>OY725331.1:19813140-20394448 GCA_963242795.1 Inga leiocalycina | reverse complement strand
AAAGTAGTAAAGTGATGAATAATAATTGGCTTGTTGATGAAGACCCATCTCCAAGACCACCTAATTGCACTGTTCTATGGAAAGAGTTACTCAGGTTGAAGAAGCAACGTTCTTCCTCCTCCTCCTCCTCCTCTGCTTCTGTATCAGTATTATCACCTTCTTCTTCTTCATCTTCATCTTCATCTTCTTCAAGCTCATCACTTTCTGATACGGCTTCCAAGCAACAAGGGAAGGGCATGAAGAAGCTTGAGAGAACAAGATCAACAACAAGTAGTAGTATAAGAATTAGGCCAATGATTAATGTTCCCATCTGCGCACAGGTCAAAGCCAGTTCCTTGCCTCCTCTCTTTTCACACAAAAAACGCAAGTAGTTAACAAGCGATCTGATGACGATGATGTGCATGCATTGGAAAGATAGTAGAAGTTGTTTTTTCAATGTGTGTAAGTACGTATATAAGATGAGTTTTATCTTGATTTACTTAAATGTGCTTCTCTAATACTAATTCAGGAGGAAGATGATTTGAGTTTAAGGTTGTGTGTGTGTGATTCCCAGAGTTTCTGTCAAATAAGTTTAATTACTACTACTTCTTCTTTAGTTTTCTTTTTATTTTGTTCCATATTATTTATGTTTTCTTGTTAGATTAGTGTGAATTGGATTGGATCTGAGGAGTGAAATTACAATTATGTAGATTATAATTTCTCTATAGGGATATTATTGGATTATTATTGTTGATTTTAAAAAAAGGGTTTAGCATTTTGTGAATGTATTTTGTGGGCAGAGTGTTAGTGGGGAAGTGGAAGTCACGTCACATGGTTGTTGCAGACATTAATCTGCGAGTCCCACGTGGGAAGCTTAGAGCCTGAGGGCTTATAAGTGGACAGTACAATTAATGGAGCTATGGACTTTTCAATGGGACAAAAACATGAGTTTATTCTTATTTTTTATTTTTTATTTTTTAAGTGATTTTAGGGCAAAATGACGTGAGACGGCATGATGAGTTCCATTTCTTTCTTTTATTTTTTAATAAAAAGTCATAAGAACGAGTATAATCTTAATAGTATGAAAATTCTTCTATAAGTAGTAGGTTACTGATTTTTTTTGCTTGGTACTGCTCTTTTAGCAATAAAGCGTAGGCTATAATAAAGAAAATCAAACTGAACTAATAAGCTGTTGGTTGAGTTACTACACAGCCTTATCTCTATAAAAAAGAAAACACAAATTTAAATATTTGAAAGTGTACTTGTTAGGAGAACCGTTTGTGCTATAAATTTTAAGGGGATTATACCCTCGATCAAATTGAAAAAAAAAACAAACAATGAGATTCTTTGGTTATCTGACTCAACTAACCTTCTATAAACTTAAAAGAAATGGTATTATAAGTTAACAAGCCAATTCATAATTTTGCATATTTATTGATTTATTTATAAGCATTATTCATTTTACTCCCTCATGTCCATTTTATAAGAGCCCAATAATTGAATTACGTGGTTTAAGAAAGCGATTAAAATTAGTTTAGTAATAAGTATGTCTGGAATATTTTTCTTTTTATAAGTATGCCCTTACTTATAAAAGGATAAATAAGAGAGAGAAATAAAATAAATATAGGTATAATCAACATTTTAATTAATGCAATACATATAATTACTGAGGGGTAAAAATGAGAAAACTCATTAAATGTCCAAATAACTCTTGTTGGGCTCTTATAAAAAGGACTAAGATAATTCAAATTTTGAGCTATTATAAAAAAAGTCCAAAGGCAGTAATATTCTAGTCTCTTGCAAATCTATCCCATTTCTAACACATGGTTGTGAAAGTTTGATGCTTTAATTTATGTCTTTAGAGGACTTCAAATTAAATCAGAGTTAAGCCAACTTAAAACATGCTTAGTGCCTATTTGGATTAGCGGTAGAAGTTGCTTTTCTAACTTGATATACAGTATATGAGACAAATTTGTGAGAAAAGTTTTGTCTTTACTTGCGTGAATATACTTTTCCACCGCTTTCTTAAACAGACCCTTATTAGGTTATACTTTAGAAGATTAATCGGAGCTGACATGAGCCCCATACCATTTTTTTCAGGTTTGAGGCCGAGTCTAAAAGTCTTTTTATATAAAAGTCCTCAAATTTTAAAGGGAGAATGACAGAAAAATACCACTTGAACTTCAAAATTTTAAATTAGTCATTTGACAAAGATTTGCGTTGTCAATCCCATTATTATTTTTGTCAATCTCATTACTTTCTTAGTTGGATTTTGAAGTTTAAATGGTATTTTTCTGTCATTCTCCCAATTTTAAATCTTGCTCAGTCTTTAAAAAAAAAAAAAATCAGCCTAGCACATATTACCCGATCTAGCGGTAACTTACCCTTGTAAATTTTAAAAATTTAAAGTTTGCATTATTAGTGTGAGTAGTGAGTACAATGTAGGGTCAAGGTTTTGTTTGCTGCTGGAGTACGAGTATAGTGGATGGGGTCCAATGTCGCCAATTCTTCAGTCTGACTATTTAGTGGGAGAGAAAGGTAATTCAAATTTTACTTTAATTATGAAGTATGGATTTTTCCCATCATTGAATAAGCAATCTTATGCTTAATTTACTTAGAATTTCTAAAAATTCCTTTGATCAGTTACCCAAAATAAACTATATTGTGTCAACGGGTCTCAAATTTTGCTATTAAAATTTACGTTTTCTCAAATTGTTTCATCCAAATCCAAACACATGGTTAGATGTGAATAATAACATGCGATTTTAAGAATTCTTGTCTTACTAAGTAAGGAAATAGAAGGTTTTTCCCCTTTTTTTTGAATTAATAAATATAAGTCTCATGCCTCAAAAAAAAACTTGTAGAGATACTACCAAATTACCCACAAATAAAATCATCTTAACAAACATAATTCAAGCATATACCAGTCTATTTTTGTTAGAAAAAATATGAACAAGCGATGATCCTAGTAGAAGGAATTTTGGTCAATTAAGCGTAAAGTTTTGGATTTGAAACCTATGAATACAGAAAAGGCTTTTGAGAGAGTTAACTCGAATTAGACTTGATAATACTCGAACTTAACATAGTCAAATAGCTATATATATAAAGAACTTTGTTAGCAAATGTATAATATTTTACAAATTTGAAGGTAATGACCTTTTTGACTTCCAAGTATGAAGTGCATGCTTAAATTCTTAACAATTTGACCTAAAAATTGAAAATTCCGGTTGCAGAGTTTGTTCTATGATTGGATTCTATAACAAAACTTGCAATAGGGGCGGGATAGAAAAATGATTCAAGTAAGCCAATCTCAAAAGAAACTAAAAAGAAATTATCACTTTGAAACAGCAATAACAAGGCTACAATACCATTGATTATGCAGTTCAGCCATTAAGAGAGACAAAACTGAAGATACAATTATCACACAGAAACCAGAACATAATACATATGTTTGAGGGGACAAACAGCTCAATAACATCCCAAAGAATTTCAATAAAATAATAAATAATGCCTACACATGGATAAGATACATACAATTTACAAAGGGACTTCAGAATCAAACTAGAGTGTACAGATGCAGGGACCTTTATCTCCATGTCAAAAAGAAGAAACCTTTGTCTCCCACCAAGAAGAGAGGGTTTATGATGAAGAACTTCCAGGAAAAAAAAGTTAGGATAAGTAGCAAAACAGAGCATCTTTGAGGAGTAAAGTGTGCGGGAATCAAAATTTGTTGGTAAATGGAGTTGATGCTTCATGTTGGTCACAGAGTGCGTTGGGATAATTGATCAGGATGCTGGAGGTGGTGAGAAATTATTTCCAGATGTCCTGTTGATACGAAAGTAGTCAACAAAAGAACAATTGAAAAGAGAGGGAAAAAATTGACATGAAATGAGTGTTCTAAGCTGTTCTTACTTACCGAAGATCTAGTCCGGGTTTGTTGAGATTTGCTGGAATTTGACCAGTTAGATTGTTGTTTTGTAAGAAGCTGCAGCAAAAAGTAACTGAATCAGTAATCCAACTTCTTGGAACTCCAAAATTTTAATCTCAGTCTATATCTATATGTCATATAAAAATTTAAACAAATTGTTCTATCCATGAGTCATGAATAATACAAAGTATTTTTCAGATTTTGAGCTGTGCATAGGACTCCATTTAATTGAAAAAAAAGGTAAAGAAATGACTAAAGAAAATTCACTTGAAACATAGGGATAAGAAATAAGTTTCAAAAAAGAAAAAAACATACAAATAAGACATATGAGCTGAAATTACTGCAAAAAAGAGTAAATTCTGTTTCATATAACGATGTGTCTGAATTGTGTTGTTATGTAAAGGCACATAGGATGAATTACTGATTGGCAATTGTATGTTAAAATTCAAAAATGGAAACAGAAAAGAAGAAACAAGATACCAACAAAAGCTACAAATATAAGTGTATAAATATGACCATACTCTACAACACAAAATCTCAGTCATCATAAATGTGTGTTATGACTTATGATATACTCTCTAATCTAAATAAACATATAGACTTCATTTTCATTAGAAGGAGAATTGAAACTATAATAAGAAACTACTTGGAATGAAAGGGTGGAGGACTAAATGTCAAAGAGTAGAAAGTTGCTTGCATTCACTAGTATATCTTGAGAAGACAGAACTTACAGTTCTTTCAAGGTGCCAATGTTCCCTAGGGATGAGGGAATCTCTCCACTGAATTGATTGTCTTCCAAGTGCCTTAAAATACAAAAACAATGGATAAGAAAATACAGATACTGAGTTCGGAGTATAAGATAAGGTTCTCTCAGATCTCTGACACTTGGACATTGCAATTTACTCTCGAACATATTAATCACTATTGATACCCAAAACAACAATAATATCACTGTTGCCTTTGAATCGTGTAATTCTTTTTTTTTTTTTTTTTCCTGATAACATGAATCGTGTAATTCTATTTGCATGGTGACTTTAGCCGATTTTGTAACTGATCGTAAGCTAAAAGATTAGATCATCTTATCAGAATCAACAGGGGAAAGAAGAAAAGAACAACTTACAGTGTTTCCAACATCCTTAGTGAACTGAGGTCAGGAATCTGTCCAGACAAATTGTTATTTCCAAGCCAGCTGCAGGAAGGCGATGATTGTTGATCACAAATAACTTTATCCTAAACTTCATAAGATTATTTATATAAACAAAAGAACCTACATGTTTGTCAATGCTGTCAGATTGGCAACATTAGGTGATAAATATCCAGAAAGGTTCATACTTGTCAAGTTTCTGAAATCAACACAAAATCATGAGTTAGCAAATCATTTAGTTGAGTGCATCATCAGAATAAAAAAAAGTACAAATTATTATGTTAGAACAACCCAAGTCTGTTCTTACAAGTTCACTACTCGAATATTTGTTCCTTCCGAGCATGTGATGCCGGTCCATGAGTACTGGCGAGGCATGCAAGGGTCACCATTCCAATTGCGTGGAGGATTTCGGAGGCTCTTTTTTATCTTTTCCAATGCAATAACTGTCAAGAAAAGTTCCCTTTTCAAAAACATTGAATAATAACAAATAACAAACATGGGCACTGCGACTATGATCAAACATCTCAAAAAAGGCTGCAACTATGAATAAAGAATAACCGGTCAACTGTATTTTGTACATGGAAACTACTTATACAAGGCCAACTTGAAATTTGGAAGATTTACCAAGTTGTTATCATCTGGATAAGCAACAAAAACATCTTAGGCATATATTGCTATGTGGCATTGTCCCCAGGGGAATATTAGTCTTCTTAGATGTAATCATATATGCATATTTTCTGGTTGACTACATAAATGTATCCTGGTCAAAGATTATTTTAAAATTAATGTAGCTATACCATCTCGTGTTGAAGTTCTTCTTCCAAGTGGCAACATCTGAAAAATTTCACCAGCGCTGATCAAGGGACCCATGGATGAACTGGAAGCAGGGGTCAAAGTGATTTTTGTACGACCAGAAAGAGGCCAAAGGTTGGCAAAGACAACAACACCTGCTTCAGTCACATTCAAACCATTGTAATATCTTATACCATTTACACTGATGTTTAACACCCTCCGTCTCCCTGATGATGATGCTCTGTATTCTGCGAAGTATAGAGCAATGGAGTAGTTGGAGTATGGAAGTGATGCCTCAGGCCATGCCAATTCCAATGATTCCAATTCATCAGATCCCAGCCATGCATCAAATACTTTTGAAGGTGGAAGATTCCAAATTCCTGAAACAAAAGCATTGCTGCTGCCTGTATGGCTGGAATTACGCGGTGTAAAAGGCGCCCAGAAACGGTCAAACTGATCATCAGGATACCTGGTGATAACCATGATGACTACTTATTAGAAAAATAAACAGAACCAGACATAAAAAGCCAACATGATAATTCTAATTTATTACCAGGAACAATGCTATGAACATTCTTCCCTACTGCCAATTAAATTAGAAGCATCTTCAAGCAGATTGTAGCCTATGAAATGTTTCATTCACCAGTGTGCCTTTTTTTTTCAATGGTGTTCAATAAATTTCCAATGGAGGATTTCACGCAAATCACAAAAACATTGTAAGGTAAACTAATGTAGCAACTAGAAACCATCATGCAAAATTGATAAGCATTAGAAATTGTAACTCCACAATCTAATCTAACCAAACCAACTTCATAGCTAGTCTACTGATCACTGCTAAATCCACATAAACAGCATCAAATCATAATTTCACTAAAAATCTTCCAAGGTGATAGAATTGAAATGAAGGGTGCAAAAACAATTTTTCACTAACCTAATGGGAGGTCCAGAGTATCCAAAGTTGTGCCTCGCAACCAAACTGAGCCCAAACTTGTTAAAGTCAGTAACATTGTACAGGGAATCACCCAGGATCACCAACTGTAGAGCTGATATAAACGGGTCAGAATCCGTGTAAGTATTTGACCCAATACAAACACTCATAGTCTTTCCCTGAGCTAAGAAAACCCCTTCGTAGTTGGTATAGTTCCGGTTTGCATAATCCGCTGTGGTGTTCACCACCCCCCAGAAGGTCCCATCCACCATCTGATCAAACACCGGCGGGGAAGGATGATGGGGTCCATTGACTCCTCCGTAGAAGTACGTAGTCCTCACCATGTACCGTGCTCCACGATACACCAGAAAATTGTAGCAGTTCTTCCTGGCTTGAAGCGGGAATGATCGAACGGTGGATAGAGTTTGAGCCAAAACAGGGGTGGTCAAATTCTTGGGTGCACCCGTAGAGATAAACCCCGAATCGCTAATCCATGGGAGACCATCGATTGTAGAACCAGAGGTTGCTCCACAATCGAGAAAATAACCTGGAAATCGCATGAATTTCTCAGAAACTAATTACACAAAGCAATTTCTATTGGAAAAAAAAAATTAAAGAACAAATAGCTTGACCCAGTCATTGCTGCTACACAATCAATAAGAACCCATGGCGGCTCCATGAATTCCTCAGAAACCATTTACCCAAAGCAATTTCAATTGAAAACTCAATTTAAGTACCTTTAGGGGGTGTTTGAGCGAGAGAGATGGTAAGGAAGAGCGAGAAGAGGAGGACGAGAGAGGGAAGGAGGGGCATGGTGGTTGAACGAAACAATGAATGAATATGGCATGAAGGTGAGAGCTAGCGATAGAGAGAGAGTTGTGGGGTTTTGTTGGGAGTATAATTTTGAAAGGGTCTTACAGTTTTGAAGAAGAAGAAGAAACATGGAAGGAAGGAAGGAAGGAATAGTGGGGAAGCAAACGGAAATGGAGTTGGGGGAAGGAATAAAGAAAGGAATATATTATGAATATGAGGAAACGGCCAAAGGGCAACAAGTAGCGACGGCTCAGTCTCGCTCACCCATCAAACAATTAAACAAATATTATATAAAAATAGAAAATGGAGATAACGCGGGAAGAGGAAAAGAGGGAAAATGACAACGGCTGACCCAGAAATTAATTTTATTCCCCTTAGACAAATTAGTTTGAAAGAAAATAATAAATATAAATATTCCAATGTTAATCATCTAACTTTCTTAATCTCTTAAAAAAACAAAATCAACTATATCTTATATTAATTATAGGAGAAGGTATTATTTCATAAGAGAATTTTTTTTGGCCAACATTTCATAAGAGAATTTGGAAGATTCTTTTAGTCCTAATATTAATAAACAACAGACCCTTAATTAGTGCGTGTTAATTAAAATTTTTAACCTCATTAATGAGGGTATTTACAAGTAATGACAAAATATTTACTATTCCTTTTTTTTTTGTCAACATTTAATATTTCTTTTGTGCATAAATATAGTAGGTAATAGTTTTTTTAGTCTATGCCCCTAAATATAATAGGTATTATAATGAAAAATCTTTCCTAAAATTATCCCTTCATTAATTATTTGTCTCCTAACTTAATGAGTAAATGATTCTCTTACCTTAGCAGGTGGTTCAAGTGAAATCCAATTACTTTATGGGTTATAAGTAAACTTTTTTATCAATTAAACTAATATTTGTTGGTGTCTTTTTATCCTACTCAATCCAAATTAATATGAGTCATTAATAATTTTTTAACAGATAAATTTCTAGTTAAAAGTGAGTCAGGCAAACGTGACAGAAAAAAAACACATGATCTTTTGAAAAGATAAGAAGGAATTATATTTCTTAATCATGATTAATTAGTTATTTATGTGTTACAAAGAGAGAAGAATGAATTGTATTTCTTAATCACGATTAATTAGTTATTTATGTCCAACAAATGGACAAGAAGGAATCTAAAGCTAGTAAAGTTATATATTTTGTCACAAAATAAAAATCATAAAAACATAAAAAGATTAAAAAAAAATAGGGAAAAATTCATAAATATGACTTGTAAAGGATGGAGGTAAATATTAGAGGCATATAAAATAAAAAAAATTAAAACAAAAGTTATTAGTTAATTAATGTCAAGAAAATGAGTAAATTACACGTTAAAAAATGGTATAATTTGGAAGGAGTATGGAGTACAATTGATCGTAAAATTAAGGGGGGAAATTGTGGGGCTTATTTATGATTTTTTATAAGGGGGAAAAAAAAAGCGGGCAGTTGAAGCATTAAGACGCCATTTGTCGTCTGATGTTCGTTGGAATTAATGGGAAGGCACAGTCGGCCGTTGGGACGAGTTTTTTTTTTTTTTTTTTACCAACACGTTGGGACGAGTTATTGGTTATTGTCGATAAGACTTGCGTCATAATATTGGTTGACTTGTTTTTGGTGGGGTTAGATAGATTTTTTGTTTTGTCCGAAATAATTGATTTATTTGTTTGACCATTGTCTGAAATAAAGGAAAATTGCTAAAAAAATCCCCCATCACAAAGTTTACTCCCCAAATGCATCTAAGGAGTCAGGTTCTTGCTAAGCACACCATATTTCCTAAAAATAAGCTATTAACTAAACTATTTATATTTTCTGGGTATCTAGTAAATTAAAATTTTAATTAATGGATTGATTTTTTTTAATTTAATAAGATCTCTCAATTTGAAGAAAGCAGATTCTCTTAAAATTCTTTTCCTCGTTTTGTTACCAGAATCTCATCTCTACCTTTAGATTAATAAATGAATAATTCAAATTTAATTTTTTTTAAAATATTATTATATCAAATTATAAATAATTTTTTTAATTTTATTGATATTGTAGTTATGAAGTGTATAGATTAAGATTTAAAAATTTAAATTTATTTATTTATGTTTAAAATAAATAATTTATAAAATATTAAATCTAAACCATCTATTATTTTAATTTGAGAGTGGAGATAAGATTCAGAGAAAAAAAAGAAAAAAAAGGGTTATAAGAGAACCTAAGCCAATCTTAAATCATGAAAATGGCTTTGAAATGTTTTTTTCACTGATGGGATAATAAGTCTAAAAAAATTCTTTTAATGGATTTGATTATATTTCTTTTAACCAAGTTAGCCTTAACTGGAATATAAGCCCAACCCAATCTCATTGGGCAGAACGTTGGGCTAGAGTTAAGATGGGCCATATGTCCAAAAAGGCTTAGGCCTCAAAACCTCCATATCTAGCTCAACTGCACCCAGATGTATGCACCCCTCCATTTTCTTTTTTTTTTTGTACCAAAAAATTTTTTTAACATCTAATTTACCCTGTAAATTGCACTACAAACTCGATATTACAATTAGGACAGGAGAGAGTATTAAGGTTAACAGAAAATGACAAAACAATAATAGTAACTTGCATATAATTACGGTCAAATATAAATGAATTCCTTTTAATTGGGTAAATTATAATATAAATAACTGGACTAAGCAAGGGTCTAAATCCCTATAGGACCACAAAACGTGTCATATGGCTCAAAAATTTCCAAACCTGTATATAGTGGCTTTGATCAAAAGTTGATGAAGTGAAGACCATCTTCTTACTTTGACCCAAAAAAAAAGACCATCTTCTTACCAAACCAGTGGCAAGCTCAATAAAGAGCGCAAGTGATACTAAGCTAGAAGAAGAGGTCGCGGCTCCTAAGGGTTTGTTTGACTTTGTTTTTAAAAACAGCAAAAAAACCTTGTTTAGAAAATTGTTTTCAATAAGTTGCTTTTAAAAATAAAAAATCAAAAGTTGTTTTTAAAATCCAAAAAAATAAAAACAGTTTTTAGTTTTTTTCTTGTATTTTTTTTTTTAAAGCCGCCACCTATTTATTATCGATATTGTAGTACCATTGACAGTTACTACCACATCACCATTGGCGACAGCCGTTGTTACATCATTCAAAAATGGATCTTTTAAAACAATTATCTAATTTTTTTTTGTTTTTTATTTTTAAAAATTTTTTCAAAAATAGTTTTACCAAACTGCTTTTAAGAATTTAAAAAACAGATAATAAAATCAAACAAAGGCCTAGGGGCTGGACGAGAACAACAATTTGTAGAAGCATAAATGTTGTAGAAGCACAAAAGAATGGAGAAGTTAGATAGCTCTGAATCATCATCCATGCACCGGCAAAAAAAGACTAAGCATATCTAGTAGTACCTTACAGAGGTCGAAAACACACAATGTGACAATGAACAATCTAAAACATCCAGGTAACAAACATCTCTAACACATAAAACATAACAAGCACATACACAACAAAATCTAACCTAGAATGCCATAATAAAACTGCAGGATAAAAGAAGCTAGCGTATGATTAAGATGAGCTAGTGTCGGTTTGTTTTAGCTTTTCAGAAATGTTTTTACGATTTACGAGGTAAGCATGTGAGTAGAGTTTTGCCTCGCTTTACGAAAAAAGGTTTCTAAAATTACGGTTTAGTTCTTTCCCAAACAAGCACATAGAAATTCCTAGTTTCCTACTCCAAAACCAATACCTCAAATTTGAAGATCTCGAACTAGAAAAGGAATACAGAGGCGACGAATCTATGCTCATAGATGCTGAGGAACACATTAATCAAAGCCCCAAAAAGAGCAAGGATTCCTCCACTCACCTTGGTTTTGTAGGAGTATTTTGATTTCTAACATGCTTTTCCATTTTCATTTTAGATTTTTCTTTTTTCATATTTTTTTGCTGTGACTTTGTCTTGATGTTTTGTTGTGCGGCATGACATGTAGAGTTAGGATGTTTGTAATTGGGTGTGGGCCCAAGGTTCACTATATGGGGTTGTTTGTATATAAATAGAGGGTCAGATGTAATGTCTTGTAAGAGAAAATGTTTTGTTAATAACATTACAAGTATCATTCACGTTATCTGGGCTTCACTTTTAACATGGTACCAGAGCAAGTTGGATCTTGGATCCTTGTTTTTGGGTCATTCTCATGGGTTAACCAATTCACTTGATCCGTTTTTGTTGTTCTCAACCCTCACTATCTTGTTCGAAGATTCTAGGCTTTTGTCACACGTTCGCCATGACTTTGCCTTTCCCCAGCAAACGACGGTGATTTCCTCCTTCTGGCATGACAGCTTCATCTTGTTCTTACTAAGGTTTTGAAACCTGAATCGACCGATGGGTCAAAGGTCAACAAGTTAGAATGAAGTCAAACTAGAACTAACCTAGGGCTAAACCGATGAAAAATTGAAGATTTCAGGGTTATAATATGAAATCTAAAGCAAAAAAAAAAAACAAACCAAGTTGATAATTGGATTGGACTGGTTTATCGACCGGTTCGCCAGTTTTTTAGGCTGGACTGGCCAGTTTGATCCGGGTTTCAAAACCCTGGTTCTTACTTATTTGCCCTGGTTCTTGATAGAAGCAGGTCACTTCTTGGTTCGTGGTTGAGTTTCCTTCGATTAGTAGAGATTTCCTCTTGGTCCGTGGCCAATTCTTGACAACTTATTCGATTAGTGGTTTGCCGAAGGCCAATTCTTCTCTTGTGGTGATTCACGATCTCGTTGCCTCTTGGTTCAGTGGTCACAATTTCATCTCTCTGTGTAACACCCCACATTTTATATTCACCAAATATATTGTAATTAGTTAGGAAATTCAATAAAATGGTGAATATTCATGAATTTAGAATTTATGAATTATAGAAATATTCATATTCATGAGAAAATGGGTAAAATAATTATAGAATTAATTTGGATAATTTTAAAAGCCCAATATTAAGGTCCAAAAATGGAGAAATAATAGATAAAATAATTGGTCAAAAAAAAAAGATGAGAATTGGCCAAATTAATTCAAGAAAAGAAATTAGGTTACAAAGGTAATGACAAAATCGTAACTTTGCCAAATTAAGCACAAGATTAATTATTTTTCAATTAATTGAAGTTAATTTCAATTAATAAAGGAAAATAAAGGAGAATGTATATTTAGAATATTCTTAGTCAAATAAATCAAGATTTATAAAATTGGAAGGAACTTGTGCAAAACCAATTAAGGGAATTATGGAAAATGTTAGAACAATTTTTATTTCCCTTTTTTCTTATAAATTTCACCTAACTTAAGGAAATGGGAGGGAAAAATAGTTATTGGGATTACGATATGTCAAGTGTCATTAATCCAAGTTAAGAAGAATAAACAATGATTATTGGATATGAGCACATGTGTAAATACCTTTAGATATTATATTCATGGAACGAGTATAAAGAAAATGGGCCTAGATGGTCTTTCGCCCAAAGTTGAGCATTCACATTTGGTAAAGCAAGAAGGAGCTGAAGAGTGATAATTGGGAGACGATGCAGCCTTATAAAAGGGTAAAAGTTATTAGAAATGGTGTGAATGAATTTAGTAAAGTCTCTCCTCTCTCTTTTGCTTGTCTTCTTTTGGCCGTCACTCTTTCTGTGATTGGATTCCCTCTTCTTTTATGTTTCTCTCTTGTTCTATATTTTCTCATTTCTATTGGATTCTCTTGTTCTATATTTTCTCATTTCTATTGGATCAGAGGTGATTATTTGGGTGATCGTTACAATTGGTGATTTCATTAAGAGTCAAATTCAAGAAAATATAGAACAAGAGAGAAACATAAAAGAAGAGGGAATCCAATCATAGAGAGAGTGACAGCCAGAAGAAGACAAGAGAGAGGAGAGACTTTACTAAATTCATTCACACCATTTCTAACAACTTTTGTCCTTTTAAATGGCTGCATCGTCTCCCAATTATCACTCTTCAGCTCCTTGCTTTACCAAAGGTGAATGCTCAACTTTGGGCGAAAGACCATCTAGGCCCATTTCCTACTCGTTACAGTGCTACTTTGTTGTCCTTTTATTCATTTTTTTTAACGGCAAAGCTTTAATTTAATATAATGACTGTTGAATCCGACCATTTTATATTGCGATGATTACTGAAATTTTATGGGAATATCCAGTAGCTGCTGATGCATCTCCAGTTTATATAATCTGATTTTAGGATGCTGACTTGATTGTTGCAGATTCTATTTCAGAGCTGGAGGAGGCATTGACGAGAATCCTAAGAAGCACGAAGCTCCTTGGTGCCTGGGAAATGCTCATACTTCACGTGCACTTTTAACTCCGGAACAAGAAATGGCAAGAGTTGATTTTGATCAATGCCAAGGGAAGCACTTTATTTATAGTTGTAAATGTGCTGAAATAGTTGTGAATTTCTGAATATTTTTAGGATCCTGGGAATGAACTTCATGGCAAGTCCTTGGAAATGGCCGCGAAGGTATGTTCTTTCCCATAACTTTTTGGCATTTTTTTATTCAGTTGTTGCAATTGGGCATTGCCATTTATCTTGTGCTATAGAGATGGTTACCAATTGCTGCATTTTTTTATTGAATGGGTTTTCACCTGATGAGTCTGTCCTTGGGGAGAATTTAGCCAGAAATATTTAGATAACCACAAGAGATTGCCAAACACAAGATTCTACTGAAATTTTAATTCATCAAGTGCTTTACCAACTTTTTTTTTCACATCAGATACTCTATTATTTGATAATAAATTTTGGCACCTGTAACATTTTTTAATGGCATTATAAAATTTTATTTCTACTAACATTAAGGAAATTGGGTTATGTTATTATTTCATCAAATTGTGCACTTTTTAATTGTCAAATTTTCTAACTTTAACTTTTATAAATTCAAATTTTATTTCTGCTCTTACCATTATCACAAAAGTCACTTATGCTTAAATCAATCCAAATAAGTTTGACTTTTACAAAAATCATTTATACAACCACCAATCCAAACATAAATCATATTACACAATCTAGCTTTTATAAAAAATAAGATTGCAAAAAGTCAAATTGAAAAAAATCATTTTTACCGTCGCTGTTCTAAACACACACTTATAGAGTTAGGATGTTTGCAATTTTGCTTGGGCCAAAGCTTCACTATATGGGGTTGTTTGTATATAAATAGAGGGTTAGATGTAATGTCTTGTAAGAGAGAATGTTTTGTTAATAATATTACAAGGATTATTCAGGTTTTCTGGCCTCACTTTTAACATGTTTGTTTAAAATATTAATTTTAAACTTATGTAATATCTTTTCAGTGCTTGTTAGTAGTTGCTACCACGTTAATAAGTTTGGGATTTTATTTTTCAATAAAAAAAGTCAGATTTCTTATTTACTTTATTGACTGATGACTTGTTGGAGATTAGCTAACGGGACTAAATCCTTCAAACGAACCGACGTGCAGGCACCCAAGTGTAATTCCTGTGGGCTCACACTTACGAAGCTTCAAGCCTTCAACCCACCTTTGCTGAATCTTGCACGCGCACTTTAGGCTTTAGCAAGCATCCTCTTCCCTTTTCAGATAAATCAGGGGAATCACATTGAGGACTTGAGAAAAATAAACTATCTTTTTTTTTTTTTTGCCAGTGAGAAAAATAAACTATCACTACCAGGTTCAATAGAATCATCGAATTGACATGAAGTCTCAATAGGCTTTTGATTGATTGATTTAAATTGTGAAAAGAAGAGTTACCCTTGTAATTTTAGCACATTGACACCTAAACAACTTAAAAATAAAATAAGTCCAGATCAATTCAAATGATTTTCTATTATTTTCTTTTCAATAGTTGCCACCCCAACTCTTTTCTGTTTATATTCAGAATCTTATCTTTTATTGGATTGCCACACATTTATCTCAACTTCTTCATGTTATCCGCCCCCCTTTATGCACTTAATGCCCTTTTAAAGTCTGCTATTTACTACTATATTACATCCGGTTCTTAATGTAAGACATATTTATTTAATTTGATTAGATTAAAAAAGTTAGTTGCATTAGTTAAAATGCCATGTATTTTCTCAAATGCCTTAGTCATCTTTTTTAATTCTCTCTCCTCCTTGATTATTATTGAATGAGCATCAATAGGGTAAATTAGGAAAATATTAGCAAATATGAAAACTTTGTCTTATATTTAGATTAAGATTAACTCCCCAAATATGTCTTATGTTAAGGACCGGAAGAGTATAATATTATTGGTTTTATAGCAGTACGACAAAATTTTTTTTTGTGCACAAATATCTAAATTTTGTTGCTTGTTAAATGAAGTGGTCTCCCATTTTAACATCCAAATCAAAGCGTTTCGTTGAAAATAATATGAAAATTTTATGCAGAAATCAAAGCCTTTCATTGAAAAATAATAGGAAAATTTATGCAGAGAATATTGGAGTAAGAAGTTTGGAAAAGATTGCGGAGGGTATATCATGAGAAATCTTTGTTGACGAAGTTTAGTCCGGATTTTCCAATTGTATAAGTAACCTCCTTATCATTTATGTTTAATGTGTGGTTGGAGAGTAAAATCACAATTTATCGGGGTTGATCAAGATTTTTTAAAATTTACCTAAACAAGATAAATGAGATTTATGATCACTTTTTTGGGTTTAATTGGGTTTATCTGAATTCCTACCCCATAATCAAATAGGCACATAACAATCCGTCTCTGCTAAACTCTTTCAAACTTTAATAGGAATATTGTTATTTGTCCAAAAAAATAGGAATATTGTTAGGACAAATGAATTTACTATTTCCGCCTTTTCTTAAGAGCTGTGTTAACAAAAACAAACCCTCTTCTCCAAAAGACTAATTAATGTGTGATTTTTTTAATTTTAAAATCTATCTTTAATATATTTTATAATTAATAAAAATAATTGAATTGGGTTATCCAAAAATGCTACTCCTTGTGATGCTAGTAGCTAGATAACCAATTTCATATATTAAGGATTGGAGGGGGGGAAGTCCATTGAAAATTTAAATAAGAGTGTAAAGTGTAAACAATATCAATAAATATTGCATAATTTTTTAATTTGGGGGGAGTCAAGGAGTAATATTTTATAACTAACCAGCGGAAGTTGGGGTGGGCCGCGGCCTAAACTCCTGAACCGGAAATAATGCGGCCGGTTTTTTGGCCGACACCCAACAAAAAGTTCAAAAGCGAAACGCGAAAAATGAAGCCAACCGAAGTTTTTAGTGAATTCCCGAAACTACCCCTTCAATCTGGTATCCAAAGCTTCACTGTGGATTAGCCTCTCACTCTCTTCCCCTTCCTTTGTTTTTGCGAGCGCACGCTTGCTTCTTCTTCTTCTTCTACTTCTTCTTTTCTCTTGCTTCTTTTTCCTGTTCATGGAGCTTCAGAGACGCCAAGATCAAGGCTTCTCTGAGAGGAAAGGACAGAAGCGGAAGCTGGAGGAGAAATTGGAAGAGGATTCTGAGATCTCGGCTCCACCACCCACCGGCCACGTCCGTGAGGCGCTGCTTGCTGAGGTGAAGGCTCAGGTTGACGTCCTCGAATCCATTTTCTCATGGACGGAATCCGATCGAGCCGCGGCTAAGCGCGCCGCTCACGTCCTCGCTGAGCTTGCCAAGAATGGTAAAATTTGTTCCATCAAGCTTGTCTTTCGATCTCTTCATTTTTTTCTTGTTGCGGCTGCTCGGATTTCATGAGTATGGCGGCGCTATACTTCGTTTCTTTCCATTTCTTGCATGTGTGAGAGTGTGTTTGTACGTGTATGGTGGTTTAAGAGTGATGTTTTCTTTTTGGTGTTTGTTGTTTGTGCTTGCAGAAGAAGTAGTGAACGTGATTGTTGAAGGAGGTGCAATTCCCGCTTTGGTTAAGCATCTTCAAGCTCCTCCTTCGAGTGAAGACGATCCTGGTCAGAAGCCATTTGAGCACGAGGTTGAGAAAGGGAGTGCTTTTACTCTGGGACTTCTTGCCGTCAAGGTAGCATGACTTTCTTGATTTCATATATCGTACACGGATTACAACTAAATCGTATGTTAAACGCTATCACATAACCTTTTTTGTCTTTTTCTTTAGTATTCTGCGAGTTGTGAAGTATATACACTGAATTATTGATTATATGATGCAGCAAGCTAACTTTGTTTAAGGTGTACGTGTGATGACAATTCTTTGAAATATGTTTGTGGCAGCGTGTTTTATCTTTTGATTGCTTCATGAGTGTTAATTATCATCATATTATGTATTTAATCTTGCTATTCTATTTGAAAATGCTCTCTACAGCCAGAACATCAACAGCTCATTGTTGACAATGGTGCCTTAAAACATCTTGTTGATCTGTTGAAGAGGCAAAATAGTAGCCCTACTTCACGTGCTGTGAATAGTGTCATTCGCAGGGCTGCAGATGCGGTCACTAATCTTGCTCATGAAAACAGTAACATCAAAACCTGCGTCAGGTCTGCTCTTTGCCATTACTACCGTACCTTCAAATTAACAGGTGGTATGTTTTTGTCTTTATGATTATCTGGACACTATATATAGGATGGAAGGTGGGATTTCACCACTTGTTGCGTTGCTTGGATTCACTGATACAAAGGTTCAAAGAGCAGCTGCTGGTGCACTGCGTACCCTAGCTTTCAAAAATGATGAAAATAAAAATCAGGTAACTGACAGTTTCTGAAACTTGGTGGTTTGAAATTGACTTGACTGTTACAATCAAGTTACACAAGCTCACAACTTGGCAGATTGTCCAATCGAATGCTCTTCCAACTCTGATTCTAATGCTCCGTTCTGAAGACCCTGCCATTTATTATGAAGCGGTATACGATTTTTTTGGTGTTGGTGAATGGAGTTTGGTCACTATGCTTAGCCGACCTGTCCCATATGATGATGGTCTTTAATTGTATTACAGGTTGGTGTGATTGGAAATCTGGTGCACTCTTCTCCTAATATAAAGAAAGAAGTTATTCAAGCTGGAGCTTTGCAACCCGTAATTGGATTGCTTCGGTATGTTCTCTTTTCTGGACTTTGGCAAACTTTCGTACTATATTACGTCCCCAGAGTTTCTGTTTACCTTGTATTGACCTTGCATAACGATTATATCTTGCATTAAAGTTTTCCTGTCCTTTGATACATACATTGTTTTATGCAAAAGCTCTTGCTGCTCTGAGAGCCAAAGGGAAGCAGCATTGTTGCTTGGACAGTTTGCAGCTACTGATTCTGACTGCAAGGTAAGCATAACTTTGTTGTGTTAACTTTATCTGTTTACCTTTTATTGAAGGGGGAGGGAGGAAGAGGCTTTATCGGGATAATAGAGCAGACCTTTACACTCCTATGTTTGTTGCCTGGAAGATGAAGAGGGGTAGAAAAGGCATCAATCTCTTGTTGAATTTTACTCTGAAGTAACTACTTTATAGTTATGATTTCCAATTATTAAACTTTCTACTCCTATTTGTTATTAATATGGATCACGTTGGCCTGAAAATATCATTTAATTCAGTATGGGTGATGGCTCCTGTTATGATGCATCATGTATTCCATCTTCCCTTACCATCAGCTTCATCCTAATATCTGTTTTACTTGAATTTTGTAGCTTCATATTGTTCAGAGAGGTGCTGTTCCACCTCTGATAGAAATGCTTCAATCCGATGATGTACAACTCAAAGAAATGTCTGCCTTTGCCTTGGGGCGATTGGCACAGGTTATCCCCTACACTTGATTATTTTCCAAGTTATAATTCACTACTTCTCACTTGTGTAAGCTAAGAAGGTAAAATTCACCATTATATTTATGGGAACGACACGTTTATCCCAAGTTGATAGTTGTCAATCATTAGCATAATGTGTTGTGTTAGCTATATTCTAAACCATATTTGTTTTGTCAAATTTTAATGGTCTTAACACACCTCACCTCAGCAACATCACACTAGCTATTTGAAAATAAGCGCTATGCAATATGCCTTACTTCTATATGTAGTTGAATACTAAGCTTTTTTTAGTTTTTAGCACCATTTCCTCTGGCTTGAAAAGCATTTTTTGACTTCAGGACATGCATAATCAAGCTGGTATTGCATACAATGGTGGCTTAGAGCCATTACTTAAGCTTCTTGATTCAAAAAATGGGTCTTTGCAACATAATGCAGCTTTTGCACTTTATGGCCTTGCAGATAATGAGGTATGGTGTATCTAAGGATTCGAATGAAATTGGGTTGATCTGTTTTTAAGTTGGTTGAAAATCCAAGTACAATTTTAATTGATTGTTTTTTTGTCATTTCATTTTCTTCCATAGGATAATGTGTCCGATTTTATTAGGGTAGGTGGAGTTCAGAGACTGCAGGATGGAGAGTTTAATGTTCAGGTAAGTACTGTACTTTGCTTTCTAGAAATTAGCTTTCAAAGTATGCTGTTTTTTATTCCTGTCCTTTGATGCTCATATCATGCATTGTGATAGCATGGCATAGTCATATTTCTTAGAATTGGGGGTAAAGTAAACTATCCTTGGACTTATTCTGACCTGCATGGAACTCATACTTTTTTGCAGGCGACAAAAGATTGTGTTGCAAAGACATTGAAAAGATTAGAGGAAAAGATTCATGGCCGTGTAAGCGGAAGTGCACTTTATACTTGTTACTTCAATGCATATAAATTTGATTTATTTTGAAATATCATGAACTGCTTGCTGTATTGATCCTCAGCCTATTAGTTTATTTGATCAAGATGTTCAAATTTGTAATCCTTTATTTCTCTCCATGTAGGTCCTGAATCATTTGTTATATCTTATGCGAGTTTCAGACAAGGCCGTCCAAAGACGAGTTGCTTTGGCTCTTGCTCATCTTTGTTGTGTGGGTCATCAGAGATTAATATTCATTGATAACAATGGTATGCTCCATCCCATTTCATAAATTTGATCTTTGATTCATGATGGTTCTTGTTGCATAAATCCTTCCTATGTTCATGCCTTTGGTTATCTGTTCGTGCAGGTTTGGAGTTGCTTATTGGCCTTCTTGGCTCTTCTAGCACGAAGCAGCAACTTGATGGTGCTGTAGCATTATGCAAGTTGGCCAAGAAAGCCATGACTCTATCTCCTGTAGATGCTGCTCCCCCATCTCCAACACCTCAGGTAGGCTTACATCCTGTTGGCTCGGCCTCACACGAGCTTATTGTAGCAAAAAAAAAAAAAATCCTTTCATGATTGGATAATCCCCCCCACCCCCCCCCCCCCAAAAAAAAGGAGAGATTTAATTTCACCCTTGCTTATCTTTAACCTCGAGGTATCTGGATAATTCCCCATTTCTTGCTTTTTGGTTTTCCCCTTTCTATAACGAAACACGGACTCATCCAAACAGTTTAAGCTCAAGAAGTAAGTGGCTGTTTGATAGTAATATATAGGTGCTACAATTGACTGGCGATGCAGTAATTTCGAAGTATAGTTTCTAGTTTTCCCTATCATGAGGCACATATGGTATTTGATTGATTGGTCCAGGACAAGAAATCTGGCCTTATACAATTTTAAAAATTTGTAATTTTGTATACTTGATGAGAACCCAAGGAACAGATGGTAAACCCACCCCAAAAGCAATAGCTGATAAGGTGGAGAGCCACCTGCACTAAATACCCTATGATGTAGTTCATTTTACTAGATGTAAAGCTAAGCACAGTGTTGGGTTCTGATCGATGTCCATACACGGTGAAAGCCGAAAGTTTAGTCTGCAACTGGGGAGACACTCTAGCCCCTTAAGAGCTAGATGGGCGTTTGTTTCTTTCTCCTTATTTTCCTTTTGCTGTTTTGCTGCTAGTGTTATTCCATTCAATCTTTGCTTGTACGGGTGGGTTTGGTTGGATAATATCTGCTTGAGTAATCAGAATTCAGAGAATCTTCTTTGATTAAACAATGCAATTAGTTAGCATATGCTAATCCAATAATAGTTGGCATATTATCTTCTTAAATAATGTATGCCTACTGAGCTTCGAAGTTAATGTATATATCTAGTAAACAATTTGTTGTGATAAATAAATGGACCATGTAATTAGTTTGCATATGCTGATTAAATATTAGTTTTTATATGATATGATTGATGTCAACTATGCTGCACTTGTAAGAATCCTCGCACATCTTCTCTTCCTCACGTCTCCTGCATACCATTCCACAATAAGTTGTCTCATAAAGTTGGAAGGCATGTGATGATAAGCTATTATTCTTGCAGGTCTATTTGGGGGAGCAGTACGTTAACAATGCTACATTGTCCGATGTTACATTTTTGGTTGAAGGTTGATGCCCCTCAAGAAATTTTTTCCTTCCTTAAAACTGTCAAATAAATTATTTGAAATGTAATTTATTGTAGCATCAGGTAGAATGCTTAGTTTATTGGGTTGTGTTCAACCTTCACTGCAGGGAAGCGATTTTATGCTCACAGAATCTGCCTACTTGCATCTTCAGATGCATTTCGTGCAATGTTTGATGGCGGTTATAGGGTGAGGATCTATTTGTTGATCTTGACCTGTGTATAATCTCTTCTCCCCTCCTCCCGTGGCAAAATGTAATCGCATGTGGTACTTTTTTCTTAAATGAAAATATAAAGAAAATCGTTTATCAACAACATTCAATTTTGCAAGCTACATTAATTATCACCTTGTTTTTGGACATTTATACTCATTCATTGCTCCATGTAATGTTTCATTGGAGCCTTGTCAAGTAAATATAAATATGCATCATAACAATCTATGCCTGTATTTTGAATTGACAATTGAGGTAAAAAGTAATCAATGTACGTGTGTTAATTTTCATTCTACACCTTAGTTAATCCCTTAATATGTTCTATGCCAGGAGAAGGATGCAAGGGATATTGAAATCCCAAATATAAGATGGGAGGTTTTTGAACTAATGATGAGGTATAATTAATTATGAATTCCTGTGTCTTAAGAAATTTGTGAAGTTAAAGCCTTTAATCTGATTGTCTGCTGAGAACTTACATTTTTTAATCAATTTTGTCCAGATTCATCTATACTGGATCAGTTGATGTTACTCAGGACATTGCTCAAGATCTCCTTCGAGCAGCTGATCAATATCTCCTAGAAGAACTTAAGAGACTCTGCGAGTACACAATTGCACAGGTGAGCTAATGAAGTTAGTTTCATATGCACACGTATGTTTGTATTAGTGTGTGTATCGTCATACATTCCTGCACTAATATTAGTCTGGAATGAACGTGCCTTATGTGGTGCAATTGGTTTTCCCCCCAGGATATATCGCTTGATAATGTGTCACGTATGTATGAACTTTCAGAAGCCTTTAATGCAATATCGTTGAGGCACTCCTGCATCATTTATATCCTAGAGCAGTATGATAAACTGTGTTCCAAGCCAGGGTAATAATCTGATCCTTGAATTCTTTTGCCTCAGTAATGCAGGAATATTATTTTTTTAAAAATTAAATAATTTTGAATATAATATATTTCTGTAGTACAGCGCACAGGAGCTTTTTGGGACTGGCTGCACTTGATAACTGCTTTGTTCGTTTTCTGGTAGTTTTGTTGGTGATGTTGATATAGAAAAAGGGATTTAGATATTTAAATTACTGTTTCTCCAAAACAATGACGTTCCGTTTAGACCACAAGTCATAATCATTCAGTATTATTAGTCTTAATGCTTTTTTGTAAGGAGTGAGATGAGTCTGATTGTGATATGTTGCGGTGAAAAGGATAAGGGAATATAGGAAGAAGGTAAGGAAAGAGAAGAAAGAGAAAAGATGGGAACAAGAAGAAAGAACAAGAGTAGAGAGGAAGTCTGAATAGTGCTCTAGTATTCACATCCAAGATATCCCAGATTACAATCTTACTCCTTTATATAGGAAGTCCTAGCTAATAATGGCTAGTTTATAACTAACTACATCACCTAACACAAGTTTAGTATCCCTAGTCTTTTATTATTTACACATCAGGTTGTGTGAAGGTTTTTCAATGGCATCAGGGAAGGGAATGGGTGTACAATTTAGAAAATACAATAGCATTTTGGTTTTCATTAGAAACAATTAATAGGAGTACCATTCAATCCTCTGGGCTGGAGTGATAAGGCTTGGTTGAACCCACATTTCCTGCTTCATTCTAGTGCTAATCCTTTTCTCTGAGGGGAATTTTTGTTTGCTGGGGACATGAAAGGTCTACAGTTATACAAATTTGAGGGGCCATTTCCTTTTTGTAAAAAAAATTAATTATCTGTTCATTTTTTAATTTTTATTGGTGGGGAGGATGAGGATTGGGGTGGGGGGGTGTTGGAGAGCCTTTTTCTAATCAAAATTGAAGAAAATGTCAATGCTAAAATTTCATTTCTCATATTCTACTCAAAACTGAAGAAAATGGTAATGCTAAAACTGCATTTCTCATTTCTTTGGGAGGCCGCATTTGTTTCCCAAAAAAGGAAAAAAATTCTCATTTCCTCTGTTCTCTGCAATCCAAACATACTTTGAGCTTCTCGTCCTCTGTTTTTTTGACCTATTCTACTTTCTTTTGAACACTATGATTTTCTGAGATCTTAAACATCAATTATATTGATATAAGCTCGGTAATCGGGTATCATAAGGTTGATCCAGGAACATTTATTTTGAACGTGGTTGCTGTTATGTATATTAAAAAAATGAAAAACTGAAATTCATATCTACAACTGTAAGCGTTCTGTCTGATTTTCACGGATTAAGCACTAAATATTTGCAGGCACTCTCACATGATTCAACGTATAATTCCAGAAATACGCAACTACTTTACAAAAGCGCTTACGAAGGCTAACTCAGTTACCATTATTGCTCGGTCGTAGCGTGCCAACCATTTTATTGTTGACCTCTAACTGATGATTGTGGTTGTACAGAATGGCGTAGATAATGATGTTCTTTCTGTTATCATTTGTTGAGCTAGGGAAGGGGGGGTCTCTCCCGCATGGCTGAAGGAAATAATTGAGAGCAGTCCATGCGTGTCCCTCTCTGATGCAAGTGTAAGTCCATTTTGTCTGTATCGTCAATTGTCAATTTGTCATAGATATAAAATATAATAGCAAATGTGGGCGTTTGAAATGGCTTATTTTTGTCCAAAACGTGCTTATAATTCGTGATTCACGGTATACGAGGTAAGTATGTGAGAAGAGTTTTTTCTCGGCTTGCGTAATAAGTGCGTTTTTCCTGTTCAAAACGCTTAAACAAACAAGCCCAATATGACCTTCACCACCATTGCTTTTTTCGCCTGCAATACTGTGATGGTTGTATACAGCTCTCTCTCTCTCTTTCTCTCTCTGTGCCTCTCTATATTGATTTTGCATTCAGAAATTACGAGTCAATTGTGTTGGTTATGGTAGGTTAGTGTTTCTCTTAGAGCCAGTATATGTAATATATGTATATATCACAATTATTCTGCAAGAAATTATGCTCTTAGGTCTAGGTAATTTACTCCAGGCCTTTGAATCTGGTCTTCTGATAGGTAGGTGTGTGTGTGTGTGTGTGTGTGTTAGAAGTTCTTATTTCGAGTACATTATCAAGTTTACTGGAATTTACTAAATTTGGCTCCCTGCATTTTTTATACACTCGATAGACACTAATAAATCTCTTGCTGTCATGTAATTAATTTAAATTGGGATTCTATTTTAATTTTATTAGAAGTTCTAAAAGAAATTTATAGTAACAAACAGTCTTATCGAGGTAGGTTGGCCATATGGCTTACACTTGGTTAGTAACTTAGTGTACGTTTGGAATGGCTTATTTTTGTCCAAAACGTGCTTATAATTCGTGATTCACGGTATACGAGGTAAGTATGTGAGGAGTTTTTTCTCGGCTTGCGTAATAAGTGCGTTTTGACTGTTCAAAACGCTGACACAAACACACATTTAATATGCTCTATCAATCACACATTCATAGCCCCTATTTATATCATATAGATTTATATATGATTGTAGAACTTGACATAATGGATATAAAAAATTTGACTTAAATATTGTCTTTTAGATATACTCCCTCCTGCCCTTATCAAAGGACGCTTAAGTGTGACTTGGAGAGCCTTTAATATTTATTTGTCAATTTTGTCCCCGTTAAATGTGACTTCTTATTTTTCTCATTCAAAACATCGTTATTTGGGTTTAAGTTGAAAACTTTTCTTAATGTGATATGGATCTAATGAATTAAATCAATTAATGATTAGAATTAATTATCATTTATTAATTTGTGTAAATTAGTTAAAAGTGTGTTATAATAGGGCTATAATAGGGATTTGAAGGGTGAACTGATTTACACAAACTAATAAATGATAATTAATTTTAATCATTAATTCATTAGATCTGTCTGGATTTGAGGGGTAACATTCACCTAGTTTTTGTTCAACAATTTATTTGCACATTATTGGAAACTTGTAAGTAATCCACTCAACGCCAATACACAAACAATTACTCCCTCCGGACTTAATTATAAGATAAAGTTGATTTTTTTGGAGAAATTAAGGAAGCCAATTAAATTACTTTAGAGTGTTTATATTTTTAGTATTCTTAGACTATATATTATTTTATTAGTCAAATTAATTAATTTGGAGAAAAAAATAAAAATATAAACACTCTAAAGTAATTAAATTGACTTCCTTAATTTCTTTAAAAAAGTCAATTTTATCTTATAATTAGGACATGAGGGAGTATTTGATATCTCATAGTACGCCACGCGTCTGGGTTTTCATGTTTAATGAGAGTCCAAATCAGCTTTTAAAAAATTTTACAGGAATGAGAGCAACAAATATCGATTACTCCAAAGAAGGCATGAATGCATAAAGAAGGAACAAATTTAAATAATTCAAATGTCCTTTTATTTTTAAATCTCCTAATCTACAAGACAGGCCCTTATTTAGAAAACCTTAGTCAAAACTTGAACATTATTTGAAGACTCCATCAAACAAACATAACCAGAGACACAGAAGCTAAAAGATAATCTTAATATTACTTCACTCCCCAAGAAGAAACTCACCCAAGCGTTTGATTATCTTTTGGGAATTCTCAGACTGAGGTTTCTGAATATGATAAATATGATCCTCCTCCTCTTCTTCAAACAATCCCAAATTCCCTTTCCACCCACTCTTCTTCACACCCTCATGGTATCTGACCCCTCTATCCCTCAATTTATCCTTCCTAGCAACACACATTAGTATTTTTTCACACCCTAGACCCGCCAAACTCGGAGCCCCATCACCCACCGGGTTCACCATCGGGTTATCAATCCCTCCAGGCGCAGTCGGGTACACCAAATTCCATCCAGAAACATAGTAGTTTTTCCCTTTCCATGTTTCTGGTAAGGAATCGACTGGGTCTAGATCCGACCCATAGAAGTATGGGTGTGAATAGATGGCACCGGTTATTTTCACACCACCGTGCAAAGCTTCTGAGCCGGCTCGCATGGCAACATTGTGAACAATGTTGCCGCCGGCACTGTCTCCGCCAATGAAAACTTTGTTGAAGTCTCCATAATTGGTTAGCCATGGCTCTGTGCTGGTGGAGAAATTTTCAAGATTCTTGAAATATTCAGGTGTATCATAAATACAGCATATTTCGTTGTGTGTTGATGTCTGTATCATATTGCATTTTATGTTAGTAACAGTCTTCATTAAACGAAATTTCCAATTATTTTTTGTGGGCATATAAAGAGATTTGCGAACAAATAATGCATCATATAATATGAATGTGTGCAGTGATTCAAATCATTATTCCCCTTTTTTCTAATGATAATAGCATGCTTATAGTTAAAAAAAAAAGATGATAAAGGGTTGAGTTGAATCTTATAACTTGTTAAGAGTCATCATCGGTCTTAGCATTTAAAGAATATTTTAGAAGGGTATTTATGTTACTACTCCCTCTTATCCTTAATGGAGGGCTTGATTGATCTAGGTTCTAAATATAAGATATATGTTTTTATATTTGTCAATCTTTTCATAATTTATCCCTATTAATACTACTTCAATAATAATTAAATAAGAGAGAGAGAGAGAGATGGAGTGAATTTATAAAAAAAAAAAAATCAAATTAGATAAATAGTCTTACATTAAGAACTATATAGAGTATTAACTACAAGTGAGATCTTGGGATGTGAGATCTTAGATAAATAGTCTTACATTGAGTCATTTTGTTCATTTGAGATAGCTTATTTTTGGATAATAAATACTTATAAATCGTGATTTACGGTATACGAGGTAAGTATATGAGAAGAGTTTTATCTCGACTTACGTAATAAGTGCTTATTGACCCCTAATAAGCAATACCAAACACACACTAAGACATCCTTGTGATGAATCAAATTAGATCAAACTTTCATTCTATGGATAACGTAAGCTTTCTTATTGGTTGAGCACATAATGTATATTCCCTCTCTCTGGTTTAACTTAAATATAAAGTACTCAATCTTAACTAATTCAAAGAATATTCAGGTCAAACAACTAATTCAAAGAATCTAAAACAACAGGTAAATTAGTTATTTATAATTAATATGTAAAGAATTTCAAAATCTTGCCATTTAATGATTAAAATTTATTGCATAGAGAAAAAAATGCCTCAACAAGCAGGATTATTACAGGGGATATATATATATATATATATAAATAGAACTACACTAAAATTTTCAAATAGACTTTATATTTAAGACGAATACAATGCTTGATTACTACTTTAAATATTTTCACCACTTTTTATATTGATAATCAATTAGATGATATTTAATATATATGCCTTACTCTTGTGCTGCTATATTTATAAGGTAGAGAGGGATTTTTTTCTTATTTATAAGTCAAATTATTAATTTTTTTTTATATAAATGTATAATTTTACCATTCATTTATTATTGGACATACTTTGTTTTTATAAGTTATAATGTATACTAAATATGGATAAAATTTGAAAGTTGTTGAATTCTGAAGTAAATGTAATAAGAGTTAAGGTTTTTTCTTGTTTCCAATGAAACATGTTGCTGGTTGTAACTTTTAAACATGGAGAGAAAAGTATTTTCAGTTATCACATGCCATTCACAATGGGCACATTGTAATGACACACACTACAGGTCAAACACACACACACACACACACTCTTCAGGTCAAATATATATAGTATATATATACACACGCTTACCTCTAGGGCTGTGTCGTGGGCATCGATATCAGAGTTTCTTTGGTTGTGGGTTGAAGAATGAGAGGAAACCCATTTGAGAGCGGTCCAACAATCATGATAAGCAGCAGGAAGATGGTGTTCAGGGGCCAGCCGGTACTCTACAGACACAACCACCACGTCGACCACCGACACGAACTCGTTGAAGTGAGCATGGTACACCGGAGAAAAAGCCGATTCTGTTATGAACCCGCCGCCGTGAAAATACACCAACACCGGAATTCTTTCATCATCTCCAGCTGCTCTTTGCTTTTGCTGAATGTAGAGACGAGCAGCAATGAAGGGGTTCTCGGAGATGACGATGTCTTTCGAAGAAACTGCCCCTCCGGAAATGATGGAGGGCGGCACGATCTGGATTTTTTTGAAGCGTTCGACGGTGCCGTCGTTGTATGCTCGTAGAAGCGTTGGAACTTCTGTAATTGTCTCTTTTGTTGTGGTTGACGCCATTTGAACGAGGAAGAGAGATAGAGCGGGGGGTCTTGGATTGAAGCTAATTTATTAAAAAGGTTGAGGTTGAAGATGAAGACTTGAATGTGGTTCGGTTGATCTTATGTTGCAGCAGCTTCCAAGAGAGAGAAAACGAAAATGATGATGTGAACTAAAGTTGGTGACAGTGAATCCAATGGCGTTCCTTGTTGGATTCTCATAATAATACACCAACAAAGCATTATACCATTAGGTGGTTGAAGTCGGATATATGGTTCGCATGATGTCATTATACTCTATTATTAAATTCCCATAATATGTTAGTATAATGAAAACTACAATTTTTCTTAGATTATAAGATTTTGTGCTGTTTATACTACTAATAAGATCTTACATTACGAGATCTTATATTAAAGCCAAGAGTTAGAATTAAAACCTATACCGCATGGTGAGACCCGTGAACTCGCCTCCTCATTGGTATCATCCAGAGTTTTAAACAATTGAGTTGGATTTTGGATTTTTTCATAATATATGTATATGTGTGTGTGTGTATGATCATCCTTAAGGGATACAATTATCCAACTCCAAGATTCATGTGTTAATATAATTGAAACTACAAGTTTTCTCATGTTATTAATACCAAATTTGATAGTTAGTCTAATGAAAGAGACTAGTTTTTCAAAATGCAGTGAATTGAGATTCGAATTCTTGTTATTAGGAAATGTGCCTATATTTAGTGAATCACTTCAAACAAATTTGTTTCCAATAGAAGAATACGTATGCCTATGAAATAAAACCAATCTCGACCAAGGGGTCAAACCAATAAATTAATTAAACTAGTCTTATAAGGGGTACAATCAAGAGTTTTAGATGGATCAATTGGATTGAATTTTAGATTTTGTTGAAAAACATACACATACTAATAGGAAAAAGGTTTTGGGAAAATTAATCTTTTGATACTTCAACTTTTAACTCAATTATAGCTTGGTTCCTCAACTATGTATGATGACTTGTTACGATTCAGTTCCTAAATTTTTAACTTACTTATGATTCGGTCCTTATTCTTTTAAAAAAAAATATTCTAATCATAAAGTCATCTAAGTGTAAAAAATCATTAAAAAATTAAAATAATAAGTACTTGTTAGAGCTCATGTTTTGATGATAATAAAAACTTAAAGAAGGTGATTTGCAGGAGCAATAGTCTTTTACAACTTTGAAATATGTTTTTAAAGCACGTAGAGATGAATCACTCGAGTAAGCAATCAAGTGATATGAACAAGTTTGATTATTCGAGTGATATGTTCAAACTTAATTAGTCACTCTCACTTTACTGGTAGTGGTCGAGTTAGTTGTGGACTTTTTGGTTGATCACTCGAGTAACCACTCAAGTGATGTATTTTACAAAATTCTTCACCATAATAGCCACTGGAAGTGATTAAGAGTTTCCCTTGAAAGATCATTCAAGTGACCACTTGAGTGATGCAGCAATTTTTCATTACTTCCACTTCACCATAGTAATTCTAACAGTGATCTTATTTCTGAAATTTATTTTCCAAATGGAACACTCGAGTGACCACTTGAGTGATATGTTCTACAGCTTATCACTTTCAATCCACCACAGTGAAGTTAGCCAGTGATCAATTTTGTGAAAAGAATTTCAAAGTTGATCACTCGAGTGACCACTTGAGTGATGTGCTCAATTTCATATCACATCCTATGCACTGCAGTGATTTGTCCAAGTGATTAAGTTTTTCTAAAACCAAGTTTAAAAAGATAACTCGAGTGACTCTGAAATTTTAGCATCACTTGCACATAACCATAGTGACTCTTATAGTGACAAATATTTTTGAAAATAATTTATAAGAAAATCACTTCAGTCATTTCAGAAATCACATCATCACTTCCTAGTGAGTTAGCTGGTGATCTGTTTTGAAATAAAGCATGATCACTCGAGTGGCCCTATCTATGCTCATCACTATCACATCACCACAGTGAGCCAAGAAGTGATATGTTTTTCTTTCAATAGACTAGAGTGAAGATCACTTGAGTAACCACTCAAATGATGCAGTTTTAGAAATAGAGCATCGTCTCAGCAATTTTGATACTTATCCAAATCATATCTAAACTTGTTCTTTTTTCTTCTAACTATTTCAATACATTGTTATATTAGTGTTTGAACATATTACAGGTGCTTAATCAAGGATTAACACAAGATTAACAAAAAGCAGTTTTGTGTTAGAAGCATCTAATGCTCCCAGTCTCAACCTCTTCAAATTCTCTTTGTATTCAATGACTAATTCAAAAGACACAGAATCATCTGACACACTCAAAGGATAGAAGCAATGGCCACACACTCACAACAGATACATTCAAAAGAGCAACGGTCATCAACTTCCACACATTATAAATAGCTTAGCATTGAAGATGAAGCAACTAACTCTCTGCTCAAAATTTACTGCTACATTCATTGCTAAGTTTTGAAAACTCTATTTCTGTGTGATTCTATACTTCAGTGATTATTTATTTACTTTTGTGAGAGATTTACTAAATTATTTATTATGGTTAAGTTACTCAAGGTAGTGAGACCTTAAGTGTGGGCATTGATTGCAAGTGTAAGAGGGAGCGAGTATTCGTTGAAAAAGAACTTGCTTGTATTAAGGCACCAAGAGCCTTATAAATCTTAGGATAATAGTGGAACTCTCAAAAAGGATTCTGAGGATTAGATGTAGGTCAAGTGGATTGGACCGAATCAGTATAAATCTTCTATGTCTTCCTTCGGTGCTATCTTTTTAACTCTATCCTCTCCATTGAATTATATCTTTAAGTTTAAAATTTTTAATATCATCCAATTTACCCCCTCTTAGGTGAAAGGCTTGAACTAACAGTACTAAGTTTTAATTGAGTCAAAACTTTAAAGACTGAGTTGTATCGAATCATAACTCATAATCAAAGGATTGATTTATAATTGAATTAAAAGCTGAAGGATCAAATGATTACTTTTTCTAAAGGTTTTTTTAAACCGCCCTTTCTAAACTAGCTGTTGTGTGTATAATAATTTATGACACTACTACAAATAGTACATTTAATGTCACTATTTAATATTCGATTTTAGAAAAACAGGTGTAAAAAAGGAGGTGGTGGTATTTTTGAAATTTTGACTAACTTTAGAACGACTGTTTTTTATAACCAATCGTTGAAAGATAAGCTTTCAACAACTGGTTTTAAAAACAATCAATATAACATATAAATCTCTTCCACCAAGCCACCTCCTCCATCGGCTTATCCTTCGACTATAGACACAAAATACTGTTCACAAGCTGATCTCCACATGTTTGGGGCTGCGTGCAAGCCGTTTGTTGCTGAAAGTGACGACTCCCTGTCCTCCCTGCTACATAAACATATTCTGATATTCATGACCATCTTTGAATTTGAAAGTTGCATTTGAATTTGAATTTGAAGGCGCCAAAACATCTTTATGGACCGCTATATAACCACTGAGGTGATTTAAATAAATAGCTGCTATTTCTTTCCTGGACAGACCACCCACAGCCGGACCGACGCCCCTCTCCTCTTCAGGTGCGTTGCAACACAGAGGTTCCCAATTAAACTTGAGCCATTTTAACATCTCACCACACTGCTGGTGACAAACATGTGGAGATCTACCAAGCTGCTGCCGACAAACATAGTCAGATCCGTCCATTCTCAGCAAACTCCCTCTCCTGTTCAGGTACGTTCCAGCAAACGATTGTTTCATTCCTTCCTCTGTTTTTCATCCTACCATATGAAACGGCTACTTCATCTCTTTCACTCACGTTTTCTCTCACTTTCCGTTGTCATTTTGCAAGGCATGGACCACTTTCCACAAGCTTAGTTGGCTGACATCCATCCAGGGCAGAAAGCGAAGAAGATTAGTTATGTTTTTGTATTCGTTGGTTGTCCGACGGATGTCTCCCACACTGATGCTGCAAGTCTGGACAGTGGCCCTCCCATTCTTGAAGTTTTGTATGGAAAAGGTGTGGGACTCGCCGGAAATCTTGAAAAACAGATGTCAGACTTGCCGGAAATGGGGATCGGAAAAAATTTTACACCCTCACCAAAAAAGGAAGTGGTGGTGTTGAGCCTCCCTCCTCTTTAAGCTCTCAGCCCTATGGTGGTTGGTGTAGATAGAGGAGGTGCTTGAAGGTGAGAGTGGGAATGATGATCAATGTCGCCAGAAATTAGTGATTCCAAGCTCTTCAAAGTGGTAGGAGATGAGAGATTTTTGCACCGAAGGTAAAGATCCGAAGGGAAGGAAGAAGGTGTCGGTGATGATGGGGATGACGTTGGGCAAGAAATTAGTCATTCCTTCATCGCTGCAAAAATGGTGGGGAGATCTTCTGGCAGGCTCTTTTTGTTTCTCTTACCCACTTTCTACTCTGATTTCCTTTTTTTTTTTTTATAGATAGTTTGTGATGGTTTTATTTTTTTGACGTTTGGCTTTGGATTTTTTATTTTTGGTCGAAAGTTTGGCTTTGGATTTAAGATAGGGTCTTCATGCGATTTTCCTTACCTAGAACAAGCGTGGGGTACGGAGCTTGGAAAGTAGTAAATTAAAGTAAATCATGTTTGATTCTTGTCGGGTTAATAGTAAGACAAGGACAGGAAAATAAATCAAAAGCCTCACAACTAGAGGGCTAGACCAGGACCCCATTAGCAACTATCTGGCCTCCACTAATCATCACAAATTATGAAGATTAAATTTTAAAACATAAAATCGATCAAAATTTTTTTTTTTGAAACATACAATACACCCACCCACCCCCTACAAAAAAAGAAGATACAGTATAAGTGCAGAAAATTAACATGTCTAATTAAGTTATATTTTCATGTTTAATATCATCATTGTTTTTAATAGCTTCAAGAAGTTTGGTTTTAGTTCCTGTAATTTTTTGTTGATAGTTTTAGTTCATATAGTTTTCTTGACATTTTGATCCGAATTAAATGATTATTTCCTATATATTTAATGAGTTTTTATTTTAATCCCCATATTTAGACTAAATCTGATAAAACTACATAGACTAAAATCAATTATTTAAAATTATATGGACCAAAATCAGTATTCTATCAATTTGTAAGGATAATATTAACCCTTACGTTAAATAGAATCACCTCTTAAGCCTCTGTTATGGAAAAGCAGGCATAAATATAGGGTATGTTTGGTTGAGCGATTCGATTGTTTATAAGTTGCTTTTTAATAGTGATTTACGGTATACGAAGTAAGTATGTGAGAGGAGTTGTGTCTCGATTTACGTAAAAAGCAACTTATAAATTTTTATAAGTTGAAACAAACATGCTTATAGTATCTGCGCATTATATCTTCAAGTGACGGAGCTGAAATTTATTTAAGATAAAATATTAAAAAAAAACTTCATATTTTGTGATAAAATTTTCCTCTGTTTAATGAAGAAGAAAATTACATGGAGCTGTGATTGATATCTTATTTAGTACTACATGTGTCACTTTATGCAATAGTTGTTTTTGCAAAAGATTTCCAAGGGATTCCCGAGTAGATAATGCAAAAACACTAAAGGACATGATGCTTTATAAAAGAATCAAGCTATTGGATAAAACAGAATGACGAGGGATGCAAATTATACTTCTTCATACTTATGAGGATTCCAAATTGGATGCAGTGCAGGATGTTGAAAGAATGGTGATATATCCTAATTTTATTATAATATTTAATATCTAATATCTTATTTAAGAATTTTATCATTAATTTTAGACTAAATAATATTTGTTATGATTAAATTGAATTCAAAAAGTATTCTGCAAAGATAATGCTTAAAAGTATATATTATTTATGATCTTGTGATTACTTTTTAAAATTTGAATCCTGAAAAAAAATATTACAAGATGTTGATTTGAATTGTAAATTAACTCTGGGAAAATTATAGCTGAGGGACCAGAAAGTAAAGATGCACAAGGATTAAAGAAGAAAATGACATTCTACATGGGGCTGATGGGAATGTTTACAAAAATAAGGGTATTTTAATGTAATATTAGCCGCTACTTTCAGTAAAGAATATATCAACAAAATTTACAGAAAAGTACCCAGAATTTCCAAATTCACAGTATAGTCCAAAAATCCGAAAATCACCGTCTTTAACCTCTGAAAATGATTTTGTTTTTTCCCAAAAATCACTGTCTTAGCAGTTGGATTATGTGAGGAAATTTTCAGACTCACATAATTCAACTGCTAAGGCATAATCTTCACTCTTGATTGTCACTATTGGCATAAAACCTTTTAAAGGGAGTCACGGGAGGGTGGAGTTCTATTTGTTTTGTCCATTAGTAATATGTAGGAGTTATAACATAGTGTAATATGTAGGGGTTTTATTTTTTTGCCAATAGTAATATGTAGGAGTTATATGTATATTATTAGTATGTCAAGAACATTTCAGGTAACAAGACAATAAAAAATGTTGGGCAAATTGATAATATTTTTAATTTATAATTAACAGAAGTACAAGCTCCCCGTACAACGTACGGGTAGTACATGCTCGTTGTTGAAAATAAGCTTTCAACGACTGTTTGCTTTCAGTTGTTGAAACCTTGTTCAAAACCTCATCCAGAGCATACTTTCTTCCTCTTAAGTCACGTCTCCGCCTATTTTCTCCTTCGGTCTCTCTTGCGCCTCCGTCTTCAGCCCCCTCTCCGACCCGAGACGGACCTTTGGCATCATCTGGGACCTCTTGCATCGTCTCCACCTATTTTGAAGACCTACCTGCATCGTCTCCACCTATTTCTAAGGGGATTTGTTGTTCGTCTTCTCCTATTCGATTCTCTTCCATGAGGACTTTGCCCAATCTTCCTTCTGCTGAAACGCTTCTCATCGACCACCTTAGTGATTTATTTCCTGATATGGACAAACAGGCGGGTTTTCTTTTTCTTTTTTGCGTTTGACTTTTCCCTTACTGATAAATTTCTTCTAAAAAATTTTGATCACGCTTTCATTTACGGGATTTTTTATATGATGGATTAACCTTTTCCGTTATTGGCCTTTTCGATCCCTCATTCATACCCATTCGCTATATAGAAGCACCGACACCAAGATCTCTAATCTAATGTGTGGCAGAATAAGGAGTGGTTGTTTGAATCTCTGTATCGTTATTATCTCGCAGGGAACCATAAACGCTAAGGTCATGCTTTGTATAGCACAAAGTAAATTTTAAGTATTATTGAATTTTCAAGAGTAGAGTTATTGATTTAAAGAAACATTTAGCTCTGGCAAATTTCATGAAATAATTTAATCCTTTATGGAGTGGGGCTTGCTGCCAACAGGAATATAAATATGTGAACTTTTTGTAGACTTTGTTGGATTAATTTAATGTTTTATTTTAGACCTGTATAAATATGAATTGTCTTCATGATTCTGGTTATTTAATTTGCAGAATATCATGATTCTTTCTTGTTTGGGTGGGCGATGGGTGTTAACGTGATTTTTTTCAACTTGATGTAAGGAACTGTGTTATTTACTTATTCAAACGATGTCTATTACTCGTTTATATGCCTTGGTAATATTTCTAGTTCTAACCATTTCGGCAATGTTCATGCCAGCTTCTTGAGAAAGCACTTGAAGAATGAGGTGATGATTTGGATTCAGCTATCAGAAGTTTGAATGAGCTTCGGTTAGGATCTGCCGATAAGTCTATAAATTCTACTGGGGGTATATCTAATGGAGTGGTTGACCCACATGTGCAAGTCCAATCAGAAGGTATACATCAAACGTAGTTTATGCATCTTGAGCTCACATGCAAGATTGTTGCAGATTGTATTATTCTAATGCACTTGATGCTTGCACTGACTACATTTAGCATTGCTTGTTCTTATTTTCTTTCTCATGTTATCATCTCTTAATTAGTATGTGAATGGCAAGTCTTGATTATCTCTCTATATGCTGCATCAAATCCTAAGTCACATCCCTTCTCTGTCGTTGTTAAATTTGTATTGATTGCCATACCTTCATAACCCATTAGTTGTACTTCTGTCTATTTCTAAAGCATGGGAATTAGGTGAATAGTTAATGAGGGTCAAGTTTGATAGGAAACCCGTCGACTGTCGTTTTGCACACTGCAGACATATTGAGGACTTTGAAAATAGTAATGACAATCAATTATAACTTGGAATACATTTCTTATTTTATTAGGTTTAGCTGCTCCACTTTGATATATGTGAAGTAAATATTTTAAACACCATTAAATTTGAATAATATAGTAATGGAAATTGGCTGCATATCTGTTCCTTAGGTTCATGTTAACTTGTGGATAGGAATGTTAGGCCCTGTTTGGTACGGTAGAATTGTAAGCATGGAATTGGAATTGGAATTGAATTCCATACCTATAACATGTTTGGTACGGTGGAATTGACCTCAGATTTGAATTCCATATGGAATTGAAATAAGCCCAATTCCATCAAGATAATTCCATCTAGAATGCTCAGATTTACAAATCCATCTCCCTATTTCCAACCTTACCCTCGCTCTCAATCATCATCCATCATGCTTGACCACCTGGACCAGCTCCTTCGATCTCTCGCCGTGGCTTGCAGTCCGAAGATTGAAGACCACCGTGCTCCGGCCTCCCACGTGACAGCAAGATCTCCAGCGACAATGAGGATGCGACACCATCACCAGCAACTAGATCTGAGGACTATCACCGGAAGTTGCAGACCTGTTCGACGATAGAGATGGCGAGGAAGAGATGATGAGTTGCGGACCTGTTCAAGCAGCGGTGGCTTTTTGCCGGAGTTCGAGTTCGGAGCCTCTACGTTCAAGTTTCCTCCTTCGATTCCTGCAACCTTTCTGGAACCAACAATTGACCTGTTCAAGTGTTCAACCACTTTCAGGTTTCCTCCTTCAATTCTGGAGTTCAAGTCCGGCAACCTTTCTAGAATGCTAGATCTGTTTGAAGGGGAGGAAGAAGAGATAAGGACAATGGAGAAGGAGCAGAGGCACGGTCGGAGTGGAAAAAGGAGAGGGAGGAGACGAGGAAGATGATATACATATTTTTTATTTTTTAATTATAAGGGCATTTTGGTCTTTCCACATAAAAATTAGAATTCATTTCCATGACATACCAAACATACTTTTAAACCTCATATCCATATCCATATCCATATCTATTTCCATTTCCATATCCATATCCATTTCCATTTCCATTTCCATCAAAATCAATTCCAGTGTACCAAACAGGCCCTTATAGTATATGGTTTGGATCAGTTTATAGGCATGAAGGAAAAACTATAGTCTTTGAAGGAGAGAAAACATTTTGCTTGAGTCTCTATAATTGACTAATTGTTCAATTATTAAATTACCACATGAAATTAGTGAGCTAGTTAAATTGAGATTTTTATGCTTGATACGTTGTTCGCTTGAAAAGAACAATCCCTTTGAAGTGATTTCAGGATGCTCACAATTAGAAGAATTGTATTATGTTTCAAATGATGATCATATACCTATTGGTGCAAAGGCTACAGGAAGAAAATGCAAAAAATATTTTTTGAAAAAAAAAATGGCTTTCAACAACTATTTTCTTAAAACAGTTGTTGTAAGTCATTCATATACAACAACTATTTTTCTAAAAAATAGTCGTTGTAAGTGATTTACAACGACTGTTTTTTAAGAACGGTCGTTATATGCTTCAGATTTACAACGACTGTTTTAAAATAGTAATCTATTTCAAAATTTTCGACGACACTCACATAGATGTCTCTCTTAAAATGATCGTCTAAAGGGCACAAAAACGAATGTTAAAATTGCGTAGTGTGAGGTCCTTCTCATCAATCAAATTATTGAATCTCTTAGAATATTTTTATTTGTTTTCATCAAAGCAAGGTAGCAGGACCTACTTGAAGACCATTCTCTTTTTTCATGGCATTTTTTCTCCCTCTTCATGAAGAAAAAAAAGTGAGAAACAGGTTCATTTTAGCTTATGCTTTTAATCATCCTTGGTAGCAAAAGTTACATGGGCCAAAAGTTGACCTACAATTGTGTTTAATGGACTGCCACATGTTTTTCGGGTTTCACTACACCTTTTGGTATCAAATTAGACATATTGCATGTCAATCTTGTAGGTCTAGTATAGTTGGCACTTGGTTAGGTTCTTTAAATATCTAGTTAATAAGGGTTCAATCTTTGGTGGTGTGCGTGGAGAGAGTCTCATGGCCAACACCAAAGCACCTTCAAGAAGTTTACGTTATAAGGGGATTAGTCACTACTATCAGCAATGGATACGCTGAGCCTACCAGAAAACATATCACCGATCCAAATACATGCTAAAAAAGTCCTTAACCGCCTTTATCTAAACCGGTTTCAGATATGGTATAGAAAGCCATTCCTTATAGTACACATCTTGATTTTCATGCACAAGAAGAGTCCAAATCAGGTTTTGAGAAAATCTTTGAGAAATAAAAGAGCCACAAATTAACATTGATTTCTCCAACAAAGGTAGTAATAATAATACATGAAGAATTAAGGAACAAACTCAAATGTCCTTTTATAGTTTAATCTCCCGATCTTGTGACTAGAGACACTTCTTATTCAAAAAACCTCATCAAAACTTGAACATTATTTGAAGACTCCATCAAACAAACATAACCAGAGAGACATATAGAAGGTAAAAGATAATCCTAATATAACTTCCTCTACCCAAGAAGAAACTCACCCAAGCGTTTGAACATCTTGTGGGAATTCTCAGACTGAGGTTTCTGAATATGATAGCCATGACCCTCTTCTTCTTCTTCAAACAATTCCAAATCCCCTTTCCACCCACTCTTCTTCACACCCTCATAGTATCTAACCCCTCTATCCCTCAATTTATCCTTCCTAGCTACACACACAAGTATTTTTTCACACCCTAGACCCGCCAAACTCAGAGCCCCAGGACCCACCGGGTTCATCATCGGGTTATCAATCCCTCCCGGCGCATTCGGGTATGCCCACTTCCATGCACAAACGTAGTGGTTTTTCCCTTTCCATGCTTCCGGTAAGGACTCAACCGGGTCTAGATCCGACCCGTAGAAAAATACATGGGAAATTATGGCACCGGCTATTTTCATGCCACCGTGTAAGGCTTCTGAGCCGGCTCTCATTGCGACATGGTGAGTCATGTTGCCGCCGGCGCTGTCTCCGCCCACGAAAACCTTATTGAAGTTGCCATAATTGAGTAGCCATGGCTCTGTGCTATTGGAGGAATTTTCAAGATTCTTGAAATATGAAGGTGTATCATAAAGACGGCACATTGCGTTGTATGTTGATAACTGCATCATATTGCATTCTATGTTAGTGACAGTATTCCTCAAACGAAATTTCCAATCATTTTTAAAATAAAGAGTTATTTACATACAAATAATTCATCGTATGATAATACGAATGGTTGAGTTTTTTCAATTTTTTATTTTACCTTGAAAAGGTTGAGTTGAATCTTAGAACTTGTTTGAATCATGGTGTTAATATTTATAGAATACTTCTACGATCCTATTTATAAGACATTCCCAACATATTTTATGAAATTAAGAAAAACCTTAAACCTCATTAATTTTGCATTAAATTTAAAAACTTTCTAACTTTACCCATATTTAATATAGTATACACTTTACAATAAAAGAACAATATATACTCCCAATAATTAAAAACGGTTAAAATGGTACATTTATATTAAAAAGGATTAAGGTGTAAATTTATCCCCAAAGTTTTGGCTGAGGAGCGATGTTACTCTGAAAGATTTTTGAGATTCAATGTTACATCTGAAATGTTAAAATGGAGTAATATTAACCCTTACCGTTAACAACCAACATTATTTTTTTAACAGTATAGGATAACATTACTACATTTTGAAATTTTTATGGTTACATTGAACTTGAAAAAACTTACTGGCACCATTGTTCCTCAGTGGAAACTTTTGGGAAAAATTTTCTCATTAACCCTATTAAAAATTTAATGAAGGGACATATAAATAGAATAATAAAAATTCTCACACTACCTTATAAATAGGACCAGTTGATTAGAGGAGTGTAGATTTTCTTAAGTAAATAATAAAATATAAAAAGAAAAAAGAAAATTACATATTTATCATTAATGTTTTGTTATATAAAATATAAAATTTATAGTCATGATATCCATTAATGGGCACACGAAGTTATCTAGATTTATGATAATAAGGTTTATTTTGCATGGTTGATAACCAATAGTGCATTATTTACCTGTAACGATTTGCTTTGTCCTTGAACATCAGAGTTTCTTTGGCTGTGGGTTGATGAATGAGAGGCAACCCAATTCAGAGCAGTCCAACAATCATGATAAGAAGCCGGAAGATAGTGTTCTGGAGCAATCCGGTACTCTACAGACACCACGATCACGTCGACCGCCGACACGAACTCGTTGAAGTGCCCGTGGTAAACCGGAGAGAAAGCCGATTCTGTTATGAATCCGCCGCCGTGAAAATAGACAAAGATCGGAATTCTCTCATCTCCTTCTGCTCTTTCTTTTTGCTGAATGTAGAGACGAGCAGCGACGAAGGGGTTTTCGGAGATGACGACGTCTTTAGATGACACCGCCGGTCGGGTTTCTTGGTCGGCGACGAAGACGGAGGGTGGCACGACCTTGATTTTGTTGAAGCGTTCGACGGTGCCATCGTTGTAGACTCGTGCAAGAGTCGGAATTTCTGTAACTAGCTCTTTTGTCGTGGTCGACGCCATTTGATGAAGGAGATAGAGAGAGAGTGTGTACTGCGTTGAAGGAAGCTAACAAGGTTGAATTTGAAGAAGACTTGTGAATGTGGTTCGGTTGATCTCATTTCCAAGGGAGAGAAGACGAAAACCATGACGTGGGTTACAGTTCCGTGATGGTGAGTCCAATGTCCTTCCTTGTTGGATTCGTGTTACTAATTCAAAGTTTACTTATTAAATACGGTAGGATTACTATTACTCTAAATCTTAATTTTTTTAAAAAAAATTCTAATTTTATCCATATTGATTCAAGTTTTTAGGGCGGGAGAAAAATTTAAACAGTTATTTCTCTATTCTTGATATAAGAATCAATTGATTTTTATGGCGAGATTAAGAAAGCTAAAAAATTAAATTACTTTAAATTTTTTATATTTATTGTTTTCATTCAAATTAATTTGGTTGACTTATAAAATGTTATACTCTATAATCTAATTATGCACAATATATGTTGTGATTTAATAATTTATTTAACTTCCTTAATCTTTTTAAAAAAGTTAACTAAGTCTTATATTAATTAAGGATCAGAGGGAGTACTTTGAGTCTTTAATTGCAAGGAAAAAATTGATAAATAGGTATTAATTACTCTCTTTTGCTAAAAAAAGAATTAATTATTATCTAAGTGAATTATATTGTGGACAAAAAAAATCTTTTAAAAGTGACTTATATTGTAGATTAGAGGGAGTAGTACTTGTTTTTTGATGCTAAAATCCACGTAATATATCCCCAAACTTTAGGTTAGTTGTATGTAATTTCCTTATGTTTCAAAGTTTACATTTAATCTCTTTGATGGTTTCATTTTCGACATTAAACCTGCCATTAATTTTAACGTTGAGTTACTAATAAAAATTGCCACATCATGTTGATGAGGATGACGAGACATCTAACATGGATTAAAATCTTTAAGCCATAATATATAAAGCCTCATAAACTTTAGGACATTTGTATATAACACCACAACATTTCAACATTTAAATTCTGTCTAATGTCATCCTTATTAATATAACATGCTAATTTTTGTTGATAAGTTAAGGGTAAAATTAATGGTATGGGGTCTATTGTCAAAAATTTAAATTTTATGGAAGTGTTTTTTTGCCAGCGTGATGAAAGCTAAATTTAAACTTTGATTCATCATAAGAATTATATGCAATTGACTTGAAGTTTATAGAGAATTTTGAGACCTTAGTCATTTTTTATGAAAATTGTTTAACCAAAATCTAGTTGGGAAAGGTTTTACTTACTGGGTCACGAACAACATGTGATTTCGTAACAAATAGTATGAAAAATAAGAAAGGGTGATGTGATTAATAGTGCACAAGCCAATTTACAGAGCGATATGATAGTCAACAAGAGAAAAATAGGAAATGAATATGATGAGTGCCGGAGTACAAGGTGTGATTGCTAGAGTGCATCCAACCAATGCCCCTCTTGGTATCATTGTTCTCCCTTTATATTTGCCCCCCAGGTTATCTGTTGCTATCTTCACTTGTCCAGGAGGATGTGGTTGTTCTTATCTTCTCAGGGCTTGGAGCTTCTTCCGATTGATTGGTTTAACTGGATTAGCTTTTTTTAATAGTTTTTATGACTTACGAGGTAAGTGTGTGAGAGGAGTTTTGTCTCGGGTTTCACAAACCATGGTTTGAAACCATGTTTTGAAGGTTTGCCAAACACACACTAAGAGTTTCATGAGGAGCTGTGGGCTCAGCTAAGGTCTGCATCATATCCTATTAGGCTTCCAATGGTTTTGCCTCTCCATGGGTTGGAACTTTCTTACTGGGCTCACCTTGTACGTAGGCCGAAAGAACCAATTATGGTATACATACACAAAAAGTTTATATAAGTTGTAAATCAAATTCTTATCAGTTTCACTAGCTTTATTAAATTCCTATTACGTGTTAGTATAATGGATACCACACGTTTTCTTGAATTTAATTTCATTTTAGGAAGATGAGATTGCAAAATTGGATTTTAGAACCGTTGGTACATAAGTAGTGTTGGTAGGACTAATTCGATGAGGGGTAAAAGAAGAGGAGATAAAGAAGAAAGTAGTGCAAAATGTCATCAAGACATGAGCAACTCTTTTCTTTTCGATTTAATTTGCCCGATGCAGGTTGGATTGATGGGCTAATTTCTTGTATTATACAATAAAAACCCTTGGGTAAGGATTGCTCTTTAACAATCAAGTCAAGACAACAATGACTTTTACAAAGTGATAATTTTATTTTATCTTTGTACACCTACAGACAAAGACAATGAGTTTGAACCCTTTTTGTGTTGTGTGATATGAGATGATATATCTAGATGAAGTGATGGTATATGGTATTTATAGACCATGAAGTGGTGCCTCTTGAAGCAATAATTTTTCAATTAAAAGTTATAATTATATGTTAAATTCATGAACCCACATAGTTTGAATAACTAATGGTTATTTAAAATAATTTTTCATGAAGAGTTATACCTTTCTAATATGTAAAGTTTCCTTATAAAAAACAACACAACAACTTCATCAAGTGGTGGTTATCATACCTTTAAATATTATAACTTGTCACATGTGTTTTTAGGAACTAAAGAGATATAATCTTAGTGCATTTTAGTGTTATAACTTCTTACACAACACTTTATATAAATTCCTTAATTTATAAAAAGATGACTTTAAAAAAAAGTATCTCTTTATTTTTAAATATTTCAATGAGTAGTCGAACTATCTAAAGGTGTGATTTCACTGTTATCTTTCACAATTTTACATTGAAATATTAAAAAAAAATTAACTCATGTTCCAAATTTTAATGTAACATGATTTTTTTTAAAAAAAAACTAAAGAAATTATTTAGCCATTATGTCTAGGTAGGGATTTCATAGTTTTTTTACCTGGTTTTTTCTTGACATGAGGATTTCATAGTTATTTAATTGGTGCAAAAATGATGTGCTCAAAAGATTTTTCCTTTACTAGTATATGTCTTTGTTATCAGCAAAAGAAAAATTGGACAATTTGACAATCTCCGACAAACTCATAATATTTTTTGGCTTGCACAAGCTCTTAATTAATTATATAAATTCAGTACAAATCATATATATATATATATATATAGCAATTTCATCACACTCAACAACTATAAAGGATCTAATAAACTCATCCATTATTTATTACATAGTTGGGTTAATCCTTAGTCCCTCAAGTTTCATTCCATTTGAAATATTAGTCCCTATAATTAACTAAAAATTTGGATCAATTTGCTTCTCTTGTGAGACCAAAACTCATAATTTGAAAATTGAGGGATTAAAACCAAAATGAGAATAAATTTGAGTTTTTATTTCATTTTATTAAATATCTTCATGACTGGCAAACAATTTAGATATTAAATTGGATGGATAGTAATTAATAAAGTTAATTAATATCCCCAGATACAGAGAAATGGCCATAAAGCCTGGCTTCTATGCCACGCAATGTTTTAAAAGCCGGACCGGATATCAAGCCGGAAAGGTCAGCGGGTCAAGGTTCAACCGGTTGGAACGGTTGAGCCGTTTAGCCGGACCGGTGACATAATAATTAAATTTAAAAATAATACACACACACACACATTCCATTTGATCCTATTTATAAGCAACTTTCCTTTTGATTGCCAAAATGAACTGGTAGTCAAAAGCAAAAGTGTGTCAAAAATGCCATATTTTTTCCATATATGCCCCTATTTATGAAAAGAGTATAGGAGAGAGAATAGATAAAAAATATAAGAGATAATGAGTATAAAATATGAGAGAGAATGAGTATTTAATAAGGGTAAAATAAGAAAAAGAAGCTTACATTTTCAGATAAAAAGTGAAAGTTACTTATAAAAAAAACCAGCCTATAAAAAAGAAAGTTACTTATATATAGGACCGGAAAAAATATATATATATATATTACAATAATTAAACATTAACCTAATTTCATATTAAGTTAATAAAATCGCACAACACCATCTAAAAAAAAATCTTGTGATACATTAAAAAGAGATCTTGATATATCCCAAGTTTAATTCATTGTTTCTAGATCTTTTTAAACATTTTGCTTTAAAAAAATTTCAAAAGATATTATCCCTCCCCATGCGTATCATACACGCTTCACAACATCCAAGATTTACTTTTTCTTCTCTGTCCAGTCCACTGACTTCATGTTCATTCACTCTTTCTTTGTCATTTCAAAGTCTCACACCTTGCTCCCTGATACGCAAGTCGCCGGAGCTGCTTTCGGAATGGATTCTTTCACTTCTTCTCCCTTAAAAATCATATAATGCAGCGACACTCATACTATAAATCGTTCTGATGGCAGCCTTCAGTGAAGGAATGAAGAATAGAGCAGCTCTCTTATGTTTCTTCTTTCTTCTTTCGCCTTCTATTTCTTTTTTTTCTTGTGCAGATCTTGTGTTTAATTCGTCCGGTTTTCAAATATCCGCTCCGGCTCCCGGCTCAACTCCGGCTCCCGGCTCAAAAGGCGGCTTTGAATGGCCGATTCCGGGCAAACTCAAAAGACGGCTTAACTTTGTAAAGCGGACCGCTCTTCTCTCCGGCCTACGGTTGAACCGGCCGGACCGTCCGGTCCGGTCCGGCTCTCAGAACATTGATGCCACGTCCATTGAAGGCACCTCGTTGAACCACATCGCCTTGAATGGTTTGGGTGCCTCTCTGGATGTAATATGGGTTTGGACCCACTTGAACCCATGGGCCTGAACCGTTGGTCCGGTTCACACTATACGGTCTATTACAATGCATTTGATGTTGAACAGGTTGAGAGTAACCATTCCCATCCACACTACCTGCATGCATCAACTTGTATTTCAGTATCAAGGGCTGAAATATAATGGACCATTGTTTTTAATAATTTAATCTTATGACTCATTAGGGTTATAATAGACATAACAGTTCAAATGTACCTACAAATTAATGAAAAATTAGAATTATAAACAATTTGACTGAAGATTGTGTAGGTCATTTTTAACTAATTTACGCCTGGGAAGAAATGTTAGTTTTATCTTTTTAATTTTATCCTTATTAACTACATTAATTAATATTGGAGTTTCTCAAAGTACCAACACACATTAAACGAGACAAGGATAAAATTGAAAAAAAACTTCGTAGATCTGATCTTATATATAGGAGTTAAATAATTATTTTATAAAGATAAAGATATTAGTTAAGCCAGTTATTTGTGTATGTTGATTTTCCCTGTAATACTCCCTTTAATCATTTACATTAACTACACCCTCATTAACAAAATTCCTTGTGCAATCTATATGCATATGGTTTGAGAAAAATTACAAATCAAGGAAATAAAATGGATTGAAATACATATTATAGCCAAAGTAAACCCTTCAACTAATTTTTATATTTAGGATCGGAGGGAGAAATTAGGGTACAGAAGATCAATGACCTATGTTTTAGACAAAAAAATTACTTTTAGAAAGTGCCCTATATCAAAATCAAAGAAAGCATCATGTTATTAATCTAAAGTGGGTTTATACATTACAAAGTGATGGGTCTTGTATTTAGGATGGAAGAAGAAGGATAATGTGTTCACTTAAAAAAATATGATCACTTGGCCTTCACTAACAAATGCTTTATATATTCATATATAAATACAGTGTGCTGTATAGCAATGAACTTTATGCTAAAACAACTCATGGAATAAATGCAAATCAATTTTCTTTGCTGATAAAAGTCCTATATATTGGACCACTTTGATCAAATTACATATATAAACAACAATATATTAATTAATTTCGACCATCCTTTATGAATGCCTTTACATTATATTCTCTCCTTATACGTGGTACATATATATTAACCATTCCGTTCTACTTTATATGTATGATAATAAGTGTGAAAAATGCCAAATATCTGAAAAATTTATTTGACTATAACTTTACCAATTTGCTTAGAACTAGCAATCAACATTTAACACCCTTGAAGACCTCTCAGGCCTTATATTGTTTTTTTTTGGTCGAAACTCTTATGCCTTATATAGAAATACTGCTATTATCATCATCATAAACTTAAATCCGTGGCTATAATTAAATTGAATAAAAGCTTAATATAATATATGCTGATATAAATGCAGAAAGAAGATATATAGATACATTACCTAAGCATTGAGAACATCATAGTGAGGAGTGGGACCTTGATCAAAGCTTTGAAGGGCAGGATTGTAATAATAGAAGCCATATGCATAGCTTGGTTCTGCTTCTATGTACATGTTGTTATTATTAGCCCTAGCTGCATTATTGTGTGTGTGATGAACAAAACCTGCCATTGATCGATGAGCTCGAAATTAAGTGATCAATCGAGTTCTCAGAAATCTGAAACTATATATATTGAGCTTTAATTAATTTCCTGAGATTGAGCTCACCAACTTGTTATGTGTTTCCCATTTTATAGATGAAGGAACAAGAATCTAAAACACTAATATATTTAATGGCTATATATGCATTAAAATATTTGATGGTCCAAAATACATTCACGTTGTTTAAAATTTTGTAAGCGTATGAATGAGAATAATAAAATATTAATCACGTTGTTCAGCATATAAAATATATGACAAATTACTATATTATTAGAAAAAGTTTGCAGTTTCTGAAGGATTCTTCTGGGCACGCTGATAATAATGTTCTGCTATACCCTCTGTCCCAAAATGTAAGCTTCAAATTTATGAATGGTTATGCGTCTCACAATATAAGCTTCGTTTTTGGCCTGTCGAAGTATTTGTTTCACTTTTTTCAACTTTACTCCATGATTGTATTTATTGTGTCTCACTTATTTGTTTTTACAAATAAGGGCATACTTAAAAAAAATGCGTATTCACTGCCCTTGACTAATTTTAACTGTTTTCTTAATAAATGCAAATCGGTTATTCGAAGTTTTGAGCTAGTATAATATACATATAAAGAGAGAGAATACATACATATATATATATATATATATATAAAAAGAGATCGAATTAAAGTGCATCAGGTTCTAGAAGATCACTTGAAGTAAGTAGTTGTCATGAAGTCAAAAGCCTAATCAATATAATAAAAAAATGATTAAGAAAAGAAACGCTTTTCCTATAATTAATTAAAGTTCGACAATATATATGTGCTTTAATGCAAAAGTCGGAACTCAAGTTAAAGCTAGAGAGACATGGACGCAATTTGTGAAGTTATGGTGTGTCACAGAGAGAGAGAGAGAGGGGGGGGGGGGGTTCAACATATACATAAAGTGTGTATATATATGGATGGCGCTAAACCATAGATCAAAAGGGATCCTGAACTACTTTAGATATCAGAAAGATAAAAAACTAACACAAGCTTCTTTGTTAATTACTGATTATATTAAATAAACAAGTTTTTATGAAAAAAACGCCGACGCACATTGTAGCTAGGGATACCTGGCCCCAACCTCGTAGTTGTTTTGTGTTGTATGTTTGTTGAAGTTATCACTAATTCTTTTAGCTAATTTTTTTCATATGATGGTTTGAATAAGAAGTTATCAAGAGTGAAACTTCTTGTTGTTTTTTTTTCTTTTTGGGTAAAATGGGGCAATCCCCTGTCATCTATTCATCAAATAGGACATCATTACTATAAGACATGGATTTTACTCCCAAAAAACGTTTGTTTTTCAAAAAGGTAAATAAAAAATAAAAGAGGGGATATTTTTATAATTTTGGGCAAGAATTTTGACATATTAAGCTTTCCTTTAATGAAAAAGGATGCCAAAAATCAACTTTTGGCATCCCAAATAAAAATTCAAAAGCCTAGAGTATCACTTTAGGCATCCCTTTTAAATTTGGGATGTTAAAAGTGGGATTTTGGTGTCCCAATTTCACTTAAAATGATATTTTATACATCCCAATTCAAATTGGAACTCCGAAAGTGACCCCTTAAATCTTTTAGCTCGCATGCCGTCATCCAAGTCCAACACATACCTGCGAGCTCCTCTCTCATTCTCACCACCATCACTCCTCTCTCCCTCTCACCAATGTCACTCCTCCCTCCTCAATGGCACACCAACACTGTCACTCCTCCCTCTCTCCCTCTCCCACTACACCGTCGGTCCTCCCTTCAGAATATTTCAGGTTTGGGTTGTTTTTTTTTTTTTTTTAAATTCAATGCTTTGTATTTTGTCCTATGGTGGGTAGATTAGTAAAGCAAAAAACTAGACTATGGTGGGTAGATTAGTAATATTGAAATTTTAGTTTACATTAATGTTGCCTTTATTTTCTCCTTTCCTTAAATGTTCTTTTCACCAATATATCTGTATACCACTTAGTTTTGGATTTTATAATTAATCTTCAATCTTGATTTCCTTTTAATGAAATTGCCGGATTAAATTGCTGATATTGTCTTGAGTTACTTCAGTTAGTTAGTTTTGTTTGAATTAGTGAAGAGGATGACGAGACATCAAACTCGTTGAAGTGCCTGTGGTAAACCGGAGAGAAAGCCGATTCTGTTATGAATCCGTTGCCATGAAAATAGACAAAGATCTGAATTCTCTCATCTCCTTCTGCTCTTTGTGTTTGCTGAATGTAGAGACGAGCAGTGACGAAGGGGTTTTCGGAGATGACCATGTCTTTAGATGACACTGCCCGTCGGGTTTCTTGGTCGGCGACAAAGACGGAGGGTCGCACGACCTTGATTTTCTTGAAGCGTTTGACAGTGCCATCGTTGTAGACTCGTGCAAGAGTCGGAATTTCTATAACTAGCTCTTTTGTCGTGGTCGACGCCATTTGATGAAGGGGAGAGAGAGTGTGTGTATTGCGTTGAAGGAAGCTAACAAGGTTGAATTTGAAGAAGACTTGTGAATGTGGTTCGGTTGATCTCATTTCCAAGGGAGAGAAGACGAAAACCATGACGTGGGTTACAGTTCGTGATGGTGAGTCCAATGTCCTTCCTTTTTGGATTCCTGTTACTAATTCAAAGTTAAAAAAAAAATTCTAATTTTACCCATATTAATTGATTTTTTTAGGGAGGGAGAAAAATCAAAACAATTATTTCTCCGTTCTTGATATAAGAGTCATTTGATTTTTTTAGAGAGATTAAAGAAGTTAAATAATTAAATTACTTTAAAATTTTTTTATTTATCGTTTTGATTCAAATTAATTTGATTGATTTATAAACTGTTATATTACTATAATCTAAGGATACGCAATATACGTTGTGATTGAATAATTTATTTAGTTTCCTTAATCTTTTCAAAAAAGTCAAGTAGGTCTTATATTAATTAAGGATTAGAGGGAGTACTTTGAGTCTTTAATTGCAAGGAAAAATTGACAAATAAGCATGAATTACTCTCTTTTGCTAAAAAAAGCATTAATTATTCTCTAAATAGCATATATTGTGAACCAAAATAATCTTCTAGAAGTGACTTATATTATGGACTAGAGGGAGTAGTACTTGTTTTTTTGGTGCTAAAATCTACATAATATATCCCCAAACTTTAGGTTAGTTGTATGTAATTTTCTTATGTTTCAAAGTTTACATTTAACCTCTTTGATGTTTTCATTTTCGACATTAAACCTTTGCCGTTAATTTTAACGTTAAGTTACTAATAAAAATTGCCACATCATATTAAAGAGGATAACGAGACATCTAACATGGATTAAAAACTTTAAGCCATAATGTATAGTCTCATAAATTTTAGGATAGTTGTATATAACACCACAACATTTCAAAATTTAAATTATGTCTAATGTCATCCTCATTAATCTAACATGCTAATTTTTGTTGATAAGTTATGGGTAAAATTAATGGTATGGGGTTTTATATAAAAAATTTAAATTTTTTGAAAGTGTTGTTTTACCAGGGTGATGAGAGTTAAATTTAAACGTTGATTCTTCATAAGAATTATACGCAATTGACTTGAAGTTTATAGAGAGTTTCTAGATCTTAGTTATTTTTTATGAAAAGTGTTTAACCAAAATCTAGTAAGGAAACGTTTTACTTACTGGGTCACGGACAACATATGATTTCGTAACATATAGTATGAAAAATAAGAAAGGATGATATGATTAATAGTGCACAAGCCAGTTTACTGAGTGATAGTCAACAAGAGAAAAATAGGAAATGAATATGATGAGTACCAAAGTACAAGGTGTGATTGCTACAGTGCATCCAATGAACACTCCTCTTGGTACCGTCGTTCTCCCTTTACATTCGCCCCCCAAGTCCGTCTGTTGCTATTTTTACGGGTCTAGAAGGATGTGGTCTTTCCTATCTTCGTAGGGCTTGGAGCTTCATTTGATTGATTGGTTTGACTAAGTGTTTTGTGAGGAGCTGTGGGCTCAGCCAAGGTCTACATCCTATTAGGCTTCCAATGGTTTTGCCTCTCCTTGGGTCGGAACTTTCTTATTAGGCTTGCGTCGTATGTAGGCCTAATGAACCAGTTTTGGTAAACACAATAAGTCCCCCACTTCTCAAGCCTGATACGCTATTGGCTTGAGAAGTAAACTCGATCTCATCCGTCGAAATGCCTTGTAGGATCTAACAACTAGGTACAAATTCTTCTGAGCCAACCGTTCCTTCCTGAGGTGACTTTCTCACTCTCCTGTCAGTTACTCAACTCCCATTGGACGGTTTCTCGCATGTTCTCACGTCATTAGTTTCTTTAGCACTTCCCTGCTTCATTTGTGTTGAGACGTGTGAGGGTTCTTGATAGAGCTTGTGAGGCAAAGTTGAAGGTTTCCTCTGCTCTAGCTTTTTCTCCTAAGGTGATTCTTTATAAAGGTGTCTCCTTTCTTCTCCTAGCTTCATTTTTCCTTCAATTTTTGGAGTTATAGTCAAGATTTTTGGTTCCCTTTAATCTATTCTTTAGCACTGATAGAGTTAGGATTTTGAGTTTTCTTCCTCCTATCTATAAATCTTCAAACTTTCTGAGTATTTTCCTTTACCATTCTTTGGTTTGCATCGTTCTACACTCATTTAAGGTAGTTTTCAAACCTTGAGTGCTGTTTGTCTTACTTCATGTATGTTATTATGTTAGAGTTGGATAGTTCATCTGTTACACTAGTAGAAAAATGACTTTTTAGACCGGTTAAAAATGACTTTTTAGACCGGTTCTGTATTAGGTCTTGATACAGCCGGTTTAAAAAGTCTGTTATTTTTTAGACCGGTTGTTATAACCGGTCTTAAAAGTCAAACTTTTAAGACCGGTTGTACCCACAACCGGTCTAAAAACTCCACATTTAAGACCGGTTGTGGCACAACCGGTCTTAAAGGTGAGACATTTAAGACCTGTTGCGCCCCACAACCGGTCTTAAATGTCTCACATTTAAGACCGGTTGTGGCACAACCGGTCTTAAATGTGGAGTTTTTAGACCGGTTGTGGGTACAACCGGTCTTAAAGCTTAGACATTTAAGACCGGTTGTGCCACAACCGGTCTTAAAGTACTTTTTAAGACCGGTTGTGGCTACAACTGGTCTTAAAGCTTAATTTTTTTTTTAAAAAACGCCCTTTTATTATATGTACACGCACAGAATGCTCCAATTTTAAACAGCAGTACATAAGTACATAACAATCACTCATTTCAATTTCAAAATTCAAAATCACCAGGCAGTACAGTCATATATCACCAGCAGCAGTAAGGATGACCAAATGACAGCAGTAAAAGTCCCAGAAAACTGAAACCCAATAGGAATAATGTAAAAGTCCCTCTAATTGCCTCTTCTATAGGAAGACACAGAAATTGGAGGCATATACGTACAATACCTTCAACCCCCTCACTAGCTCTAGAATTACTTAAGCCTCAAGAACATGCTTCCCTGTTTATAACATTTAAAGCTTACTTGGAGATACATACTTATGAAATACATAATAATGAAATAGTGCTTATATGCGATTTGATCCATTGACATCCATCTTGTAAACAAAAAAAGGGACAAACTAACAAATGCCAAATACAGCTAGAAACATCTGTCATTAAATATCTACATTCATATTCATAATTAGAGATAAAACATCTCATAAAGGTCTTCAAGCTTCACAAAGGACATAATAATCTAACCTAATATGGGTACATTTTTACAATGAACTTTGGATTCAAAAACTCACTAATTTTGTAATAGCTCATGGATGAATTCAGCACAAGATGTGCGAATGAAATCAATATCTTCTTCAGGAAAGGGATCAGCAAGATCAAACATCTGTAACACCAAAACCAGACGAAACATTGACTTAGTAACTTAAAAACAATAAAGTAAAACAAAAGTTCTGAAATATAAATTTACCTCTTGAGTAAAATTAGTCGTGCCTAGAGTGATAATATTGTAAATGTGTCTCAAAACATAAAAACCACATAAGTTGGACCCCTTTGGTTGCCGACGGCTCTGAGAAAAAACATGATATCATTAAAACAAATATAAAGGCATGTCTTATTACATTCTTTAAACAAATCCATATGTACTAACCTTTGGCATGATCCATGTAGGGTCCTTTAAGTCACGAACATGCTTACCACAAGCACTGTGTAGGAATGTCCGCATAGCCTTATGATCATCACAATGACAAATGTTATTGGTTTTACACAAATTCCATAAACATTACATAGAAAAGGTAATAATGCAAGAAAACTAACGAATTAATGGTCTTTTTCAAATCATTCCCTGGTTTGAAGTGGAGGGAACAAAAGAGGATGACAGTGTAACTACTCTTGCATAGAAGAAGCAACTGCCAATGATCACTGAAAAAAACAGAAGAATATTAATAAGCAAACATAAAACATTATATAAATTATAAAATATCAATATGTTTCTTACCTATGCACATATGGAGCCAAGAAACACTCGGTTCCAGTTTCACTAAGCCTCTGTGACAAGTATGTATGTCTAGTAGCAGCAGTGGTTCCTTTCTCTTGGATGTGATGGGGGCATAAGAATCCAAATTTTTCGCTTTTGCCAGAGGAGACCAACCTACGATGCATGTACCTACAATAACGCAAGCACATAAATAAAAGGTAAACGGTGAAACTTTTAAAATATTTACTTTGAATTGCAGAAGCTACTTACATTAAGAACAATTGGACAATCCCAATCGTAAGATTTTGTCCAGGAGCTACCAGGGACATCAAATCATCCCTCTCAAGATAGCATGTCACTCCTGACTGTCCAACAACTGAATCCGTAGGCCACTCTCTTGTTTTGAAGGATGTATCATATGCCATCAGAATCACTTGCTGCATGATATTCAATGGAGGCTGTGAAACTTCTTGCTGAGTGAAGGGAGCTGGACTTGGTGGGGCTTTGATCGGACTTGGTGGTGGGCCTTTGATCGGACTATCCTCGGCTCGACCAGAAACAAGGTTCGTTGGCCACAAGATGAATGTGCCCAAGACATCGCTAACGACCTTGAATTCATCAGAAGGGATAGGGACAGGTGCATCCGCAATAATCACCTCGTCAACTGACACCCGGACTTGATCACCTTCCATTTGTCGGTGGTGGACAGTTGATCCCAGGTTATGCACACTACCCCGTGCAACTAACCGTCTCAGAGGATCCTCGACAAAAAGATCACAAAGCCCAGTAATTTGCGGGTTAGGACCCTCTGATGACTGCCCGATGTTGCAACAACTACCTTTAGTGCTCTGCTTATTAGGATCAATCGATGGTTGCTGGGGAGCACTGGTATCTTGTCTTGAGCTCATAAACACTATCATTTCCTCTTTCATCTTGCTCAACCGGGTCTCTAAAATTGCATCAAAAGATGCTTCAGCCTCGGCCTTTGCTTCTGCTCTTGCAATGGCCAACATATTCTCCAATTCCTCCCTAGTCACGATGTTTGAGGAATAGTGTACGGGGGCTCCAAAGTAATCCCGTATCCCTACCCCTCCTCCAACTCCCCTGACACGGCCTGGATGCTCGTGTTTGCCAGTAGCAACTGTGAGGATGTCATTCCTGCCCTCCGACTTAAAAGATCCCTCAGCTTGTTGTTTTCTAAGTTCATCCTGTAACATAATACAAAATAACAAACGTAAGTAATAATGTACGTTTCTTATGTAATTAATTACAATAACGTTATATACTTACAATTCTTTCACCAACTATACGAGATTGTTCACTCGTATAAGTCCCACTCCTCTTTTGGTGGGCAAATTGCCATTTTTCTTCTCGACGAATCGGAGATGGCGGAGAAAGAAGAACAGAAGGATCGGATTGAGATGCTTCTTCCAATCTCTTCCGTTTGGCCGCCAACAAGTCTCTTTCAGCCTTTGCATAACCCCCACGAGACATTGTATGAGGGCAATCATTCTTTCTACCACTCTCTTGTGCTTTTTGCCTTTTTGCCTGCGAATAAGAAATGATACAAAAGGAAAGTGTTATAATCAATTAAGATAATTGCTAAGTAAATAAAATAAAAAATAAGTCAACTAACCAAAGATTCAGGAGTAGTCCGAAGCCTAAAAAATTCTTCCCAAGTCGCTTGATCAAGAAATGTATACGTGCTGCACGGATTAGGACGAGGCTGACCATCTTGCACTTCAATATGAATGTAATTGTTGGTCAGACTTGTCTTAAACTTGCTCCAGCGCTCATAACAATACGTCATCGTCTTGTTGTACAAGATCTCACTCTGAGGAACGTCGTAGGTGAGCTGAAATGCATGCATTGAAGGAGTAAGTGACAAATGAAGTGACATTTGATAATAATTAATTACATACAGAAGATAATTGTATACCTGAATAGTGTCCCAAATATGCTGCTTCACCTTTGGATCGACATTTCTCCACTCCTCTATCAAGATGCTCGGCTTGTTACGTGCAAGGAGGCCGACGAAACTCCTATATCGTTGTGCATTAGGCCCGATTGGTTTCCAATGTCTATCAAACTCAATCGGTATCTTTTGGCCTGCACTCCGACTGAGGGAAACATTTGTCAACCGTGTGGCACGTCTACCCCTCCGTACAGACTGGCTACTGCGCTCACTACGACCCTGGCTCGGAGCATTGCTAGGCTCGCCCTGGTTAACACTATCTGGCTGACTCTGCTGAGCACTAGGTGACTGACCCAGAGGTGGAGGAGGTGGCTGATCCTCTGCACTAGGACGCTGGGGATCCGTCATTTTCCTGTAACGACAACAAAGAAAGATAAATCCTAAGCTATGACATGTGAAGACTATATCGATAAAATAACTAAACATATTCTTCAGATAATAATCATAATCATAATTACTTTAGTTAGTTAAGGTCAAAGTTGTATCATAAAGAGATATCCTCCCATATTCCCTCGTGATGATCATTTCTTGTGCCGTGCGCATTATCTGCTTCATCTTCTTCGTTCAGTTCTGGTAGACCCCTGGAAAAAGAAGGAGTCTCAAGAAGATCATAATTTGAGTGACTTTTCTCGTCAATATCAACGACCCTTTTTCCTTGGAGAGCTACAGACCATATTTTATTTGCCTGATCAGTGATATAGAACACTTGTTGCGCCTGATCTGCCATAATGAAAGGTTCATCTCCAAAACTTCTACTATTCAGATCTACTAATGTCAATCCTAACCTATCGATCTTCACACCATTATTGACATCAACCCACTTGCATTTGAAAATGGGAAATCTAATTTTAACATAGTCAACCACCCAAATCTCTTCAATCACCCCATAATAAGGTATGGCAGCCAACGTAGGGTTCTTATCTTTCGAACTAGAGAAGTGCATAGATTCAGCCACTAATACAACACCACTGTTCTGGACGGTGCTCTTATCATCTAAGGACTTCGTGTAAAAGGTATAACCATTGATCACAAATGAAATCCAACTTATGACATCAACTTCAGGACCACGTGCTAACCAATTTATTGTATCAGAAACACATTCTTCTCCGTCAACCTTTTGTTTGAACCAATGTGCGAAAGTTCTGTTATGCTCCCTGATTAACCTTTGTTCGCTCATTCGACTATTTTGTTTCCATACAATTTCTTTATGGGCATTCATGTAATATTGAACTTCATCAATATTGTTCAAGATGTACAGGTGGACTTGTTGCAATTCATCAGCATCTATGCTCTTTACTGTTGCCCCGCGTCTACCCTCTTCTTGATCATGACGCTTAGGAAGGCCAATATGTCGTACATTTGACAAATACTGTTGACAAAATTCCATAGCTTCTTCAGAAACATATTTTTGAACAATAGATGCTTCAGGCCGATTGGGGTTCTTCACATACCCTTTTAGTATTTTCATAGTTCTTTCGATCGGGTACATCCACCGGAAATAGATAGGGCCACACAACTTTATCTCCCTCACTAGATGAACAACCAAGTGTGCCATGATATCAAAAAAGGACGGAAGAAAAAGCTTCTCAAGCTGGCATAAGATAATGTATCCTTCATTTTCCAATTCCTCCAATCTTTCCGTGTCAATGACTTTACAACAAATGGCATTGAAGAAAAAACAAAGTTTAGTCAATATGTGTTGAAGATCATATTCGGCAATGCCTCGAATAGCTACTGGGAGTAGTTGTTGCATTAAGACATGACAATCATGAGACTTTAGCCCTATTAACTTCAAGTCTTTCATCGATACAAGCTTTTTAAAATTTGAACAATACCCTGAGGGAACTTTAGCGCCATATAAACACTCACAAAAGCTTCTTTTCTCAACCTTAGACAAAGTATGAGCAGCTGGAGGACAAAATGTTCTATTACCGTATGGCCTTGGATGTAAATCTTCTCGTATTCCCATTTCTTGCAAGTCTAATCTTGCCTTCACGCCATCCTTAGAACTTCCCTGTATGTTGAGCAGTGTCCCAACGATACTATCACATACGTTCTTCTCCACATGCATGAAATCAATATAGTGTCTGACGTCAAGATTGCGCCAATATGGAAGATCGAAGAAGACGGACCTTTTTTTCCATATATTTTTCTCATTTCTACTCTTTGATGACTTACCAAACATAGTATTGATATTTTTCACCTTTTCATAAATTTGCTCCCCAGTCAATGCCTCTGGAGCATCTTCAAACTCTTGGCCACCGAAAAAAGCTTTTTTTAATCTACGATAAGGGTGGCTTCGTCTTAGAAATCGCCTATGCCCAAGGTAAACCGTCTTTCTTCCATGTTGAAGTTGATGGTAGCATGTGCCTTCTTCACATATCGGACAAGCTTTGTGGCCTTTAACGCTATATCCTGACAAGTTCCCATATACAGGGAAGTCATTTATAGTACAAAAGATCATTGCTCGCATATTAAAAGTCTCCTTCTTGTTCGCATCAAAAACATCGACACCTTTATCCCACAACTCTTTCAAGTCTTCGATCAAGGGTTGTAGGTAAACATCTATGTCATTTCCGGGTTGCTTTGGTCCCGAAATCAACATAGACAACATTATGTACTTTCGTTTCATACATAACAAAGGAGATAAGTTGTAAATTACCAACAGAACAGGCCATGAACTATGTATACTGCTTAGGCTACCATAAGGATTCATACCATCTGTGCTAAGCCCAAGCCTGAGATTCCTAGGTTCTTCACCGAAGCTAGGAAATAATTGATCGATTTTCTGCCATTGAGAAGAATCAGCTGGATGCCGAAGCTTTCCATCAGAAATCCGCTTATCTGCGTGCCATCTCAAATTTTTGGCATCAATTTCATTAGCAAACAGGCGCTTGAACCTTGGAATGATTGGAAGATACCACAACACTTTTGCAGGGCCCTTATTTGATTTATACCTCGGAGTTTTACATATCGGACATTGCTCCTTCTCTTCATGATCTTTTCTATACAATATGCAATCATTAGGGCAAGCATGGATCTTTTTATACTGCATCCCTAGTGGACACAGTATTTTCTTAGCATCATAGTATCGACAAGGCAACACATTATCATCAGGAAGCATATCTTTAAAGGCCTCAAGCGTTTCTGAAAAACTCTTGTCGCTCCATCCATGCCGTGCTTTCAAGCTTACCAATTTCAATACTGCATTCAGCAATTGGTATTTTTTACACCCCGGGTACAACGGCTTCTCAGCATCACTGCACATATTACCATATGCATGTGATTGTTCAAAAGCCTCTTCTCCTACATCACGAATAATGTCCTCTATCCGATCATCCATATCCGTGTCATTATCATCACAAGTCACTTCCCCCTGTTGAGATGCACTTGGCATTTCTAATTGTTCACCATGCCATACCCATACTACATACGTCTTACAAAACCCTTCACAAATTAAATGTGTATATATATCTGCAGCACTTAATCGCTTCTCATTCAAACATTTTACATAAGGGCAATAAAACATTCCACTATCATCATCGGCATTTCTTTTTGCAAAGTCTAAAAAACCCTTGACCCCAACATCATATTCAACACTCGTCTGTTTAGCTTGTATCCAACTACGATCCATATATTCTAACACCTTTTATTTGTTTTGTACTTTTTCCCTGGAAAAGGTAGGAGAATGATGAGAGCATGCAATCATTACACCCAAGTACATAGTGTAACTAGAAGTAAACAAAGAATATCGTGATTTAGAGTAGCGTGTGAGGAAAAAATGGAATGAGGGAAAGTGGAATGGAGAAGGAGTGAGGGAATGAGGAATGGAGGTGGAAAGAGGAAGGAAAGAATGCGCTTTCGTCAGAGAAAGTGACTTGGATATATATTCTTTTAATGTCTAACGCCTGCACACGCTAGATCCATTATTATATTGTTTGTCCCTGGATATATTTTTTAGGGTGACTTTGGTCCTTCGACTAATAATATCCAAGCAATACCGTTGAAAACTTCAAAAATTCAGCACACACGAGGAACATAATAGAAAATGAATGGAACTACCTCAACAATAGTTTTCCCCTATTACTAATGATCAAATTTGGACAGTTGATATTTATAATATTCAGCTGCTCATAGCATTAAAAAAACTTAACTCTTATATATACAACCGTCCCAAGCCACTTAGGAAGTTCAGAACTAGATTCATCAAAAGCATCCAAGAAATATAAATAGATCTAAACAAAATTGTTGCAATTCTGTGGCACAACTATGAGTCCTACTAAAAACTCTCTTGGTTCAGAGAATTGCACTTATTTTGGGGGTATTTTAGTAATGACCATTCCCAGATTCATCTAAATTATCCCTTCCAAATCTAAATAAGTTACTTAATCATATCATATATTATGTATTATTAGATTATATATAAGTTTATATGTTAGGCAAAATAGTTTAAAAACTAGCAATTCTATTTAAACAAAAGTGAGTGTATATCAAGTCCAGCTCACACATTATTCGTCCTTAGGTCACACTAGGCCTTTAATTATCAAAACTAAGTTAAGCTTAAGCCCAACACCTAAAAGACTATTAGGCTTTGGCCCAAGCCCGCAAACCTGTATAGATTTCATAGTTATATAATCCAGCATTCTTCCTTACTTGCTGAAACTGATATTGCTGATATAAAATCCAAGATGGTCTTGACGAAAATATATAGAGTAACTTCACTATGAAATGAAGATTGCATGGGAAAATAGAAATATACAGAACTAGGTTACCTCACGAAAAGCCCTCAATAGCAAAATTGAATCAATTTCCAGTTCAGGGGGATTTTCACCTCCAAGCACAAGAGGCAATAAGAGGATGATTCATCCAACCAAGGTATAGTGCACCATCTCTCTCTTCTAGAGTATAATTAATTGACTACATTAACCCCTCTCGTTATATATATAGATACATACAGATTCCCTCACACCGATTCTAATTAATTCACACTAACACTCTAATCAAACTTGAAATGTAAAAGCTTACTTATCTATATATATATATATATATAGCCCTCTTATATCAGTGAACCAATGTCTGGATGGGGTTGTACAATGGATGAGAATGTTGACTTTCTCACCCGAGGTGCAACAGCAATTAATTTTGCTAAACCAAACCAAGACAGGTAGTATAGTTCGTAGCTAGTAGTTGATAGTTCTATACTTGCCTCCCATTCTCCTCTCTGCCTATTACCGTCTGCCTAAGAAGACAGAAAAGGCCATAACAAGAAATGGAATATGATAATCGCATGCCAACGAAAATGAAGGTATCAAGTTAATTCGCCTAGACCTGAAATCAGGATTAAAGACATGAAGACAGTAAAACAGGGGAAATTACCAACTGCGTGCTTCTAAGCTGTGATGACAGTTGCTGGCGGTGCTGGAAATAGAGCCAGATCTGTGATGGTGCCGGCCCGAAAAGAGATTGACGGAGGCGGAGGGATAGAGAAAGAGGGCGTCGGTGATGGTGGCGGCCCAGAAAGAGATTGACGGAGGCGGAGAGTGCGTCGGTGACGGAATGGAAGACGGATTTGGGAGGTGGAAGACGGATTTGACGGAGGCGGAGAGTGCGTCGGAGTGAGTTGATTTCAGAAATTTGGGGAAAGTTTGGGGAAAGATGGCGCGCAAGAGCTGGGGTTGAAATTTGGGGACAGTTTTAAGACCGGTTGTCTCACAACCGGTCTTAAAAGTCCACTTTTAAGACCGGGTGTGAGACAACCGGTCTTAAAAGTGGATGACAACCGGTCTTAAAAATCCACTTTTAAGACTGGTTCTCTAGTAACCGGTCTTAAAAAGATTAATTTTTAGACCGGTTATTAGAATAACCGGTCTAAAAATTAATCTTTTAAGACCGGTTAGTGTACAACCGGTCTAAATTTTATTTTTTAGACCGGTTATTATAATAACCGGTCTCCCAAATTCTTTATAATTACGTAAATGCCACCGCGCATTTCTTTTAGACCTCATTTACTATAACCGGTTTAAATGTGCCGGTCTAAATCACCTTTTTTGTACTAGTGTTAGTATCACTAGCCATAATGAAGGGGATCCTAAGGTTGAAGCTTCGTCTAGCGGTGAGTTAGGCTTAGGTAGTGTGAGGGACCAAAATATAGACATGGTTCCGGAGAACAAGGACATGTTGGAAGGGTTGGTGGTATCTACTATAGATTGTAGGGGTCTTAGAAACATTTGAAGATCCTACGAATTATGTGAGGATATTCGCATGAGGGTCCCTCTACCAAACGAAAGAGTCAACTTGTACTTAGTTATTAGTAGCTTTGAAACCACAACATACACACTTTTGTATGGTGTCACCAGTTGGAGATTTTAGCACTATGCCTAAGCCAGTATCCTTTACGCTTGATGAACTATCTACATACAATGTCCATTTTGAGTCTTGATTTTCACCACTTCATGTTGTAATTCTTTATCAAAGTTGAACTATATGTTTGGGCTAAAATCAACTACAAAGTCTATGAGAACTTGGGATTTTATTGCAGTACACGGTAAGTATGTTATGTTGAATTCACTTAGTTATACTAACCACTTGACTAACCTTCCTGATAGGTTAGGTTTATGTAACACATTCTTTAAAGGGTGAGTAGTTACTACCATAATGGTGTGACATTAAAAGTATGGGTGAAGCTTTTTTTATGCTGAAACAAGTGATAAAGCCAGCTTTTCAAGTAGGGTATAAATGGTTTCAACAGCTAGGAGAGCCTTACTTGTATAGTAGACGTAGTGTTGCTTACCTTCCTCATCTTTGACCAGAATAGCACTAATAGCCCTAGGTGACATGGCCAAGTAAATGTACAATGTCTCTCCTTCCTTTGGCTTTGATAGTAAATGTGCATTAGTTAGATACTATTTCAATTGTTGAATAGCATTTTCACACTCTTCACTCCATTTGAAGCTTTTATTCTTCCTTAAGGCATTGGAGAACGGATGGCACTTTTCAGACGACCTAGAGATGAACTTACTCAAGACTACTATTCGACCTATCAGCTTTTGGACATCCTTGACATACTTTAGGCATAGTATGTCAAATGTGGCTTTGATCTGGCTCAGATTCGCCTCAATTCCTTTGTGCGATACCAAGTACCCCCAATAACATCCCTGAGGTAAGGCCGAATGTAAATTTCCCTAGGTTCAGTTTCAAGTTGTATTTATGAAGTAAATTGAAGGTTTGTTCAAGATAAGCCACATGCTGGCCTGTATAAAGGGACTTCACTAGTATGTCATCAATATATACTTATATGGTTTTACCTATTTGTCCTACAAACATCTTATTGACTAACCTTTGGTAGGTTGCCCCTGCATTCTTTAGTCTTAAAGGCATGACTTCATAACAATAAATATCTTGTTCATTTATAAAAGCCATTTTCTCTTGATTGCACCTTATATATCGGGTGGTAGGTCTACACCGACATAGATCTTCCTTTTTGGATGGTCAATATTAATGTGCACTTCATCAAGTTCCATTATCCTGGGTTGGTTCTGCACTATTGTAGGGTGTAAGTCCTGTAATTGTTATGCCGATTGCTTATCTAAAGCTTTCAAGGCTTCTTGGTAGCATTCTCTAGCTATTCTTTGATCTCCTTTAATCTGTTGTACACTCTAAGGGGTCTGGAACTTCACTAGCTTTTGCAAGGTGCATGTATGGCCTTTATCTTATGGATCCACGGTCTCCCCAACAATTCTTGTATGTTGATGGACACTCCATCACTTAGTATTAAAACGGTATGTCTAGTCCTACCGCGTAGGTTAGGAGGGTAATTTTTCTGATGGTTTTATCTGGTGCTCCATTACTGAAGACTAGTACGGATGATGTAGGAATGATTTGGTATTGCACCCCTATTTCTTTGATCGTCTTGAGGTGTATTATATTAATTGAACTACCTGGATCAACCAACATACATTTAATGTCAAAATTACCCAGGATTATAAAGATTACCAGTACATCATTGTGTTGTTGGTCTAGTTCATTTATTTCTTCTTTTGAAAAACTCAATCTGACCACCCTCCTGGCTGGTTGGTTTATCCTTGGCTTGTTTCAAGTTAGGTCCTGTTCGCCACCGCAAGTGTACGGATCGCGTCAAGTAATAAAGTGATAAGTGAGATCGTTCTCTCGAGGATTTGAGTAACAATTTAGTCAAGCAATGGGCTTGATGTGTTTGATTAAGTTGAATCAAAACAAAGTGTTGAGTGTGAGAAAAACAAATTCCAAAGATATGATGATAACAACTAAAAATTACTGAACAAAACTATGATTCTTGTGAATTCAATCAATTAGAGTAAACCTAGGATTGTTCGTTCCCTTTGTATATCATAAACTCAATCTACTTCCTCTTCGATATTACTTTTATGGAATATATATATGTCAGTCTAAGGTTCAATAGCCATTGGTTAAGCTCTCTCAAGTCATAACTAAACTTATATCCTCCATTAAGATACACAATCTCTTGCTGTATTTAAGGGAAAATAATCATTAAACAGCCTCCTTACTTTGATAATGCTAGGTTAATAACTATATCTCTATGTTATTAACAAACCATCCATTTAACTCTTTAAACTTCAAGTCTAGCATAATTCTGCCCACGTTCTTCAATTAGATTAACTTTCTCAAGCTTAATCTAATTGAACATATTATTCACAGTGCTAGCAAGTCATGAATATCAGTGAAAACAGGGAAGAATTAACACATATATACCATTAGCTACTAAGAGGAAGAAGAATTCAAGTTTAATCCATACAAAAGTGTAGAACAATCCTAGAATGAAAAACCTAGCTACTCATGTTCAAAAACGAATTACAAATAGCAGCATTAAGTGTAGCCATATCAGAATCACAGTGGAGAAAGGGAATGAATACAGAAAGATCAAGAAAACTGGAGTTGAAATCTCTTCCAATCTTCAATCCCACTTGATTCTCCTTGATTTCTAGCAAACCCCAGCTCTCAGGACCTTTCCAGCCGCTTCTTTCGGTCTTTCCAAATTGGGGATCCCCTTTCAAACCCTGGGTTTTGATTTTTATAGCTCTTCAAATGTCAGAACGCACAGCATCATTTGCGGGGGTTGGCCGCGGCCAACAAGCTTCTGTTCATATGTGGGCCGTGGCCAATAAGCCTCTGACCTCCTGTGGCTCATCTTGGCCGCGGCCCATGCCTTTCTGTGCTATTGCTGGTTCATCTTGGCCGCGGCCCATGGGATGGTTGGCCGCGGCCTATGCCTTTCCAGAGTTCATTTTCTCTTTTCTGCTCTGTTCTCCTCCCAGCTTGCTTTCCCTTGGAATAGTTGTTGGCTTCAACTTCCTTCGCCTCCTTCTCACTTCACGTGGCTTCCTCTGGGCCAGCTATAACTGAATCTGTATCAGTTCACACAAAGGACTCACAAACATGGTTAAGCATTCATAGCAGTTAGTGAATAATGTCCTCCACATTTGCAAACTGCTGTGCATAGCGTGAGAAAAATACATTTCATCACTTTAACACTCTCAAACGCTCACTAATACACCCAAAGTGAGGTAAAACAGGATGAAATGTGAAATTCTAACAAGAATTTCATGAAGTTAACAGGTCCCTTCGGCAAGAGTTTGGCATTGTGTTATACTGCTAAGTAAGTGACACCACTGAACCTCCTATTATGCAATTGATGGTTTATGGATTCTTAGGTGGTTCCTCTAGCATTGGACCTACATGGTTAGCTCCATTATTTGACAAAGTAGCTTTATCTTTGTTGGTTAGCAAATGAATTAGGTGCCCGCGCTTAAGGAGTTTTGCCACTTTTAGCCTAAGGGTGATGCAGTCCATTGTTTGGTGGCCATGGTCGGAATCAAATTATCACCATTTGGACTTGTCTCGCTAGTCTACTGGCTTCTTGGTTTTAGAGGGCCATTTCACCATATCGGCCATTTTTGTAATGGTTTGTACTAACTCACAAGAGTTAACTGAGAAGCTGTACTCCTTTATCCTCAGCGGGAGTGCTTGGTTGGGTAGAGCCGTTACACTATTGATTTGTTTCCTTTCTCGGTATATCGTAGGGTATGGCTCTACCCTCCAATTACAATTAGTACATCTTGGGTTCTTGCTTCGTTTATCTGTGGGCTTATTATCCTAGTGGTGGGTTTGGCTAGCATTCATTCGTCTTCCTCCCACTTGATCTGAGCCCAGGCTCGTGTGAACACGTCATCCATGGTATGACATGTAACTTGGTCAATTCTTTATATAATAAATTGGAGTTAGGGAGCGGGCCTTTCCTGAATGCCACAATAGCGGTTGGTGTGTCACAATGTGGGATGTTTATCTTCTCTTTATTGAATCTGCCTATGAAATAACGCAATGATTCACGTTTCCTTAAACTTTATAGAGGCCATTCGGTTGTTTATCCAGTTTTCGGTTGTTGGAAAACTATTGGACAAACAAATCATTTAAGTCCATGAGGGAACCTACTGAGTTGGTTGGTAGGTTGGTAAACCATCTCAGGGTTGGTTTGATCAATCTTGACCTAAAGCCTCCGTACATAGAGGCCTCGCATAACTCCCTTGGAATTGATACGGTATGCATCCTTGGATGGTACTGTGCCATGTGCTCATCTAGATTAGTTGAGCCATTGATAAGTAAAATATTTGCATATTTATTTTTCCTTATATGATGATTTTATGGATGATATTTGAGCTTAATATAATATATTTGGGTGTAAAATAAATAGTATTTAAAAAATAAATAAAAATATGAAAAAAGGTCAGTACTGTAGCATCGGTTGCTATTCATGATGGAATCACTATAGCAGGACGTTACTATAGCGAACGGAGGTGACTGTAGTGGATGGAATCACTGTGGCAGGCGACAAAACATTGTAGCAGTCATGGAAAAACATGTAAATCTGCCGACAGGACACTGTTCACTACCGTATCATCGTGGAAAAATTGACAAAACACTGTAGCATCAAGGAAAAAGATGACATGACACTGTTCGCTCACTGCCTATAAATACGAAGCATCAGGCGCAGATTCAAAAGGCATGGAGATATTTCTTTGACAGTCAAAGATCTTTCTCTGACAGGGAGAGATCTTCTCTGACAGTTCTAAATAAATTTTGTTATTTTCTAGATTTAATTTTATACATTATATTCATTTGTGCATGCCTCCTATATGGAAGGTTTAGGATTGTATTACTTTTTGCATGCCACCTACATGAAAGGTTTTACCTCCTAAAGGGATGGCTAGATTTGTCCATTTTTCATGCATACTTTTTGTTGTATATTTATGTTTGAGAATTTAATATTCAGGTTTATGCAGTATTTATGAGGATTTCATTCTAGTTTTATATAATATCAATTTATTTTGGTTTTGTTTTTAATTTTATCATGAGTTAAAATTTCATTTTCATAGGGTGATGACATAGCTTACTAATGACGAATTGAATCTTAACTTATTAAATCTAGTTTTAATTTCTCCTTCATGATTGAGTTTTAATTATTATTCTTAATGCTTTTGATTGACTGGTCATCTTTTAAATGATTTCAATATACATGTTGAGACCGGAAGGAGATGCATGTGTGTAGATTCTATAATTAAAACCATGACTTGCATATGAAATATGAATATATTCATATGAGTTGTATAGTCTTACCGAGTTCCATAAATCTTAATGCATAATTAATTGCTTAAATTCATATAGGAATATATTGGATTAGCAATTAATTATAGAATTGCTTGACCTTGGAAGAGGCTAGTAATTAAATTAGGGAAATTCGACTATCAATCATGTGGAATAAATTGGGCTAGAATAGATAAGTGATTCAATCCGGAATTTGTTAAGTGAAATCTAATCCCTAGGGCTTTTTCTCATATTTGCTTGCATATCATCTGCACTCATATTTAATTGTTTTTAGTTTATTTTGTTTTCTCAATCATCAACTAATCGATCGACTAAATAGAATTAAAATTACCCATTTTAGTACTTAGTGATCAATCCTTGTGAGAATGATACTCAACTCACTTCTATATTACTTGATTACGATAATGTACAATTGCACTATTTAATTGATTATCTACACTCGTAACAGCCATCATAAAGTCTTATATAAGGGAAGGTGAATTTTTTCAACATCTCAATCAATGCTATGTCGTCGTGAATGGGGAGTCTGCAAAGCTATCAGGGGCACTTGTCTTTATTGGTGATGGTACGCCTGGCAATCGTAGTATCATGGCCTACAGCTCTTGACATTTCCTCTTTCATCCTTTGTCATCAGACAATCCAGAGGGTGGCGTGTTTGCTATTAGTGGATTGGTGGACGCCCCCTGTGTTTCAGTGTTAGGCACGCCATAGGCGCCTGTCGTATTATGAGGGCCTTTCTAACTAACTTGGGGGGTCTCTTTAATCAATATGAAGGCCTTCTTGATCGGTGCAAGAGGCTTCTTAGTGAGATCACGGATCTACCTGACCAGCATTGAGACCTGCAACAGAAGTTTTGTTAGTAGGAATCGTATTTGCATTATCAATACCTTCCAACTCTGGTTCATCATCTGTCAAGGGCATCCCCCATGGTTGGACATGGGGAATGTGCGTGGTAAAGAGCTAACCAAAATGAAACAAACTAAGAGTGGCTTTTGTGGTGAACGATACAACTTGCTCCCGTAGGCTTGAATTCTCTTCCACCAATCATCAAAGGTGTTCTAGTTGCTGCGTAAATCATTCCTCTTGTTGTGAAACCAACCTAGCCTGTGTGGCAAGTTGTGTGGTTTGGTTTTTCACCAGCTTGGCTAAATCAGCGATGCTTACTTTGCAGCTAGCAATTGCTTTTGCCATGATTAGTAAGACCGGGAAAAAGGAAAAGAGAAAGACAAGGAAAGACAAGGGTTTCTGAAAAATTTGTTACTAGGTCCCTACAGATGGTGCCAAATTAGTTTAACCAAAAATTGGTAGGGAAAGGTTTTAGTTACTTGGTCACTAGCAACATATGATTTCCTAACAAATAGCATGAAAAATAAGAAAGGATGATATGATTAATAGTGTGCAAGCTAGTTTACAAAACAATGGTCAACAAGAGAAAAGTAGGAAATGAATATGATGAGTGTCGAAGTAAAAGGTGTGATTGCTAGAGTGCATCCAACGAATGCCCCTCTTGGTGTCATCGTTCTCCCTTTATATTCACCCCTAGGTCATCTGTTGCCATCTTCACGTGTCCAGGAGGATGTGGTTGTTCCTATCTTCGCGGGGCGTGGAGCTTCTTCCGATTGATTGGTTTGACTAAGCATTTCGTGAGGAGTTGTGGGCTCAACCAAGGTCTGCATCCTATTAGGCTTCCAATGGTTTCGTCTCTCCTTGGGCTGGAACTTTCTTACTGGGCTCGCCTTGTACGTAGGCCGAAAGAACCAATTTTGGTACACATACACAAAAAGTTTAAATAAGTTGGGTTGGGTCCAACTCATGATTGAATAAGTTGTAAATCAAATTCTTATAAGTTTCACTAGCTTTATTGAATTCCTATTACGTGTTAGTATAATGGAAACCACACGTTTTCTTGAATTTAATTTCATTTTAGGAAGATGAGATTGCAAAATTGGATTTTAGGACCGTTGGTACATAAGTAGTGTTGGTAGGACTAATTCGATGAGGAGTAAAAGAAGAAAGTAGTGCAAAATGTCGTCAAGACGTGAGCAATACTTTTCTTTAGATTTAATTCGCCCGTTGCAAGTTGGATTCACGGGCGAATTTCTTGTAGTATACAACAAAAACCTTTGGGTATGGATTGCTCTTCAACGCTCAAGGCAAGACAACAATGATTTTTACAAAGTGATAATTTGACTTTATCTTTGTACACCCAAAGACAAAGGCAATGACTTTGAGCCCTTTTTGTGTTATGTGTTATGAGATGATATATCCAAATGACGTGATGGAATAAGGTATTTATAAACCATGAAGTGGTGCATCTTGAAGCTATAACTTTTCAATTAAAAGTTATAACTATATGTTAGATTCATAAACGAACATAACTTAAACAACTAAGGGTTATTTAAAATAACTTTTCATGAAGAGTTACACCTTTATAGTATATAGAGCTTCAATTTCACCAAATGATGGTATAATACCTTTAAATATTATAACCTTTCACATATATGTTTAGGAAAAAAAGAGACATGATTTTAGTGAGTTTTAGTGTTAGAACTTGTTACACAACACTTTATATAAATTCCTTAATTTATAAGAACATGACTTTAACAAAATATATCTCTTCATTTTTAAATATTTCAACGAGTAGTCTAACGATCTAAAAGTATGATTTCACTGTTATCTTTCACAATTTTACATTGAAACAATAGAAAAAAAAAATTTACTCATGTTCCAAATTTTAGTGTAACATGATTTTTTTTAAAAAAAAGTAAAGAAATTATTTAGCCACTATGTCTAGGTAGGGATTTCATAGTTTTTTTGCCTGGTTTTTTCTTGACATGAGGATTTCATAGTTATTTATTTGGTGCAAAAATTATGTTCTCAAAACATTTTTTCTTTACTAGTGTTTGTCTTTGTTGTCAGCAAAATAAAAAATGGACAATTTGACAATCTCCAACCAACTCAAAATATTTTTTGGCCGGCACAAGCTCATAATTAATTAATTATATTAAATTCAGTGTGTGTGTGTGTGAATATAATAATTTCATCACAATCAACAACTATAAAGGATCTAATTAATAAACTCATCCATTATTTATCACATAGTTTGTTTAATCCTTAGTCCCTCAAATTTCATTCCATTTGAAATATTATTCCCTATAATTAAATAAAAAATTGGATAATTTTACTTCTTGTGGAACCAAAACTCATAATTTGAAAATTGAGGTATTAAAACCGAGAGCAAATTTGAGTTTTTATTTCATTTTATTAAATATCTTCATGACTGGCAAACAATTTAGGTATTAAATTGGATGGATAGTAATTAATTAAGTTAATTAATATCCCCAGATACAGAGAAATGGCCATAAAGCCTGGCTCCTATGCCACGTCCATTGAAGGTACCTCGTTGAACCACATCGCCTTGAATGGTTTGGGTGCCTCTCTGCATGTAATATGGGTTTGGACCCACTTGAACCCATGGGCCTGAACCGTTGGTCCGGTTCACACTATACGGTCTATTACAATGCATTTGATGTTGAACCGGTTGAGAGTAACCCTTCCCATCCACACTACCTGCATGCTTCAACTTGAATTTCAGTATCAAGGGCTCAAATATAATGGACCATTTTTTTTAATAATTTAATCTTATGACTCATTAGGGTTAGAATAGACATTACAGTTCAAATGTACCCACAAATTAATAAAAAATTAGAATTATAAACAATTTTAGTGAAGATTGTGCAGGTCATTTTTAACTAATTTACGCCTAGGAAGAAATGTTAGTTTTATCTTTTTAATTTTATCCTTATTAACTACATTAATTAATATTGGAGTTTCTCAAAGTACCAACACACATTAAAATTAAATATAATGGACCACTTTTTTTTAAATAATTTAATCTTATGACTCATTAGACCTCGTTTGGTTCAGATAAAGGGCTGGAAAGAAATGAAACAGAAAATATATTGCCACCTAAGTTGTTGGTTTGCATTGAAAAAGAAAATGGGTTGATAGAAAAATTTTTGTTTGGTTTGAAGAAAATAAAATAGGAAAATGATTATGGATACTAATACACATTAAACAAGACAAGGGTAAAGTTGAAAAAAAAAAAAATCCTAGATATAGGAGTTATTTGTTGTTTATTGATTTTTATGTAATACTTTCTTTAATCATTTACACTAACTACCCTCTTTAATAAAGTTTCTTGTGCAATCTATATGTATATATAGTTTGAGAAAAATTATAAATTCTGAAAATAAAATGGATTGAAATACATATTATGACTAAAGTAAATCCTTCAATTAACTCCTATATTTACTGTAGGAGAGAATAATTAGCATATAGAATATAAATTACCTATTTTAAGACCCAAAAAGATTTACTTTTAGAAAGTGCCCTATATCAGAATCAAAGAAAGCATCATGTTAGTAACCTAAAGTGGGTTTATATATTACAAAGTCATGGGTCTTATATTTAGAACCGGAGGGTAATATGTGTACTTAAAAAATATGATCATTTAACCTTCATTAACAAATGCTTTATACACACACGCACACAATGTGCTGTACAGCAATGAGCTTTATGCTAAAACAACTATGGAATAAATGCAAATCAATTTTCTTTGCTGATAAAAGTCCTATATTATTGGACCACTTTGATCAAATTACATATATAAACAACAGTATGTTAATTAATTTAGACCATCCTTTATGAATGCCTTTACATTATTCTTTCCTTACACGCGGTAGCGTACATATATATTAACCATTTTATTCTACTTTATATATAGGATAATAAGCAAGGTAATTAAACCCGGACCGGTCATTGAACCGGCCGGGGTACTAGGTCAAGGGTCAATGGGTCAGGTCGGAGTCAAACTGGAGCTAAACCGAGACCAAACCAATGAGAGGTTGAAGATTTTAGGCTTATTAATATGAAATTCTAAAGAAAAAAATTTTTTAAAAAATAAAAATTCCGGACTGGATCTACTGGCCAATTGGCCGGTTTCTGGTCCAGACCGCCCTGTCCGGTCCGGGTTCCATTACTATGATAATAAGTGTGAAAAATGTCAAATATCTGAAACAATTATTTGACTATAACTTTACCAGTTTGCTTTGAGCAATCAACATTTAACACCCTTGAACCACTTATTATCCAACTAGACCTCTCAGGCCTTATGCTAGCAAATTACTATAAGAAGTCTCACTGTTTACAACTTTGAGTTTATATGTTTATATAGAAATATTGCTATTATCATCATCATAAACTTAAACCCGTGGCTATAATTAAATTGAATAAAAGCTTAATAAAATATAATGCTGATATAAATGCAGAAAGAAGATAGATAGATACGTTACCTAAGCCATTGAGAACAGCATAGTGAGGAGTGAGACCTTGATCAAAGCTTTGAAGGGCAGGATTGTAATAATAGAAGCCATGTGCATAGCTTGGTGCTGCTTCTATATACATGTTGTTATTATTAGCCCTAGCTGCATTATTGTGTGTGTGATGAACAAAACCTGCCATTGATCGATGAGCTCGAAATTAACTGATCGATCGAGTTCTCTCTGAAACTATATATATGGAGCTTTAATTAATTTCCTGAGATTGAGCTAACCAACTTGTTATGTGTTTCCCATTTTATAGATGAAGGAACAAGAATCTAGAACACTAATATATATAATGGCTATATATGCATTATAATATTCGATGGTCCAAAATACATGCACGCTGTTTGAAATTTGTAAGTGCATGAATGAGAATAATAAAATACTAATCACGTTGTTCAGAATATTAAATATATAACAAATTACTATATTATTAGAGTGTGATGAGAAAAAATTTGCAGTTTCTAAAGGATTCTTCTGGGCCCGCTGATGATATCTACTATACCCTCCGTCCCAAATTGTAAGCTTCAAATTTGTGAATGGTTGTGCGTCCTACAATATAAGCTTCATTTTAGGGTTGTTGAAGTTTTTATTGCACTTTTTTCAATTTTACCCCTTGCCTGTATTTATTGTGTTTCTCACTTATCTTCTTTATAAATAAGGGCATAATTAAAAAAAATATATTCACTATTTTAAATTAATTTTAACTGCTTTGTTAATAAACACAAATTGGTTATTTGAAGCTTGGAGCTAGTATAATATACATATACATATATATATATAGAGAGAGAGAGAGAGAGAGAGAGAGAATTAAAGTGCATCAGGTTCTAGAAGATCACTTGAAGTAAAGGGTTGTCATGAAGTCAAAAGCCTAATCAATATAATAAAAAAATGATTAAGAAAAAGAAACACTTTTCCTATAATTAAAGGTCGACAATATATATATGTGCTTTAATGCAAAAGCCGGAACTCAAGTTAAAGCTAGAGTGACATGGGCACAATTTGTGAAGTTATGGTGTGGGTTGGGGGGGGGGGGGGGGGGGGGGGGGGGGTTCAACATGTACATATAGTGTGTATATATATGGATGGGGCTAAACCATAGATCAAAAGGGATCCTGAACAACTTTAGATATCAAAAAGATAAAAAAATTAACACAAGCTTCTTTGTTAATTATTGAGTATATTAAATAAACAAGTTTTATAAAAAAAAACACCGACACACAGGCACGCGTTGTAGCTAGGGATTCTTGGGCCCCCGCCTCGTAGGTGTTTTGTGTTGTATGTTTGTTAAAGTTATCACTAATCCTTTTAACTAATGTTTTTCATATGATGGTTTGAATATCAAGAGTGAAACTTGTTGTTGTTCCTTTTTTTTGGGCTAAAATGGGGCAATCCCCTATCATCTATTCACCAAACAGAACATCACTACTATAAGATATAGATTTTACTTCCCCAAAAAACATCCATTTTTCAAAAAGGGAAAAAAAAAATAAAGGCGGCGGCCTTTTTATAATTCTAGACGGGAATTTTGACATATTGGGCGTCTCTCTGATGAAAAAGGACATCAAAAGTCAACTTTTGGCATCCCAAATAAAAATTCAAAAGCCTAGAGTACCACTTTAGGCATCCCTTTTGAATTTGGAATGCCAAAAGTGGGATTTGGCATCCCAATTTGAAATTGGCATGCCTAAAGGGATACTTTATACGTCCCAGTTCAAATTGGGATGCCAAAAATGACCCCTTAAATCTTTCAACTTGTGATACGTGTGCAGATGATCAATTAAATAGTGCAAGTGTATACTGTCGTAATCAAGTAATATAAAAGTAAGTAGAGTATCGTTCTCACGAGGATTGAGCACTAAGTACCAAAATAGGTAATTTTAATTCTATTTAGTCGATCGATTAGTTGGTGATTGAGAGTATAAAATAAAAGAAAAACAATTAAATATGAGTGCAGATGATAAGAAAGCAAATATGAGAAAAAGCCCTAGGGATTAGATTTCACTTAACAAATTCCGGATTGAATCACTTATCTATTCTAATCCGATTTATTCCACATGATTGATAGTCAAGCTTCCCTAATTTAATTACTAGCCTCTTCCAAGGTCAAGCAATTCTATAATCAATTGCTAATCCAATATATTCCTATATGAATTTAAGCAATTAATTATGCATTAAGATTTATCGAACTCAGTAAGACTACAACTCATATGAATATATTCCTATTTCATATGCAAGTCAAGGTTTTAATTATAGGGTCTACACACATGTATCTCCTTCCGGTCTCAACATGCATATTGAAATCATTCAAAAGATGGCCAGTCAATCAAAAGCATTAAGAATAATAATTAAAACTTAATCATGAAGGAGAAATTCAAACTAGATTTAATAAGTTAAGATTCAATTCGTCATTAGTAAGCTACGTCATCACCCTAGGAAAATGAAAGTTTAGCACATGATGAAATTAAAAACAAAACCAAAATAAATTGACATTATATAAAGCTAGAATGAAATCCTAAAAAATACTGCATAAACTTGAATATTAAATTCTCAAACATAAATATACAACCAAAAGATGCATGAAAAATGAAGAAATCTAGCCGTCCATTTAGGAGGTAAAACCTTCCATGTAGGCGGCATGCAAAATGTAATACAATCCTAATCCTTCCAAGATAGAGGCATGTAAAATGTAATACAATAATAAGCCTTCCAAGATGGAGGCATGCAATGCATGAAATTAAATCTAAAAAACAACATAAAGAACTCAGAAATGTTAGAGAAAAATCTCTCCCGATCAGAGAAGGACCTCTCCTTGTCGGAGAAGGAAACCTCTGCTTCTCTTCCTCTCCTCCTCATTTGAGCTTGGTATTGATCTCTATTTATAGGGGAAAAAACGTGTGCTACAGTACTGTTACAGTGTCCGGAGACTGCTACAGTGATTTGGCGGCTGCTACAGAGACTGTCGGCAAACAGCTGCAGTGTCCGACGACACTACAGTGCTTCCATCGCTACAGTGACGTCCATCCACTACAGTATAACTTCCATCCGCTACAGTCTAACCATATGCTACAGTGATCTTGTTGCTATAGTACTTTCATTTTTTTTATATTTTTTTTTAAATTTCCAAAAACATCATTTATTTATCAATCACACCCAAATTTGTTATATTAAACGCAAATATTGTCCATAAAATCATCATATAAGGGAAAATAAATATGTAAATATTTTACTTATCAACTTGCATGTCGTCCTCCAAGCCCAACACACACCCGCGAGCTCCTCTCTCATCTCACTATTGTCACTCCTCCAACACACACCATCGCTCCACTCTCCCTCTCACCACCGTCGCTCCTCTCTCCCTCTCAACACCGTCACTCCTCCCTCCTTAGTGGCATACCAACACTATCGTTAGTTAGTTTTGTTTGAATTAAGCTGATATGGTTTGTTATTAAAATGTTGGGATGTCTTACTTTTAAGGGGAAATGTTGTCGAATTTTTTTTTTAAAAAATGAGTAAAAAGCAATCCCTTTGTTGACAATTGTTCTAAACTTGAGTGTTTTTTGAAATGGCTTAGGTGGTAATAAAATGGATCATAGTTGGATGAATGTTTTGAGAACTAGTGAAGAATATGAAAATGGGGTGGAAGAGTTTATTGAATGGGATAATTGCCCAAAAATACCTTGGAGGCAAATTAATTACTGATTACTACTAAGTGTGCAAGCGATCTTTCATTTTGTGTAAAGAGTTTATTGAATGGGAGAATTGCCCAAAAATACCTTGGAAGCAAATTAATTGTTGATTGCTACTAAGTGTGCAAGCGATCTTCCGTGTTGTGCAAACCATCTTCCGTGAGCAAAAATCTTCCATATAAATGTGCAAACAATCTTTTGTTATGTGCAAAATATCTTCCGTTATATGCAACATATTTTTCATAGTAGCAATCAGTAATTAATTTGCCTCCAAGGTATTTTTGGGCAATTCTCCCTTATTGAATTTGCTAGAAGGAATGCACCTACAAAAATGGGATGTATTTTTGTCCTTGTGTCAATTGTTTAAATGAGAGTCAATGGGATATTGATGATATAAGGGATCACCTACTTTATGATGGAATAAATCTTCAATACACTAGGTGGATATGGCACAGCTAGGAAGCAACTGCTTGTTTATAACACAGGAAGGAAGTTGTGGATGTCATAGATGAAGATAGGAGAAAATGATTCATAATGTTGAGGTAGAATCCTTTACGCAATCGCATAAATATGACAGCTTGTGGAGTGATGCAGAGACACTGTTTTACCCTGGGAGTAAGTAAACACAGTTGACAGGAACCTTGCATTTGGTCAACTTAAAGGCAACTTGTGGGTGTACTGATAGTAGTTTCACATTGCGCATGCTGCTTGAATTGTTGTGAGATATGTTTCTATACGATAATGTACTTCCAAATTGTATGTATGAGGCTAAGAAAATCTTGTCTATGATGGGTATAGAGTATAAAAAGATACACATTTGTCTTAATGATTGCGTATTATACAAAAAGAAGTATGAAGATCTTAGTTAGTGTCTGAAGTGTAAAACTTCATGATACAAAGTGAAAAAAGATGGTGGTTGTGGTGATGGAACAACTAAAAGGCAACCTTTAAAAGTGTTGTGATATCTTCCAATAACACCGCGGTTTAAGCTTTTATTTGTGAGTGCAACAAAACTGAAGAAGTTGATATGAGATTATGATGAGAGAATATCTATTTGTTCTCAGATTTTACTATGTCGCTTACATAGGCGTCCCCTTGCAAAGGGACATAGAAATGGCATAAAAACGAATGTTAAAAGTGGTTTCTGTAGTAGTGCATCTCTTGGATAAGAAGTCCCCAAGTAATCAGCATACAAACAATCATTAACCTCATGAGGAGGATGAGACAAAGAAACAAAATTAAAGTCCTGATACAAACTCAGATTTGCTAACTTGTACTGTCAACTACATGATTATACCTTCTCTATAGTTATGACTGATAATCACATTCCATTCCTCTTGTAATTAAGATATCTGTAAAGAAATCATCTTCTGCAGATCACCCTGTCCATTTCTACCATCATTTATAGCAGATAACGTTAGATATTTCATTAAAATGATAATATTTTACCTTTTCGTTTTTTCAGATTATATATATATATATCATATAAAGGAATACTAATTGATTATTTTGATCAAATGAATATTCGAGATATAATGAAGTTATTTTGAATATTAGAGAATTACTTTAAATATTATTGATGAATCCCTATTTTATCAATTATTTCTATACTTTATTTGGGGATGTTATCATGTTATTTGGGCAAAAAAAGTATCTATTGTGATTAATTAGGATTAATAGTGATTACAAGAAACTAGAGCTTAAAAGGGTAAAAATGTCATATCTTTGTGACTGCTTATAAATTAATTGATTTTTGAGATATTTGAAATTACCTTATCTTAAATTGCATTGTAGATCACTTGGGAGAAATTGGAATGAAAAGCTGAAAAGGACAAATGATTGTCAAGTACTATTATTAATGACAATTGGGGACCCTAATTTCAGAAATGACAGAGAAGGGACCAGAATCATTAATAGCTAAGGACTTGAAATAATGGAATGATAGAAAAGGAACAATTGAAACTCATTATTTGGTAGCTGCTAGGTCAGATGGGAATTGACGAGAGATTGGAGGAAAAAAACGGAGAGAGTGAGAATCGGAGGAGGTGAGCGGTGACCTTCAACACTTCATCACCACCTCTCATCGCCTTCCTATACATTTTGTCCAACACCCCATTATCACTGTTTACCACCATCTCACTACCTTCATCTTTCGTCATAGCCTCCGGCAGAGAGAACTCGCAGCGTCAAAGCTACAACAGGGGATTTGCGGTGGCTGTGGCAACCTTTAAAGGTAAAAATCCATCCACCTCACCATCATCGCTCTTCTCCTGGTCACACTAATCTTCCATATCCATTCATCTCCTTATCCCTGTTCGATGGCCAAGTTTGTGAGCTGCTTCAATTTGGTGGAGTGACTTGCAATGTAATGAGCAACAAATTGTTGGATTCCTTGGTGATTGATGAAGCTAGTTGGAGTTCTTCGTGCTTCTAGGAAGTTTCTTTTACCTTAATTTTAGTTTCACTCTTTTATGACTATAGATTGTGATTTCTAAGTCTCTTGGATTTCAATTTGTAATTGTATCTGAGTAGTGTTTTCAGTCGTTGCACATGATACTGAGATTTGTATTAGATTTTGTTCTTTGATGATGTGGTTGAATGATTGTTAGCCTAATTCTATCACTCATGTACTTGAAACTCTTATTTGGCCAGCTAGGTGTCTAGCAATTATCAATTTGAGTAGAGAATGCCTCTTGCAAGATTTAATAAATGTCAGGTGCCAACTAAAATGAGTCTAATGAATTAAACTCAAGCTAGGTTTCTAGGTGGGTTTAGCTAATTAGAGGAATTGTTTGGAGAATATCTCTTTTCACAAGCCTAAGTACTTAACAAATGAATTAAACTCAATTAAATTGGAGCAAGGAAAGCTAGTGGATTCACTCATCAAGGCAGCGCATACTCACATTTCACATTACTCCATTTCACTCATTAAACTTGGAAAAACCTATAAACAAGTAGCTTAGCTTAGTTTAGAATAGTTAATTAATTACATTACACTCTTTGGTTAATTTGTAAATTAATACTTAGTTAGCTAGGGACTAAATAATCGGCTCTTCAAAGAGATTGACCTAGGTTAGCATCACTATAGTACATAATTAGTCTAGTTTTATTTGATAGCCCCCAACGACATGGCTCTTCAAATTTATTATCAAGTTTAATATATTTTGGATAAAATATCTCTTGATTATGTCTCACAAGCTATTTGGATACAGATTTGATTTAGGGTCACTGGCTCGGCTAGTAAAGCTGTTACAAGCCTTGATAAGAGGCTATAAATAGCCTAGGCTGGGTCTTAGAGCAAAACGTGAAAAACCCACTTACTTGCTCATTAAGGGTTCCCTGACGGGTGACAACTATTCTCAGACTATCACTGTGTCCCATCTTCCCTTTAAAAGAAGCCCTGACATATTCTATTCTATTCTGATTCTAACTCTTTCTTGTTTTCTACAACAAGCACAAATTCTCCCCGCGCTTTGCGCGGGTGCATCAACCATATGACGTATAAGCATACACTAACTCATCCAATGTGATAAGCACAAGAAAAAACATGAAATGGAATAACATTCCTCAAGCTACCAACAACCCTACATTACAATACATTGCCCACTTAATTTAGATAGCTACATATTTTGATTCATACGTGCATCACACAAAAAAATCGGGACAAAAAACCTTGCAATATGCAGTCATCCACCAGAACAGATCCCCCCCGCGGTATTTAAAAATCGGGAAAAAAAACACTACAATACAATCGTATTCACAAACTCCGTTGAGCATAGATCTTCAAACCCATCAACCTAACAGAACCAACCATGAAATATGCCTACATTATCAAGGGACCCCTTTAAAATATGATTAAAAAATTTCAAACTACATAATACCAATACCATACTCCCATTGATAAGAACCTAAAAGAAAAAGTTTAATCACAAAAGTGTGAAGAATTGCTCATAGGACATAAGGATTACTGGAGATAAAACAGATATTTCAGTGCAAAAGGATCAACTATGTTGAAAAGAATCTTTCCATTTCAAGAGTTATTGAGTGTTGGACCATTGAGGGGAGTAGATAGCTGGATTTAATGTATGACAGACCTTGTAATGAATTATCAGTTCGAAGTCTATGTTGCAAGATATAAGTCCACTTTCACATATTATGTCTATCCAGTCTATAACATGTAGAAGCTACTTAGGGAGCAAAGCCAATGAAAATCTTCACTATGAAACATATCTGCAACGTATTTTAAAATGTTAGTTCAATATTTTCCAAATGAACTACATGGTATAGAAGATATTATAACAACACCTATTGCAAAACTATAAAGAAACTAATTTCAACCAGCACTTGAACACACGACCATTATTTTATTACACAATTAGGCATTATCTTATAGGCATTAGGCATTAGACATTAGGCATTTAATATTGTGAATTTTCGCAAGTATTGACATGGTCACAAGTCATAACAGATATCATGACCATTAGTCATAAGGCATTAAGCATTTAAAACATGTCAGGAGATAGTTGGAACAATTCAAGGGCAGGTAAGTGAAGAAACATTTGGAACAGATCAGTGAAGAAACATTGATTATGACACCTTGATTGACAGGCATTTAAGTCGAGCTCAGAGAAGGTACAAAGAATTACATAGTACACCAAGATTTCAGGGATTGTCATACCTTGAATAATGCAGAAAAATGACTGCCCTTCATTGAATATCCTTTTTCCTTGGTGCATTTTGAGTAAATAAGGCAGAAAATATTAGTTCAAAAGCCTGTGTAGAAACCCACATAGTCAAGAAAAAGTGACAGATAGAAAGATACTATAGATGGTGACCTTCATTTTGCAACTTGATAAGACAACTTGAACAAATAAGAAAACAAAATATTTAAACTTGTGTAGAAAATCCCAAGTTTCGGGTAAACCAAGATACTATAGATGGTGACTTCATGAAAAATGACTTCTAGGTAATAGTAATTATCCTCACACCCACTAAAAAGCATTCTCAGTTATTTCCACTTCGGAAGTCTCGTTAGGAATTTTATCGTACTTTTAGTGATATAGAATAAGTAGAAAAACAAAATAGAAACAAAGAAGTGGGCTTTCATGAAGATTTCCTTGATGTTTCTACTTCTTCACTTTTCTTCCCATTCTTCGGTTTTGTCTGCGCTTCTGCTTCACAGATCTTTGCAAAATCAAGGAATATAAGATTAATATACAATAATCAAATTAAATCAAATAATCCCACGGTTTTAGCACTCATATCTTCACCCAATTCCTACTATTTAGTACCCAATCAATTAAAATGTCCACCCTAAAAAAATACAAACCATATCACCCTGATTGATTTAGACCGAGTAGAATAAAAAAAGTGTGTTTAACTATAAAAGTAACATAATTTAATGAAGTTATAAGAGACTGAACAATAACCATTATTCAAGTTACATTCAACATTTAAAATAATACATGGTTGAAGCTGACCATCCCTGAAAACTGGAAAAAGTAACCTACAACACCTACATGACAGTCAACACATTGTTCTACAATCACCTATCGAAAATAGCCCGTAATCCAAAGATTTGATGCAGAAAATCTTCAATTGCCTCTTGCTTCTACATCTACCTACCACTCTATGAATTCCTTTGTTTTTTAAATCAAATCCTTTGTAAGCAAGCAATACCAAGAACACAAATTCCTCTTGCTTTTGTGTAGTATGAGAATTGAAAACGATATGAAAAGAACCACCATATGATTCCAAAATAATAGATATTAACCAAAATAACCAATCATTCAGGATGCTTAGAAAAATAGTAGATATGAGAATTAAAAATGATATGAAAATTAAAGCGACATGAAAATCACCACCATATGTATAATAGCCTAAGTTTCCTAATATATGAGTAATTACAGCTTCCTAGAATGTCATCTATTAACCCTATAAATAGGTGTCTCTTTATCATCTCTCCCTCTATCCATTTTTCTCTCTAGTGCAGTGCATCCTACTTTCTCCTCCTCTTTTATTTGAGGTTTCTGAATCCCACTTAAAATTGAGGTTTGTTGACAAAGCATGTATAAATGTCTCACAAATTATTCTTCACCCTTCAACCAAGTTATGATGAGTTGCTCTAAAATTATAGACTAAGGGCAATAAATCCAATAATCGAAGCCTAAAATCTGTAAAAGCGTAAGAGAACTTCATGTGTCAGTGGTACAAATCCAATAACTTTTTCATACAGACCTGTAAGCCAAAAAAAAATAGATGAATCATTTACATGAAAAATAAATTGAGAAAAAATAACATTGGAAATATACTAGATGCATTCATTTTAAAATAAAGGTACTACTTCTCCACTTTTCTATAGTCATATGAATGTTAGAAAGAATCAATGAAACAAAATTTGGAGTGCGAAATGAAAGCACCAAAATGTAAATGTTGAATCGACAATACAACATTTGATGATATAAGTAGTGAAAAGCCTATCAACAGCAACTGGGAAAGAAGTAAACAGAGGGATTTGTGATCAACAGGTAGATCTATAGAAAAAGATTTATGACAAATGAAAGGGAAAGCATCAACAGATCCAGACTTTCATAATGTACTCTTTACTTCCTCTTCCCACATTTAAATACCAGTTATGATATAACAGTAAAAGACGCATATCTCATGTTTGAGAATGAGCAGAACAACATGGTAGAAGATTTTTCGCCTTTAAGTAATTATACTCCAAAATTTGTAGGCAATGACTAGACTAAAATGTGCTACTTAAACCTTGATTTGGAAAATTAGTTTAAAGAATAAAGAATTGGGAGGGTGTGAGGACAGCTAGGCTAAGCACTCAAGAGCAAAATGATAGCAAGGTACTTACTTGTAAAATTTTGTTTTTATTTTGTTGTTAGCATGGAAGCAATGATAACTGAGAAATGATAGCAGGTAAGAAGTCAATCCACAATGAGGATGAATCCAGATTCTCAATCTTATCAAATATGAAATCAAAATGCAAATATTGGCATTGGAATTACTGAACACCAGGCATAGAATTTCTTCAGACAACAGAGAAAAAAGAATTACTGAATTAACAGACCAGAGGGAATACCAGATAAAAAAATAGCTCAGTTGAGTCTACAAAATGTACACAACTGCATTAGAGCAGTATATCAGGGTGGCCATACAATTGACTACCAATTGCATAAGGGAAAATAATGTCCCCAACAAAAAGGCACCTCAATCAAATTACTATGCCAGCTGTTATACTTGAAACGTCAGCCGCATAAGTGCACCAAGCAAACTCCATCACAGCCTTTAAAAATAAATAAATAAATGCACCCACTATAATTTGCATGGCAGAAGTGTATCAAGCATTCATACTCTTATAGTTTGTAGAAGACTTACAGCTGCATCTTAAAACTATATCAGGGCGGCCATACAATTGACTACATATTGCATAAGAGAAAACACAGTGCCTTACACAAAGGGCGTGTCAATCAAATTAGCAAGCCAACTGATACAATTGACTACCTATTTTTGTAATACTTGATTCACGGACTTGCATCTAGCAAATTGGAAGTGAATCAACTATCACACCAGATTTTCAATCTTATCAAATATGAAATCAGAATGCAAATATTGGAATTGGAATTACTGAACACCAGGCATAGAATCTCTTCAGAAAAACAGAGAAAAAAAGTAAAGAGTTAACGGACCAGTAAAATAAGGACGGGGGCCTTTCTTCATTACCCATATTTCGGCTTGATCTTCCGTCGACAGCATTTTTCTGGCTTCTGGAAGAAAGATCTGGAATGTTGCGCAGCTCAGACTGATCTGGAAAAAAGCAGTTGTCGAGCTCAGATTGACCCATAAGATCTGGAATGAAGGCCAACTCCAAGCAAAATCCTGAAAAATGGAAGGCATCAGTGAGGAGCTAGATCAAAGTTTTGCAGACGGATTAAGTGGGTGAAGATGAAAATGTTAGGTTCTTGGACTGAGTGAGTGAAGAACAACTCCAATCAGAGTGAGTGTACAAATGCAGAAGCGTTGAGGCAGTATTTGCAGGTTACCAGAGCAACGACAGTGATGATATATTACCCATATGATGGTTTGGTCCTCCGTCCACAGCATGGTCATAGCTCCTAGAAGAGACACATCAGTATCGGATCGGCGAGGAAAAAATCTATTCCGGAGCTCTGACTTGCAGAAGAAATTGGGAAAAGTAATACTACCATCGGTGCCAGAGACCCATCCAAGATTGTAGAAGTGGCGACAGAGTTCAGAAATCAAAGCTTTGGTCTCCTTCACAACCTAGCTTTCTAGGTATGCCTGCGACGTCGTCTCTGACTTGACTCCGTTCACTGCCACTACAGGGCGTCTGCCCTTCAATCCTTAAGATCAACATCTACCCAGCACAAAGGAGATGATGGCAACGGCAAAAAGAATCCGAATTAATGTGTCATTGAACTGCTCAAGGATCAGACTCCAGATCGACTGACCCTCGTGCTTCTCCAACTTATTCGAACCATGGATCCGGCGGCGATTCTCAACTACATTAAAACTTAAACCTGTGATTCTCAATTTTTTTTCCACTACCAGAGACGGCGTTGGCTTCAGTTGAGGAGATGCTTCACACCCACTCCTACTGAATGGCTCACAATGAAAAAAGCAGATATGAAGTGACGTTGTAAGGTGGAGTAAATGGCTTCACCACTTCTAATGAATGACAGACAGTGAAAAAAACAAATATGAAGGAACGTTGGAATGATATTTTGTGAAGGAATGGCCTTTTTGCAACTAAGCACTGTACATTTATTGAACGAAGCCAACACGTGAAGAAACGGCTTGGCACTAAAGCCGACACTGTTGTTGTAAACAGTGAAATGTGAGAGGATAAACAGTAAAACTAAGCATCGGCTTATTCTCCTATTCCTCTTAAGAATATATTGATTTCTTGATTGTGAGATACTACATACAAAATTACTATGGCTAAAAATATTTCATCAAGTCTTCCATTGAAACTCTCTTTTACGGAAGTTATACAATATATTTGGGATGTTTATTGTTAGATTATTCCAACAGATATTACTGCCACTACAGCCTTAGAGTCACCTTCAATGATCAGCTGATTCACTCCCATCTCTTTTGCAACTCTTAGTCCCCATTATAGGCACTGCATATTGTGAGCAAAAGGATAAAACTTCTAATCAAATCTTAGGTTCTACTTCTCGATATACTTGAACACATTTAATCAAATCTCAAGTTCTACTCCTCATGATCTCTTCAAGATTTGACATGGCCGGCTGAACAATGGCAAGTCTAAGGTTCAGATCTTCACTCCATCAACTCCGCTTCCAACTTCGATGGATTATAGAACAGCCAAGAGAAGAAGGGGAATACTCTATGACTCAATGGGAGGACTGAATGACTGATCATAAGGAGAATGAGAAGAGTTGGGTCGGACCTGAGGCTGTGACGGAAGAGGAAGAAGATGTTGCAGACATCACTAATGGTAAATTTTAATGGTGTGAGTTCATATTTAACTGCAGGGATTAACTTATCTAACGGTGGAAAATTAAAGGATCCAATAAAAAGAAAAAAAAAACTTAGGGACCTGATTCAAAATTGAGCAAAACTATAAGGATGTCCAAATTAATTTTCCCTTTAAAAAAAATTAGGACACATGGTTACTTGTAATTGTCGAACTTGACATAACGGATATAAAAAACTTAGCCAGTGTATTGTCATACTCCCTCCAGTCCCTATCAAAGGAAGTTTAAATGTGACTTAGAGAGTTATTAATATTTTTTTGTCAATTTTGTTCCCCCCTAAATGTGACTTTTCTTAGTTTTCTCACATTCAAAACCTAATTATCAGGGGTAAAGTGGAAAACTTTTATTAATTTAAGATAGATTTAATGAGTTAATTGTCATCTTTTAGTTCGTGTAAATTAGTTAAGTGTCTTATAATAGGGTTATAATAGGGATTAGAGGGGGTAATTCACAAGTTTTGTTCAACAACTTATTTGCAGATTATTGAAAACTCATAAGTAATCCCCTCAACAACTTATACATAAACAATTGTTTGATATCTCATAGTAAGCTACATATCTAGGTTTTCATGCTTAATGAGTGTCCAAATCAGCTTTTAAAAATTTTAGATAAATAAGAGTCACATATCGATTTCTCCAAAGAAGGCAGTAATGCATAAAAAAGTAAGGAACAAAAATGTCCTTTTTTATAATTCTAACATTACTTCCTACCCAAGAAGAAAATCACCCAAGCGTTTGATTATCTTTTGGGAATTCTCAGACTGAGGTTTCTGAATATGATAAATATGATCCTCCTCCTCTTCTTCAAACAATCCCAAATTCCCTTTCCACCCACTCTTCTTCACACCCTCATGGTATCTGACCCCTCTATCCCTCAATTTATCCTTCCCAGCAACACACATTAGTATTTTTTCACACCCTAGACCCGCCAAACTCGGAGCCCCATCACCCACCGGCTTCACCATCGGTTATCAATCATCCCTCCGGGAGCAGTCGGGTACACCAAGTTCCATCCAGAAACATAGTAGTTTTTCCCTTTCCATGTTTCTGGTAAGGACTCGACCGGGTCTAGATCCGACCCATAGAAGTATGGGTGTGAATAGATGGCACCGGTTATTTTCACACCACCGTGTAAAGCTTCTGAGCCGGCTCGCATGGCAATATTGTGAACAATGTTGCCGCCGGCACTGTCTCCACCAATGAAAACTTTGTCGAAGTTTCCGTAATTGGTTAGCCGTGGCTCTGTGCTGTTGGAGAAATTTTCAAGATTCTTGAAATATTCAGGTGTATCATAAATACGGCATATTTCGTTGTGTGTTGATATCTGTATCATATTGCATCTTATGTTAGCAACAGTCTTCATTAAACGAAATTTCCAATTATTTTTTGTGGGCAAGTAAAGAGATTTGCGAACAAATAATTCATCGTATAATATGAATATGCGTAGGGATTCAAATTTACACGTATTATATCCCATTTTTCTACTCCCTCCGGTCCTATTGATAAGCAGGGTTCACGAATCTGGACTGGGTACTGAACCAGTCGGGATACTGGATTAAGGGTCAGTAGGTTAGATTTGGATCAAACCGGAGCTAAACTGGGATCAAATCGGTGAGAAATTAAAGATTTTAGACTTATTAATATGAAATTTTAAAGAAAATATTAAAAAAAAATTAAATAGGAACCCGGACCAAACTGTAAACTGGACCGGTTTTCCCGCCGGTTCCGTGGTTTCCGAGCCAGACCAGCCGGTCCGATCCGGGTTTCATAACACTGTTTATAATCAACTTTCCCCTTTATTGCGCAAAACGAACCGGTAGTTAAAAGCAATAAGTGTGTCAAAAATGTCATGTTTTGTCCATATATGAGCCTATTTATGAAAAGAGTATAGGAGAGAGAATAGATAAAAAGTATGAGAGATAATAAGTATAAGATATGAGAGAGAATGAGTATTTAATAAGGGTAAAATAGAAAAAAGGAGTTTACATTTTTTGACAAAAAGTAAAAGTTGCTTATAAAAGGGACCAGTCCTATGAAAGAAAAAGTTGTTTATAAATAGGACCGACAGGAGTATATGGAAATAGTATGCTTATAGTTACAAAAAGATAATAAAGGGTTGAGTTGAATCTTAGAACTTGTTAAGAGTCATGATCGGTCTTAGTGTGTGTTTGGTGCCCCAATTGGAGGGGTCAATTGGGCTTATTTTAGCCTTAAGCTCAATAGGTGGCTGATAAAAAAAAAAGTGCATGTTTGGTTGACAAAATGAGCAATTGGGCTTTTGGCAAATTGAGCACTATTCACATAAGATTGGGTAAAGCTCAATGTTGGAGTTTTTATCAAAAGCTCAATTGAAATATATCCCATGGTTCTACGTTTTTTTTCTTTTCTCTCTCTCTCTCTCCTGCAATTACAATTAAGGGTGGATATTTTCTCTCTCTCTCTCTTGCCTGCAATCAAAATATTTTTTCAGTTGTGTCTAGTGTGTTATCAGACTGATTGCAATTTTATCTTTAATATATTTTTTCAGCTACAAAAATTAATTTAAAATATTTTTCGGTGCTTTTAACCCCTTAAAATATTTTTTCAACTGTACCCAGTGTGTTTCCATACTGATTGCAATTTTACCATTAATGTATTTTTTCAGCTCCAAAAATTACTTTAAAATATTTTTTTGTGCTTTTAACCCTTTAAAATATTTTTTCAGTTATACCCAGTCTTAGGAGATCGACTAAAATTTTACCTTTAATGTATTTTTTTTAGTAGTAAAGAGCACTCAAAACTTAGAATACTAATTTATTGATTTCTACCAACTCTAAAATATTTTTCCAGTAGCCCCTAATATTTTAAAGTAATTACTTGATTTTTTAAATATTTTTCCAACCACTCTCTCTTACCATTATCACAAAAGCCCTTATGCTTAAACCAATCCAAACAAGTTTTATTTTTACAAAAGCGCAATTGACAATCGCCAGTCCAAACATAAATCACATTACACAATTTAGCTTTTACCAAAAGTAATATTACAACAAGCGCAATTATCAATCGCTGTTCCAAACACACCCTTAGCATTCTAAAGAATATTAACTACAAGTGAGATCTTGGGATACGTGCTGACAAATCATTACGAGACATTGAGACATTTAGGGTCTGTTTGGTGTGAGGGATTTGGAGGAGAAGGGAGGAGAGGGAAATTTTTATGAGTTGAATTTTAAAAGATTGAAGAAGTGGGGTAATAAAATTTTAATAAAAAGAATATATAAGATAAAAGAGTAAGAAAAATTAATTAAAAATTTTTAACCCCACTTCTCTAATTTTTTTAAATTCAACTCAAAAAAATTTTCCCTCCGCCCACTTTCCCTCCCCTCCCCTCAGACCAAACAAGCCCGACATCAAACTTTCATTCTATGGATAACGTAAGCTTCTTATTGTTGAGCACATCATGTATATTGCCTCTGCTGGTTATAAATATAAAGTCCTCATTTCTCAATATTAACTAATTGATTGAATCTCAAAAACTTAAAGTAGGTAATTTAGTTATTTATAATTTATATGTAAAGAATTTGGAATAATTTTTTATTTCAATTATAGGGAAAAAAAAAGCACCCTCAATAAATAGGGGTATTATAGGGAAAAAAAGAGTTCATATAACTAAACCAGCATTTTCAAATAGACCTTAGATTTAGTGTTGGAATATTAAATTAGTTAGGATGATTAATGTTAATAACTTAGTTATTAGATGATCCTATAGGCCCCCTGTATAAAGGGTTTAATGTGATGTGTTGAGAGTGTGTAAGACGTGGAATCCTCACGAATGTAAAATGGAGAGGGTAACTTGGGTTTCTTGCTAGAGAGAAAAGTCTTTCTCAAAAGCTTTCCGAAATATAATTGGTTTGTCACCATCAAGTGTAGGATGATTATTATTAAACTTACCTGGGTTGATTTATCTCTTTGTAGATAATCATTTGTTATTAATGAAGATTTTGTTGCTTAGCAACAATACATGCAGTACTTTTTTGAGTGAAAATTCTGAATTACAGTACTTCTTTAATAAATCCTAAATACATCGCAATCAAACAATTACATGAACAAACAACATCTAACCTCCTTCGTCACTCTCTACCTCCTAATTAGAAGGCGGAGGTTGATCAAGGATAATTGCAGTACTTCTTCACTGCTTCATTTGCCTTTTTTCCCCCCACTTTTTATTTCGATAATCATTGGATGATTTTGTTTATGCCATATAAAATATAAAATTTATAGTGGTACTATATATCAATTCATAATGGGCACACAGAATTATATGTATATTTACCTGAATGGCTGTGTTGTGTGCATCAATATCATCAGAGTTTCTTTGGTAGTGGGTAGAAGAATGAGTGGAAACCCATTTTAGAGCGGTACCCGATATGGGCCTAAACCAAAACTATGAAATGAACCAACTCTGTCCAGAACATACAACCAGATTATACACAATATTTAACATGCAATGTAAATGTACACAATGTACATATTCTAACACCCCCCTTCAAGTTGAGAACCATACAAGTTAATGATTCCCAACTTGGACAACAATCTTTTGCAATCATCATGACCAAGAGGCTTCGTTAACAGATCAGCCAACTGCTGTTTTGAGTTTACATGCTGTAGAGTGATGCAACCTTCTATTAATTTTTCATGCACGAAGTGGCAATCTATTTCAATGTGCTTCGTTCGTTCATGAAACACTGGATTTGTTGCGATGTGAATAGCAACTTTGCTATCACAAAGAATTTGGGCTGGCTGTACTCCCTTAATGTTCAAGTCCTTCAGCATGCGTGAGATCCATACAAGTTCTGAAACAACAGCACTCAACGCCCGATATTCTGCCTCAGCTGAAGATTTGGACATCGTACGTTGTTTCTTTGACTTCCAACATATTAACGATCCCCTAAGCTTGATTGCATAACCGGTTACTGACCTTCGAGTGTCCGGACAGGTTGCCCAATCAGAATCAACATAACACTCCAAGTTAAAACATCTTCTAGAATCCAGCAGTATTCCTGAGCTTGGATTCCCTTTAAAAATTGACTCAGTGTCTGCACAACATAAGCAATATCAGGACGAGTAACAACAAGATATGATAAACGGCCTACCAATCTTCTATATATGGTGGGGTCAGGTAGGAGAGGATCTTCCTGTTTCCTTTTTGATAAGTTTCGGTGTCGTTTCCTACTTTTATTAAATCTGCTATCCCTTCTACCATCTGTTGACAACCTGATATTTTGGTCCATAGGAACCGAAAGTGGCTTTGATCTACTTAGTCCCATGTCTGAAATAAGATCTAAGGCATACTTTCTTTGACACAAAGCTATTCCCGTTTTTGATCTACCTACCTCTATTCCAAGAAAGTATCTCAAATGTCCTAAATCCTTTATCTTAAATCTGTGGTGCAAGTGTGCTTTCAAGCATTTATCTTTTCCATATTATCACCAACTATCACCAAGTCATCTACATAAGCTAAGACCAAAGTCACATCAATTTTAGTTTGATTTATAAAGAGAGAATAATCATATTTACTTTGCCTAAACCCCCCTTGTATCAATGCCTCCGTGAGTTTAGCATTCCATTGTCGAGAAGCTTGTTTCAAACCATACAAGGATTTATGCAATTTGCAAACTTTATTTTTATCAAAAGAGTCAAATCCTTGAGGCATTTTCATGTATACCTCCTTATTTAAGTCGCCTTGCAAGAATGCATTATTGACATCCATTTGGAATAAGTGCCAATTATGCATTGCAGCAAGTGACAAAATAGCTCTCACGGTAACCATTTTGACAACGGGGGAGAAGGTTTCAAAATAGTCTATACCTTCTTGTTGACTATAGCCCTTAGCTACAAGTCTTGCTTTATACCTTTCCACCTTACCACTAGATGTATACTTCACCTTGTATACCCATTTGCATCCTATCGCCCTTTTTCCTTTGGGAAGATCAACTATCTCCCAAGTTTTATTCTGCTCTAGAGCTTTCATTTCATCCCTCATAGCTTCCATCCATTTAGAATCCTGTGATGCTAGATGAAAGCTTTCGGGCTCAAGAATCACATCAGTAGACAACAAGTAGTCTTTGTAAGAAGAAGATATATTATCATAGGACATATATTTATGGATAGGATACTTACAAACTGTCTTTACCTCTCCTTGAGTGTTTGTAGTAGCTGCACATATATAGTCATTAAGCCATGTTGGTGACTTCTTACTTCTTAGGGGTCTAGCATTCCTTTGACCATGTTCCTCCACATCTATGGGGGTTTCATTCCCAAAATATCACCTTTAGGATTTAATTCAGGTTCTGCATTGCTTGCTTCGGTACTGTCAACAGATTCTGGAAATATGGCAGGTTCTGTGCTATCGGATGCCCGCTAATCTGTGTGGTTGGAATTTGCAGTAGGAATGTCTAAATCAAAAGGTTTTGACCTTCCAATGATGACCCCCCTTTGATTAGTAGGGATAGAATCCTTAAAAGGAAATCTAGTTTCGAAAAAGGAAACATGCCTACTAACAAGAAGGGATTTAGAATGCAAATTATACAAAAGATAACCCTTTTGGTTAGCCGAGTATCCCATAAAAACACACGGATCAGATCTGGGCATAAATTTATCACAGACAGTTTGGTTCACAGCAAAAGCTAAACAACCAAAAATCCTAAGAAAATGTAAGTCAGGCTGCTGGTGATATAACATTTCATATGGAGATTTATAACCAAGAGTTTTAGAAGGAGTTCGGTTGATTAGAAAAGCAGCTGTTTTGATTCTCTCACCCCAAAATTTAATAGGCATTCCTGAGTGAAAAACAAGACTGCAAGCAACATTTAAAAGGTGACGATGCTTGCGTTCAACTACCCCATTTTGTTGAGGTGTGTATGGACAAGTCTTCTCATGTAATATACCGTTGCTATTCAAATAAGAGATGAGATCATGATTAAAAAACTCAAGTCCATTGTCACTACGAAGTCTTTTGATTGAAGCAGAAAATTGAGTATGCACATATGCCACAAAGTTCTTTAAATGGTGAACATATTCAGTCTTATTGATCATTAAAAACACCCAAGTACATCGAGAAAAGTCATCCACTACAGTGAGAAAATACCGATGGCCTTTATAAGTAGGTTCCTTATAAGGTCTCCATGTGTCAACATGAATCAATTCAAAACAACAATGAGTGACAGACTTACTCGAAGGAAAAGACAACCTAGTTTGTTTGGCTTGAGTGCAAACATCACAAGCATTGGAAGGGGAAACATCAACTTCATTCCTAATAGCATCTAAATGGCGAATTACATCATAAGGGGAATAACCTAATCTATAGTGCCACAATTCAGAATGTATTTGCTTAGAATCGTGCATATTCATAACCGCTTCAAACTTAAGGTCATTTTCAACTAGGTAGAGACCACTACACAGTTTACCAATCACCTGTGTCTTCCCAGTAGCAAGTACCTGCACAGTGCACATTGCTGGGTAAAAAGAGATAGCACAATTCACTTGTTTCGTTAACATGGATATAGAAACCAAGTTAAAATAGCAATCACGATAATAGTATACATCATTTAACACAATACTATCAAATAAAACAACAGTCCCAATGTGTGTAATACGAATTTGATCCCCATTAAGCATTTTAACTCTTCTAACTGGGCCAGTATAAGGATTAATGGTATGAAACATAGGTAGATTGCCAGAAATATGACATGTGGCACCAGAATCAAGTATCCAATGTGAACGAGACAAGTCAACAGGGATGGCATTAACAATACCTGACACATACTCACCAATCTCTTCTGCTGCCCTAACAGCTATCTCCTCATTATCCTTCTGTAGCAGATAAAGAATTTTGTCATATTGCTATTGAGTGAGAGCTGGAAGGGAAGGGGCAGTGGTGGCAGTAGGTTTGGACTTATCCATGACAGCTTGATTAACAACAACATCTGAATCCCAAGGAGTTCTAGAATTAGGGGGAAATCCAATTAATTGATAACAGGATTCCCACTTATGGCCTCTTCTATTACAATGTGTACACACGTCCTGAGACCAGCCCCTGCCTCGTCCACGTCCAGTCCTGCCACCCCGTATGGTCATGGTAACATTTTCAAGAGGATTATTGTTGTCATGTGTGGAAATGGTTCGGTGATCTTCATCTTGAATGATCATCAAGTAAGCCTGATTCACAGTAGGCAATGGGGTCATCAAGAGAATCTGGGAGCGTGCTTGTTGGTAAGATTCGTTGAGACCCATTAAGAATTGAAAGAGCTTCTGTTGTTGGGTTACTTTGACAAATTCTTGGGCTGTGTCATAGCGGCATGATGGCAGAGGTACTAAAGAAGAATACTCATCCCAGAGTTCCTTCAGCTTGCTAAAATAGGAAGCAACGCTCAGATTCCCTTGGCTAATGGTAGAGATACTGCGATGGAGAGTATAGATTTTGGTCCCATCGGTTTTCTGATATCGCTCCTGAAGATCCTTCCAAACCAAAGAAGACGTATCAGCAAAAACAATCCTAGAAGCAATATCCTTGTGGACCGAATTGATTAACCAAGAGAGGACCACGGCATCACAGCGATCCCAATATTCCTGAAGGTCCGGCAATTTGTCTCGACCAAGGCTACCATCAACAAAGCAGAGCTTATTTTTACCTCGCAGGGCAATTTTTATAGCTCTCGACCAGATCATATAATTGTCAGCGCCGGTGAGAATTTGAGAAACTAAGGTCGTGGCTTGTGTATCCGACGGGTGAAGGTAAAGAGGATGGTGAACGTCGATTTCGGGCTTGGTTGATGCCATTATACCAATTTTGAAGAGAGGAGCAGAGAAAAGTAAGAGGAAAAGAAAAAAATGGACTAACCGATGAAAGGGTCTTCTAGAACAGGGGAACCGATCGGACTAGAGGCGACGAATCAAGAAAAAGGTCGATGAACCAAGAAATTGAAACCAAGAACGAAAGATCGAACAGGGCTGTGGCGGACTAGAGACGACGAACCAAGAAAAAAAAGGCGATGGGTCTGAAGAGACTGTCGCATGGTTTCGTGTAACAGCGGTGAACAGAGAGAAATGCGAAAACGAAAGTGGTCCTTAGTGCAGATAAAACAAAAACGATGTAATCCAACGGTGAGTACAAGATAATCCAACGGTAGATCGTGGGCCTTGAAAACTAACTATAGCAGGGTTTGGACCTTGAAAGAAAAAAAAATAATGGTGCAGAGCTAACCTTTATCACCACGTGATGATTTGACAAGTCAGAGAAAAAGGAATCTTAGACTTATCCGCCACTTGGACTTGGACCTACACGAACCTGCTCTGATACCATGAGAGTCAGGAAGATGTGAAACAAAATATGAAAAGCCCAGTCAACAAATATTGACCAAGGCTACTATTATTTATAATTCAATGTAGCCCATTACACCCACTGACAGACCTGATATGGGCCTAAACCAAAACTATGAAATGAACCAACTCTGTCCAGAACATACAACCAGATTATACACAATATTTAACATGCAATGTAAATGTACACAATGTACATATTCTAACACCAACAATCATGATAAGCAGCAGGGAGATGGTGTTCTGGGGCCAGCCTGTACTCTACAGACACAACCACCACGTCAACCACCGACACGAACTCGTTGAAGTGAGCATGGTAAACCGGAGAGAAAGTCGATTCTGTTATGAATCCGCCGCCATGAAAATACACCAACACTGGAATTCTTTCATCATCTCCAGCTGCTCTTCGCTTTTGCTGAATGTAGAGTCGAGCAGCAATGAATGGGTTCTCCGAGATGACAATGTCCTTTGAAGAAACTGCTGGTCCGGTTGTTTGGTCGCTGTCCCCGACGACGACGGAGGGTGTCACGATCTGGATTTTGTTGAAGCGTTTGACGGTGCCGTCGTTGTAGACTCGTAGAAGCGTTGGAACTTCTGTAGCTGTCTCTTTTGTTGTGGTTGACACCATTTAAAGGAGGAAGAGAGATAGAGCGGGGGGTATTGGATTGAAGCTAATTTATTAAAAAGGTTGAAGTTGAAGATGAAGACTTGAATGTTGTTCGATTGATCTTATGTTGCAGCAACTTCCAAGAGAGAGAAGACGAAAATGACGATGTGAACTAAAGTTGGTGACGGTGAATCCAATGCCGTTCCTTGTTGGATTCCCATAATACAACAACAATAATAAAACCTTATCCCACTAAATGGAGTCGACTATATAAATTGCATGACTTCCTTGTAGAGCCGGTAATATGGGCTCAACCTGCGGGCTCAACCCGTGAGCTCGCGGGTTTTGACAGGTTAGGGTTGGGAAAATCCCAACCTACAAAAATGCAGGCCACACAAGCCCGCACCGCATAACCCGCAGGTTGATGCGGGCCAGCTCACGGGTTGGCGGGTTGGCCCGCAAAATTTTTTATTTTTTATTTACATATAATAATTTTACAAAACTTATAAGTTTCCACTCCTATCTTGGTATCTCCCAATCCAAAGAGAAAAAATCGTAGCTTCTTCCCTTCTTCTTTAAACAAAATTATTATATCTTGGTTGCTTGAGGATAAGTTTATGTTTTGTTTATAAACTTTAACAAATTTGATAACTTTATCTTGTAAATTATAGATTATGTTTTTAAATTTTTATAAAAGAAATGATTGATACTAGGAAGGTAAATTTAATTACTCATATATGTGTGTATCATATTTTCAATCATCTTTAAAAAATATGAATTTTTTTTTCGAAAAAAAAATGCGGGCCCTCGGGCTGGCCCGCAACCTGCACATTGCGGGTTAGGGTTGGCATTTTGCCAGCCCGTAGAAGTGCGGGCTGCACAAGCCCGCACAGCGCAGGCCGCTGGTTGGTGCGGGCCAGCTCGTAACCAGCGGGCTGGCCCATATTCCTAGCTTTACTTCCTTGTACTCTATTATTGAATTCCCATAATATGTTAATATAATGAAAACTACAATTTTTCTTAGATTATAAAATTTCATACAATTTATACTACTAATAAGATTTTATATTACGAGATCTTATGCAAAAGATCCGAGATAGTATTAAAACCCAACCGCATGGTGAGACCGGTGACCTTACCTCCTCATCGATACCATCCAGAGTTTTAAACAATTGAAGTAGATTTTATATTTTTTTCATAATATATATATATATATATATATATGAGATCATCCTTAAGGGATACAATTATCCAATACCAAGATTCATGTGTTAATATAATTGAAACTACAAGTTTTCTCATGTTATCAAAACCCAATCTACGAGTGATAGTTAGCCTAATGGAAGAGACTAGTTTTTCAAAATGTAGTGAACTAATATTTGAATTCCTGTTATTAGGAAAGGTGCCTATATTTAGTGCATCCCCTCAAATAAAATTGTTTTCAATAGAAGAATGCATGTGCCTATAAAATAAAACCAATCTCAACTAAGGGGTCAAACCAATAAATTAATTAAACTAGTCTTATAAGGGGTACGATCAAGAGTTTTAGATGGATCAATCAGATTGAATTTTAGATTTTGTTCAAAAACATACACATACTAATAGGAAAAAGGTTTTGGGAAAATTAATCCTTTGATACTTCAGCTTTTAACTCAATTATAACTCGGTTTCTCAACCACGTATGAATCAGTACGATTCAATTTTGAATTTTTGACTCACTTATGATTCAGCATTTAAAAAAAATATTCTTATCATAAAGTCATATAAGTGTGAAAAATCGTTAGAAAATTAAGATAATAAGTACTTATTAGATCTCATGTTTTGATGATAACAAAAACTTAAAGAAAGTGATTTGCAGGAGCAACAATGTTTTACAACTTTAAAAATATGTTTTTAAAGCATGTAAAGGAGAATCACTCGAGTAGGTACTCGAATGATGTGAAAAATTTGGATAACTCGAGTGATGTGTTCAGACATAGTAACTCTCACTTCACTGACAGTGATTAAGCTAGTTGTGGACTTTTTGGTTAATCACTCGAGTGACCACTTGAGTGATGTATTTTGTGAAATTCTTCACCACAACAGCCATTGGAACTGATCAAGTGTTTCCCTTAAAAGATCACCTGGGTGACCACCCGAGTGATATACAATTTCTCATCACTTCCACTTTACCATGGTGATTCTGATAGTGATCTTATTTCTGAAATTTATTTTCCAAATGGAACACTCGAGTGACCACTCGAGTAATATGTTCTAAAGCTTATCACTTTCAGTCCACCACAGTGAAGTTAGCTAGTGATCAGTTTTGTAAAAAGAATTTCAAAGTTGATCATTCGAGTTATATGCTCAATATCATATCACTTCCTATTCACCATAGTGATCTATCCAAGTGATAAAGTTTTTCTAAAAACAAGTTTAAAAAGATTACTTGAGTGACCCTACAATTTTAGCGTCATTTGCACAACACCACAATGGCTCTAGAAGTGACAACTATTTTTGAAAATAATTTATAAAAAGATCACTCGAGTGATATGAGAAAATCACATCACATCCACTGGACCATAGTGACTCAGCTGGTGATATATTTTGAAATAAAGTATGATCACTCGAATGACCCTATCTATGCTCATCACTATCACATCACCACAATGACCCAAAAGTTATTTGTTTTGTTTTCAAAAGACCATAGTGAAGTCGAGTGATGTAGTTTCAAAAACAAAACATCATCTCAGAAATATTGATATTTATCTAAGTCATATCTAAACTTGTTCTTTTTTCTTCTAAATATTTTAATACATTGTTATATCAGTGTTTGAACATATTATAGGTGCTTAGTGAAGGATTAACACAAGATTAGCAAAAAACACTTTTGTGTCAGTAGCATTTAATCCTCCTAGTTTCAACCTCTTCAAATTCTCTTTATCTTCAATGGCTAATTCAAAAGACACAAAGAATGATCTGACACACTCAAAGCATAGAAGCAATGACCACACACTCACAACGGATACATTCAAAAGAGCAACGATCATCAACTTACATCACACTATAAATAGAAGAGCACTATGACAAAGCAACTAACTCTTTACACAAAATTTATTGATGCATTCATTTCTATGTCTCAAAGCTCTATTTCTGTGTGATTTTGCACTTCAGTGATTATTCATTTACTCTTGTGAGAGATATTACTGAATCATTTATTATAGTTAAGTTACTCAAGATAGTGGGATCTTGAATGTAGGCATTGATTGCAAAGTATAAGGGGCAGCAAGTGTTCTTTGAAGAAGAACTTGTTTGTACTTAAGCATTAAGAGCCCTATGAATCTTAGGACAATATATAGTGGAACTCTCAAAAAGGATTCTGAGGATTGGATGTAAGTCAAGTGGATTTGACCGAATCAATATAAATCTTCTATGTCTTCCTTCGGTGATATCTTTCTAACTCTATCCCCTCCATTGAACTCTGTCTCTTTGAGTTTAAAATTTTTAATATCACCCAATTCACCCCCTCTTGAGTGAAGGCTTGAACTAACAGTACTAAGTTATAAGCAAGTCAAAACATTAGAGATTGAGTTGTACCGATACATAACTCATAATCAAGGGATTGATTTATAATTGAATTACAAGTTGAAGAATCAAAAGATTAATTTTTCTAAAGGTTTTTTTAAACCGCCCTTTCTAGACCTGTCGTTGCTTGTATAATAATTTATTAGGACCTTCTTATCAATCAAATTATTGGATCTTTTACGGTAATTTTATTTGTTTCATCAAAGCAAGGTAGGACCTACTATAAGACCATTCTCTTTTTTCATGGTATTTTTTCTCTCTCTTCACGATTAAAAAAAAAAAAGGTGAAAAACAACTTCATTTTAGCTTATGCTTTTAATCATCCTTGGTAACAAAAGTAAATTGGGCCAAAAGTTTATCTAAACATATGTTTAATGGACTGCCACATGTTTTTCGATTTTCACCGCACCTTTTGGTATCAAATATATTGCACATCAACCATAAAGTCTAAATATAATTGGCATTTAGTTGGTTCTTTAAGCATTTAGTAAGGGGTTCGATCATTGATTTGATAGTGTATATGAAGAGGGTCTCATGACTAACACTAAAGCCCCTTTAGGAAGTATAATGCGAGAAAAGTCCTTGAACCGCCTTTATCTAACCCAGTTTCAGATATGGTATAGAAAGCCATTCCTTATAGTACACATCTTTATTTTCTGCACAAGAGTCCAAATCAGGTTTTGAAAAAATCTTTGAGAAATAAAAGGGCCACAAATAAACATCGATTTCTCCAAAGAAGGCAGTAATGATACATGAAGAATTAAGGAACAACATCGAATGTCCTTTTATATTTTAATCTCTTCATCTTGTAAACAGAGACACTTCTTATTCAGAAAACCTCAGTCAAAATTCGAACATTATTTGAAGACTCCATCAAACAAAAACATAACCAGAGAGACATATAGAAATCAAAAGATAATCCTAATTTTACTTCCTCTACCCAAGAAGAAAAGCACCCAAGAGTTTGATCATCTCGCGTGGGAATTCTCAGACTGAGGTTTCTGAATATGATAGCCATGACCCTCTTCTTCTTCTTCAAACAATTCCAAATTCCCTGTCCACCCACTCTTCTTCACACCCTCATAGTATCTAACACCTCTATCCCTCAATTTATCATCCCTAGCTACACACACAAGTATTTTTTCACACCCTAGACCCGCCAAACTCGGAGCCCCAGGACCCACCGGGTTCATCATCGGGTTATCAATCCCTCCCGGTGCATTCGGGTATGCCCACTTCCATGCACAGACGTAGTGGTTTTTCCCTTTCCATGCTTCAGGTAAGGACTCGACCGGGTCTAGCTCCGTCCTGTAGAAAAATACATGGGAAATTAAGGCACCGGCTATTTTCACGCCACCGTGTAAGGCTTCTGAGCCGGCTCTCATTGCAACATGGTGAATCATGTTGCCGCCGGCGCTGTCTCCACCCACGAAAACTTTATTGAAGTCGCCGAAATTGAGTAGCCATGGCTCTGTGCTATTGGAGGAATTTTCAAGATTCTTGAAATATGAAGGTGTATCATAAAGACGGCACTACTACAAAAAGGGGCTTTAACCTCCCAAATTTGGCACTTTTAACGTCCCAAAACGGGGGGACGTATATGCTGGGGGCGTAGTAAGTTGAGACAAAAGACGTCCCAAATGGTAGGGACGCCTAAAGTGGGACTTTAGGCGTCCCAAATTAATATTTGGGACGCCTAAAGTCCCCCCATGATGGGACTTTAGGCGTCCCAAATTAAGATTTGGGACGCCTAAAGTCCCCACAGGGTGGGACTTTAGGCGTCCCAAATTAAGATTTGGGACGCCTAAAGTCCCACCCTGGGGGACTTTTGGCCTCCCAAATCTTAATTTGGGACGCCTAAAGTCCCACCCTGGGGGACTTTAGGCCTCCCAAATCTTAATTTGGGACGCCTAAAGTCCCACGGTGGGGGACTTTTGGCCTCCCAAATCTTAATTTGGGACGCCTAAAGTCCCACCTGGGGGACTTTTGGCCTCCCAAATCTTAATTTGGGACGTCTAAAAGTTAGGTTTTTTTTTTATACCATAATTTACATTCTGTATTACCCAACGAATTGAAACTGCAGAAACAGAATAAAAGATGGATTCATAAACCACACTGTCCGTTACAAACTAGTAAGGACATCCAGCACTACAATCTTTACTATATATACATACAATAACCTTTCATGCAACCTACTACTATATATATCAACAAAAAACAACCAGAAAGTGTCAAAACGCTGTCATCACACAAGTACAAACTGATATAAAATAACAAGTTTACTGATCTATATGTTGAAGAAGATGTCCAGCCAATAGATCTCTGATCAAATCAAGGTCTTCACGTAGGTAGGCATCATCATTATCAAAAATCTGAAAATTAGAAAGTAATAAGCTTTGATGAAATGAATCTCAAGCAAATGAATTAATTAACATTTCGATTAGAACACCAAAAATATTATCATTTGAGAATGAAGAAGCGATTACCTTTTCAAAATCGCTAGTAATTCCACCTTGAGTTATGTTATACATATAAAGTATAACATAATATCCGCATTCAGTGTTGCCAGGTTGCCGAGGGCACTTTTAATCAAAGGGATGCAATTAGTTGTTAAAATCAATAAAGGTATGTCTAAAAGGACCGTCAATGAAACAATTAGGTAGGATCGAATGTACTTACTATGGGATAAAACCACTTTGGCTTTTTAACAACTGCACCCTCGCGTGACCCACCTAGGATTCTATATGTTTGACAAGCACTATCATGAAAAGCAAAATGAACAGAAATTAGAACCATTCATTTATTTTTGTTGTTAATGAAATACAAACAGAATAACTTACGTGTCGAAGACGGATTTTGTCTCTCTGTCTGGCCTGTTGCTCAAGGGATCAAACCAATAGACTACGTTGCGGCGGGGACATATAACACACAAAGTCCAGTGGTTTCTTTAACAACATGTACACATTAAAATGAAGTTAGATGAGTGAGAAGACAATTATTTAGTAAACTTCTGAAATTGACAAAATGTAAATACGAACCGTTGGACAATGGGTGCTAGATAACAACGAAGTTTGGTTTGTGCCATTTGGGAGCCGACATAGTGAGTCCTATGCGCCACAGTACAAGTATCCGCCGTCGTATTCGCAGGACATAAGAATCCATACCAATTACTTCTTTCCATGTTTGCGCAGAGATCGTGGAAGGTGCTATAATAGAATTAAAATAAGGAATCAATTCTTGAATGTATGAAAACAAAAAACCACTAAATGAATTCTATGGGAAAATTGAAAAAAAAAACTTACCGGACTGTAAATTTGACCCAGCCTGCATCTATCTCCTCCAACCTGATAAACTGCTTGAGATCTTTATTGTCAATCGTGTAGGGATACTCCACTTGGCCCACAATCCCTGGAGGCATCTTCAAGTCAATCTGTTTAATGCCCTTGTAGATCTGTTGCAGCCGTGCTAAGTAGGGCCATTTGCTCGCAGCTTCGTCATCCTTTTAGAACATCAAAAAACAAATTGTTATTAGGATGCCAATAGATTTTCAGTAACAGTAAGGTAATTCCTACCATTGGAGGTGTTGCGTCTGAACCAATAAGATTGCGAGGCCAAAGGATGAAAGATCCTATCGCTTGACCTAACGTGCCAACCTCTGGATCAGGAACAGGGATGGCTGTACCTTCTTCCCCCTTTCTAACACTCGTCACATTCACCCTACGATAATCCTCCGGAATTTGCTGATTATGGTGGGTGGTAGCATATGTGTGAACGAGAGCATCAGCAACAACACGCAATAATGGATCATCCAAATAGAGGGTGCAAGGGTCTCCCGACACTGGATTGGGAGAAGGGTCGCCAAGTGGTCCCGATACTGGAGTGGGAGAAGGGTGGCCAAGTGGTTGCTCCAGAGGGTTGTAACTTCCTCTGGTGCTATTGAAGGCCGGGGATTCCTGAGTTCGAGCCTCGTCCCTTGCCCTTTGTGCTTCAAACATCTTTGCCATTTCAAGTTGAAGCTCTGGCAACATGTCTTGTCGGAGCTTGTCACGAAGGTTGGCCTCGATCTCTCGTTCGAGCTCCTCTCGAATCTTGGCCACAACGTCCTTACTAGGTCCAGCTTGTGAGGAATAACGTGGCTCTCGTCCAAAATACCTCGCGACACTAACTCCCCGTGTCTCTCCTCGAACACGACCAAGGTCATCTGCCTTCCCAATAGCCGTTGACAAGATGTCCATCCGTGTACTTGGATTGAATGAACCTTGGCTACTCTGCTCGTCCAGGTCATCCTGTAGCATGCAGTTTATCGTAAATGTATCGAAACCACTCGCGACATGTAAAAAATTAGGTACTTATGGTATAACTACTTACAATCCTCGCAGCAACCTCAGCAACAGTCGGATTGATGTACTTCCCAGCCTTAATCCTCCCTGCTTTCCATTTTTTGTGACGTGGAGGAGGTGCCGGTGGCTGGATAACAACGCTAGGATCAGATTCCGCTGCTTCCTTCATTTTTTGCAACTCTTCTGCCATCATTTGCCGCTCAAGCTTGCGATATCCACCGCGAGACATGAAATGTTGATATTTATTTTCTGCTTGCCTCTGGGCATTTGCTGCACTTAATTTCTATGAATGAAAAACGACAAAAAATGAATCAACGATATAAAGTATATGAAATCAACGATATAAGTAGTTCTAAATCATGACAGAAATCTTACCAAAAACTCAGGATCTGCTCGTGATGCCGCAAACAACCTCCAGTCCTCTGGAGATAAATATGTATACTGTGCACATGGATCATTACCCCTAAGGGCCCCTCGAATGTAATGCTTTGTTAGCTTGTTCTTGAAACCTTTTCATCGTACACGAACCTCATCCATCCAGTGCCTATGCATCTCTGTGGTGTCGGGGACATCGTATGTTTGCTGCAAGGTAAAACATAAGATTATTATGTTTGAAACAATAAGAACAAAGCTACAATGCATCAAAACTTACATACCAAAAGTTGCTGCCAAATCATGTCTTTCGTTTTTGGGGGAACCAATCTCCAATTATCGTAGGTAATGCGCACTTTGCTTCGAGCCAAAAGCCCTATGTAGCTAATGAAGTGGTCTTCCTCAGGACCAATTGGATTCAGATTATGATCGAAGTCTATATGCAGCCTCTCCTGTTGATGTTCATGACGTGCAACCAATGCTCCCATCTTTGTACAGCCTCTAACCCTCCTTCTTGCAGGGGGTTCAACTCTAGGAATTTCGTCATTGCTAGAGCTTTCGTCATCTCCACCCCTCTCGTCATCACTAACGTTGTCCATATTCCTGTTAACACAAAAAGCATCATCAGAAACGTAAGTAAATTGCAATGAAAACACATGTATATAGTAAGCGGGAAGTAAAACACAGTTCTCGTTTATAAATTAAGGTCTTACTCTATATTGTTTCCCATAGTCCTTCACCATGGTCATTTCTTACAGCATATTCGTCATCATCTACCAATTCTACTTCATTTGTTCGAGGTGTAGTTGTTGTGAAAGGTGGTGTGTCATCAAGGTTGAAGGTCGGATCACCATACTTCTGTTTTTTACTTTTAAGGACAATGGACATATTTTTGCTGGCAGGATCGGTGACATAAAACACTTGCTTCGCCTGGCTTGCTAAAATGAAGGGCTCTTCTCTATAGCCAACTCTTCGAAGATCGACTGAGACAAATCCATATTGTTTATCTATTACCACGGCATTGTTGCTAACCCACTTACATTTAAATAAAGCAACTTTGAACTTGTTGTACGTCATCTCCCATATTTCTTCTATAACTCCATAATAGGCCATAGACGCTAATATGGGGTTTTTGTCTCTCGAACTGGAAAAGTGCATAGATTCAGCTTCTACCATAACCCCACTATTTTGCATGGTACTTTTGTCATCTTGCGCTTTGGTATAGAAAGAATAGCCATTTATATCATAACCGGTCCAAGTAATGACCTGAAACGAAGGCCCCCAAGCTAGCCACTCGATTGTCTCAGACACACCGATCTCGTGCAAAACCTTTTCCTCGAACCACTGCATGAATGTCTTGTTTTGCTCAATAGCAATCTGCATATCATTCTTCCTTGGATTCTTGTTCTTCAAAGTGTTTCTGTGTTCATTTATGTAAGGTTGAACTTCTTCCATATTATTCAGGATATACAAGTGGGCTTGCAACACCTCTTCACGAGGAACATTCTTCACTTTCAGTCCTCGTGTTCCCTTGCTTCTCCCTTCTTCATGCCGAGATTGTTCCTTCTTCCCTGACATATAATCTTTGCAAAACTCCATAGCCTCCTCAACTACATATCTTTCTACTATTGAGGCTTCTGGTCGATAAGGATTTTTAGAATACCCTTTTAAGATCTTCATGTATCGCTCGAAAGGGTACATCCACCTCAGGTAAACTGGACCGCATAGCCTTACCTCCCTCACCAAATGACCTACCAAATGCACCATTATATCAAAAAATGAAGGCGGAAAGTGCATCTCTAGTTGTGACAAAATAATGTAACCCTCATTTTCTAGTTCATCCAACTTTTCAGTGTCAATGACTTTGTTACAGATAGCATTGAAGAAAACGCACAATCTTGTCACTGTGTTTCGTACTTCATCTTTCATTATGCCTCTAATAGCTACTGGTAATAGTTGTTGCATCAACACATGATAATCATGGGACTTCATTCCCACTAACTTCAAATCGTCCATTGAGACACATCTTCTCACATTCGAGGAATACCCTTGCGGCACCTTCATTTCATGCAAACACCCACACAAACTTCTTTTCTCTGCTTTTGATAGTGTATGCGCTGCTGGCTCCATGTATGCCCTCCTACCATCATCTCTTAGTTGTGGATGTAACCGTTCTCTTATTCCCATATCGACAAGGTCTAATCTCGCATTAATCCCATCCTTAGTCTTCCCTGGTATGTGCAAAAGCGTACTGATAAGGCTATCACAAACATTCTTCTCCACATGCATCACATCAATACTGTGTCTCACGTCTAGCGAACGCCAATATGGAAGATCAAAGAAAATGGATCTCTTCTTCCATATGTTCTTCTCACCCGCGACCCTCTGATTTTTACCAAAAGTGACATGGATACGTTCCACTCGACTGTGGACTTCCTCTCCGGTTAGTGACTTTGGAGCCATTCCATGCTCCGGTAAGCCGTTAAACCGCTTTCTTAGCCTACGATACGGGTGGAACCGATGAAGAAACCTCCTGTGGCCAAGGTAGACAGTTTTTCTTCCATGCTTTAGTTGTTGGAAGTGTGTGTCTGCTTCACATATTGGGCATGCTTTGTGACCCTTCACGCTGTACCCTGACAAGTTTCCGTACGCAGGGAAGTCGTTTATCGTTGTGAAAATCAGTGCACGTAGCTTGAAAGACTCCTTCTTATAAGCATCAAACACATCTATGCCTTCCTCCCATAACTTCTTCAAGTCCTCAATCAAAGGCGCCAAATAGACATCAATATCGTTCCCTGGCTGTTTTGGTCCAGAAATCATCATAGATAGCATCATATACTTACGTTTCATACATAGCCAGGGAGACAAGTTGTATATTACAAGGAGAACCGGCCACGCACTATGTGTGCTAGTAAGAGTTCTATACGGATTGATGCCGTCTGTACAAAGCCCAAGACGTAGGTTTCTCGGCTCGCTGCCAAATTGAGGGAAGATTTCATCTATTTTTTTCCATTGTGGAGAGTCAGCTGGGTGCCGAAGATATTTCCCATCAGATGTTCTCTCATCAGAGTGCCATCTCAACTTCTTCGCTTTTGTTGCACTCGCAAACAAACGTTTAAAACGTGGTATTATTGGAAGATACCACATAACCTTTAAAGGTTGCCTTTTACTTGTCACATCACCACAACCACCATCTTTTTTCACTTTGTATCGTGCAGTTTTACACTTAGGACACTCACTAAGACCTCCGTACTCATTTCTGTACAGTACGCAGTCATTAGGGCAAGCATGTATCTTCTTATACTCCATACCCATTGTAGACAGGATTTTCTTGGCCTCATACATACGATTTGGAAGTACATTATCCTCCGGAAACATATCACACAATAGTTCAAGTAGCAATGTGAAACTACTATCGGTCCACCCACAAGTTGCCTTTAAGTTAACCAAATGTAATGTTCCTGTCAGCCGCGTGTACTTACTACCACTGTACAATGGTGTCTCTGCATCACTCCGCAGGCTATCATACTCCTGCGACTGCGCAAAGGATTCTGCCTCAACATCGTTAATCATTCTCTCCATTCTATCTTCATCTATGACATCCACAGCTTCCTTCTTGTGTGACGGACAATCAGTTACTTCCTCACCATGCCATATCCACCTTGTGTATCGCAGATTTATTCCATCACAAAGTAGGTGATCCTTTATGACATCAACATCCCGTCTACTCTCATTCAAACAATTGACACAAGGACAAAAATACTTCCCATTTCTTGCAGGAGCATTCTTTTTAGCGAATTCAATAAATTCGTCCACCCCTTTCTCATATTCTTCACTAGTTCTCAAAGCATTCATCCAACTATGATCCATTTTGTTACCACCTAAGGCATTACCAAATTACATTCACACGTTTAGTACAATTCTCAACGACATATGATGGGATTGCCTAATTAAGTTATTGCCCCCTCCTAGCCTCATCTCTCCTAGATAACAATCATTTAATGAATATTGTGGGGGAGGCTACACTACTACAGAATTGAGATATAACCACCCCAAAAGACGTCCCAAATTGAAAATTGGGTGGTTAAAAAGATAGGCGGTGGCATTTTCGTAATTATATATATGTAGGGGAATTATATAAGAACCTCTCCAAAAAACTGGCACGGCACAATTGCACCCTATCACTATTTTCTATTAATTAATGAAGAGTAAATATCAATTAATAAGTATTTGACAATATTCTGGCAAAAAAAAGTATTTGACAATAATTTTTCATTTATTTGAAATTATAAATAATGCTTAAACTTACATGCATGAATATGAATTTAATTTTATTACCTAATTTGAGTAGAATATTAATTAAACTTACATGCATGAATATGAAAATGTAATAAATTATAAATATTGATCTCTCTGTGAAATCACGAATGGTATAAATTCAAAACTTCATTAAAATCATTTATTACATTTTCATGCCTTGTGTTAATATTGCAATGCTTTTCTCTACGTAGCTTTTACATATTTTTTATAAAAGAAAGTTTGCAAGCTAAGTGAGACGAAGAAGACACTACAACTCTTGAAATATTTGTATTCAACATCCATATTACGTCACATGTCTCTCTACTTCTTACAGCAACATATTGTAATGAATTTAAAAAGGAATTTAGCAACGTGTAAATGCATAACATGTTATAAGCTAAGGGGTCCTATAACAGGGGAGTCTTCTTAATAGATAAGCACAATCTCAACCATTTATATATAAGCAATATATAATAATCACAATCTCAACCATTTAATTTATATTTCAAAAACAAAATATAACATTCTGTTACAAAAAAAAAAAATTAAAAACGAAGAAATAACCAACCTGATCAGCTAGCTAGTATGTTGGAGAGGTAGATGGAGATCCACGGTGGTGTGTGCACAACAATGGAGCGACCAAGGTGGAGGAGAGAGCAAAGAAACAAAGAGGAAGAAGAAGGGAGGAGTTCAACGACGGTGTTAAAGTTGTGGGTGAGGAATTGAACAAGGGAGGAGGAGAGAGCAAAGATCCACGGTTGAACAAGGGAGGAGGGAGGAGTTGAAGCAAAAAAACTCTAGGAGGGGCCGATGGTGTGGGTGGGGAGAGGAGGAAGAAGAGTTTTGTGGGTGAGGAATTGAAGAAAGAAAACCAGAGGAGGGAGGCCGACGGTGTGGGGGAGAGGAGGAAGAAGAGTAAAGTTGTGGGTGGGTGAGAGGAGATGGGTGTGATAGACCGCATGTCAGACAAGTGTCTGACATGCAGGGACGCCTTTAGGCGTCCCAAATGGTATTTGGGACGCCTAAAGGTGACTTTAGGCGTCCCAAATGACATTTGGGACGCCTAAACCTGGCTCCAGGCGCTAAAAAAAATTTCATAAATTTATATTTCGCGCCATGAAGCACATTAGACGTCCCAAATTTTAATTTGGGACGCCTAAAGGTTCCCCTACATATATATAATTACGAAAATGCCACCGCCTATCTTTTTAACCACCCAATTTTCAATTTGGGACGTCTTTTGGGGTGGTTATATCTCAATTCTGTAGTAGTGCGGCACATTATGTTGTATGTTGATATCTGCATATGTTACATTCTATGTTAGTGACAGTATTCCTCAAACGAAATTTCCAATCATTTTTAAAATAAAGAGTTATTTACATACAAAAAACTCATCGTATAATAATATGAATGGTTGAGTTTTTTTAATTTACCTTGAAAAGATTGAGTTGAATCTTAGAACTTGTTTGAATCATGGTGTTAATATTTAAAGAATACTTCTCCAATCCTACTTATAAGACATTCCCAACATATTTTAATGGAATTAAGAAAAACATTAACTATCATTAACTTTACATTAAAATTTTAAAACTTTCTAAATTTACCCATATTTAATATAGTACACTCTTTAAAATAAAGAAAGGGTAAAATGGTACATTTATATTAAAAAGGGTTAAGATGTAAATTTGTCTGGAAAATTTTGGTTAAAGAGCATTATTACCCTAAAAGTTTTTTGAGGTTCGATGTTGCCTTAGAAGTGTTAAAATGGGGTAATGTTACCCCTTATCGTTAAAAAACTAATGATCATCAACATTAGTTTTTTAAAAGTATAGGATAACATTATTACGTTTTGAAAATTTTGGGGCGATATTAAACCTAAAAAATTTATCGGTAACATGTTTCTCAACGAAAACTTTTAAGACAAATTTTCACATTAACCATATTAAAAATTTAATGAAGGGACATATAAATAGAAGGGTGAAGGTGCAACTTTGACAACCAAGATCTTCCCGAAGGAAGTCTGGTACAAATAAGATTTAGAAAGGGCAAAAATAACAATAAATAATTTAAAAGGGTGCAAATTCAACAAAACCGTTAAATTTGACCAAACGGCATTAAATTATAAGAGAAGAAAATTCCTAACGACGTTTGAAAAAATTTAACGGTTTTGTTGAATTTGCACCATTTTAAATTATTTATTACTCCCACGGTCCTAATTATAAGACAAAGTTGACTTTTTTTGGAGAAATTAAGGAAGCTAATTAAATTACTTTAGAGTATTTTTATTTTTATTTTTTTCTTCAAACTAATTAATTTGACTAATAAACTAATATATATATAATCTAAGGATACATAACATATGATATGATTAAATAACTTATTTAGCTTCCTTAATTTCTCCCAAAAAAAATTAACTTTATCTTATATTTAAGATCGGAGGTAGTATTATTTTTACCCCTTTTAAAATTTATTTGTGCTAAACGCTTCTCAAGAAAAACTTAGTTTTTAAAGTTGCACCTTAACCCTAAATAGAATAATAAAAATTCTCACGCTACCTTATAAATAGGACCAGTCGATCGGAGGAGTATAGATTTTCTTAACTAAATCATACAATATAATTCTTCATCTGCTTCTGTCATGAATCCGCCGCCGTGAAAATAGACAAAGATCGGAATTCTCTCATCTCCTTCTGCTCTTTCTTTTTGCTGAATGTAGAGACGAGCAGCGACGAAGGGGTTTTCGGAGATGACCACGTCTTTAGGTGAAACCGTCGATCGGGTTTTTTGGTCGGCGACGAAGACGGAGGGTGGCACGACCTTGGTTTTGTTGAAGCGTTCGACGGTGCCATCGTTGTAGACTCGTACAAGTGTCGGAATTTCTGTAACTAGCTCTTTTGTCGTGGTCGACGCCATTTGATGAAGGGGATAGAGAGAGAGTGTATTGCGTTGAATGAAGTTATCAAGGTTGAATTTGAAGAAGAAGACTTGTGAATGTGGTTCGATTGATCTCATTTCCAAGGGAGAGAAGACGAAAAGCATGACGTGGATTACAGTTCGTGATGGTGAGTGCACTGTCCTTCCGTGTTGCATTCGCGTTAATAATTCAAAGTTTACTTATATTAAATACGGTAGTATTACTAGTACTCTACTATTTTAAATTAAAAATATCTTTTACTTTACTCGTATTAATTGAAGTTTTTAGGGTGGGAGAAAAACTTAAACAGTTATTTCTATATATGAGTCAGTTGACTTTTTTAAATAAATTAAGGAAGCTAAATAATTATCTTATTTTAAATTTTTCATATTTATCATTTTTATTCAAATTAATTTGATTAACTTATAAACTGTTATACTATTATAATCTAATGATACACAATATACGTTATGATTTAATAATTTATTTAGTTTTTTTAATCTCTTTAAAAAAATCAGCTAGGTCTTATATTAATTAAGGATTGGAGAGAGTACTTTGAGTCTTTAATTGTAGGAAAAGAATTAACAAATAAGTATTAATTACTCTCTTTTGCTAAAAAAGCATTAATTATTCTCTAAGTGAATTATATTGTGGACCAAAAAAATCTTCTAAAAGTGACTCATATTATGGATTAGAGGGAGTAGTACTTGTTTTTTGGTGCTAAAATCTACATAATATATCCCCAAACTTTAGGTTATGTAATTTCCTTATCTTTCAAAGTTTACATTTAACCTCTTTGATGTTTTCATTTTCGACATTAAACCCTTGCAGTTAATTTCAACGTTAAGTTACTAATAAAAATTGCCACATCATATTAATAAGGACGACGAGATATCTAACATGGACTAATTAAAAACTTTAAGCCATAATACATAACCTCATAAACTTTAGGACATTTGTATATAACGCTGCAACATCTCAAAATTTATGTAACGCCTTACATCACACTTTATATAAATTCCTTAATTTATTAAAACATGATTTTAAAAAAATACATCTCTCTATTTTTAAATATTTCAACGAGTAGTCTAACGATCTAAAGGTATGATTTCACAGTTATCTTTCACAATTTTACATTGAAATATTAAAAAAAAATCTAACTCATGTTTCAAATTTTAATGTAACACGAATTTTTTTTCCAAAAAAAAAAAAGTAAAGAAATTATTTAGCCACTATGTCTAGGTAGGGATTTCATAGTTTTTTTACCTGGTTTTTTCTTGACATGAGGCTTTCATAGTTATTTGATTGGTGCAAAAATTATGTGCTCAAAACATTTTTTGTTTACTAGTATTTGTCTTTGTTATCAGCAAAATAAAAAATGGACAATTTGACAATCTCCAACAAGCTCATAATAATTTTTGGCCGGCACAAACTTATAGTTAATTAATTATATAAATTCATTACAAATTATATAAAAAAAAACACACACACACACACATATATATATATATATATATATATTTATATATATATATATATATATATAAAATAATTTCATCACAATCAATAACTATAAAGTATCTAATAAACTCATCCATTATTTATTACATAGATGGGTTAATCCTTACTCCCTTGAGTTTCATTCCATTTGAAACATTAATCCCTATAATTAAATAAAAAATTGGATCATTTTGCTTCTTGTGGGACCATAACTCATAATTTGAAATTGAGGGATTAAAATTAAAATGAGAGTAAATTTGAGTTTTTTTTTCATTTTATTAAATATCTTCATGACTGGCAAACAATTTAGGTATTATTAAATTGGATGGATAGTAATTAATTAAGTTAATTAATATCCCCAGATGCAGAGAAATGGCCATAAAGCCTGTCTCCTATGCCACGTCCATTGAGGGTAACTCGTTGAACCACATCGCCTTGAATGGTTTGGGTGCCTCTCTGGCTCTGCATGTAATATGGTTTTGGACCCACTTGAACCCATGGGCCTGAACCGTTGGTCTGGTTCACACTATACGGTCTATTACAATTCATTTGATGTTGAACCGGTTGAGAGTAACCATTCCCATCCACACTACCTGCTTGCATCAACTTGTATTTCAGTATAATGGACCATTTTTTTTAATAATTTAATCTTATGACTCATTAGGGTTAGAATAGACATTACAGTTCAAATGTACCTACAAATTAATGAAAAATTAGAATTGCAAACAATTTGAGTGAAGATTGTGTAGCTCATTTTTAACTAATTTACGCCTGGGAAGAAATGTTAGTTTTATCTTTTTAATTTTATCCTTATTAATTACATTAATTAATATTGGAGTTTCTCAAAGTACTAATACACATTAAACGAGACAACGGTAAAATTGGAGAGAGGAAAAACTTCGCAGATCTGATCTTATATATAGAAGTTAAATAATTATTTTATAAAGATAAAGATATTAGTTAAGCCAATTATTTGTTGTATGTTGATTTCCTGTAATACTCCCTTTAATCATTGGAAAATCTCATATAAAGCTATTTAAAATAAGATAATTTTAAATCAGGTTGGTAAATTTAATAAATTTTTAAATAAGTCATCAACCTAATTTAGGATTCTAAAATGTGGGTAAAATGACTTTAAAGTCCTCTCCTCTCTCCTCTTTAAAAAGTTTCATTACTTTGTGACTTGTGTTTTTCTCTGTGTGTATGTGTGTCAACATTAATATTTAATAAAATAAAATATGATCCATCTATAGTTTAAATATATTAATTATCATCGTAAGAACAAAAGCATATAATATTTTTAAGCAAGGAGTTCATTTTATTAACAGAAACAAATTTTTCAAAAAATAAAAAAAATAATATATGTCACAATAAAAAATTATTTTTTAAATAAATATATTGATTATAAATTTTACTATATTTATTTCATATATAAAGTTTTTTCTTGGAAATTTCTATATTTCAATAAGCATTTTATGAAATTTTAAGTGCATTTAATATTTTTATCTAAAATATCCTTAGAAGTATATAAAAGTTTCTATCATTTCCAATAGAAATGAATAATTCATATTCAAAAAGTGAAATCATAACTAAATTATTCTTAAGAAATTTAAATTTATGCATTAGGAAAAATTATTTAGAGTTTGTTATATTACTGTTGGTAAAAGTAGTTTTTATTTCAATTGATTTTTGCAAATTGAAGTTGGTAAGTATTATCCTTTCCTTTTTCTTTTGTCTCACTTGATAAAAATAACTACATTATTTTTTTAAGAAAACTCAATTTTTTTTAATTTTTAATATCAATTGAATGATTTTTGATTGAAAAATCAATTTTCTTAATTGATTTTTAATATCAATGAAATGATTTTTAGTTGGTATGTATCTTGGTTCCTTTTTTTTTGTTTGAATTATTTTTTATGATCCTTTTAGAGCATAAAAAATTCCTTTGATTTAGAAAAAAATATATTTTGTTTGATTATATATTAATCTTGATATATATAGAGCACTAAAGTCATATAGCAATAAAACTCTTTCAAGAGGAGAGAGAAGAAATGGGAGGGCATTAAAGTTATTTTACCCATATTTTAAAATCCTAAATTAGGTTAATGACTTAATTAAGGATTTATTGAATTTGCTTACCTAATTTAGAATTTCCCTATTTTAAGTAGCTTTATATGGGATTTTCCCAATCGTTAATAACTACACCCTCATTAACAAAATTCCTTGTGCAATCTATATGCGTATGGTTTGAGAAAAATTATAAATCTAGGAATGATTGAAATACATATTATAGCCAAAGTAAACCTTTCAACTAATTTTTATATTTAGAATCAGAGGGAGAAACTAACGTACAAAAGATCAATGACCTATGTTTTAGACCCAAAAAAAATTACTTTTAGAAAGTGCCCTATATCAAAATCAAAGAAAGCATCATGTTATTAATCTAAAGTGGGTTTATACATTACAAAGTGATGGGTCTTGTATTTAGGATGGAAGAAGAAGGAGATAATGTGTTCACTTAAAAAAATATGATCACTTGGCCTTCACTAACAAATGCTTTATATATTCATATATAAATACAATGTGCTGTATAGCAATGAACTTTATGCTAAAACAACTCATGGAATAAATGCAAATCAATTTTCTTTGCTGATAAAAGTCCTATATATTGGACCACTTAGATCAAATTACATATGTAAAAAACAATATATTAATTAATTTCGAACATCCTTTATGAATGCCTTTACATTATATTCTCTCCTTATACGTGGTACATATATATTAACCATTCCGTTCTACTTTATATATAGGATAATAAGTGTGAAAAATGTCAAATATCTGAAAATTTTATTTGATCACTAAAATTTGCTTAGAGCTAGCAATCAACATTTAACACCCTTGAACCACTTATTAATCCAACTAGACCTCTCAGGCCATATATAGAAATATTGCTATTATCATCATCATAAACTTAAATCGTGGCTATAATTAAATTGAATAAAAGCTTAATATAATATGCTGATATAAATGCAGAAAGAAGATAGATAGATACATTACCTAAGCCATTGAGAACAGCATAGTGAGGAGTGAGACCTTGGTCAAAGTTTTGAAGGGCAGGATTGTAATAATAGAAGCCATATGCAAAGCTTGGTGTTGCTTCTATATACATGTTATTATTGTTAGCCCTAGATGCATTATTGTGAGTGTGATGAACAAAACCTGCCATTGATCGATGAGCTCGAAATTAACTGATCGATCGAGTTCTCAGAAATCTGAAACTAATGGCTTTGTTGCGTGTGTGTGTGTGTGTGGAGCTTTAATTAATTTCCTGAGATTGAGTTTACCAACTTGTTCTGTGTTTCCCATTTTATAGATGAAGGAACAAGAATCTACAACACTATTATATATAATGGTATATATGCATTATAATATTCGATGGTCCAAAATACATGCACGCTCTTTGAAATTTTGTAAGTGCATGAATGAGAATAATAAAATCCTAATCACGTTGTTCAGCATATAAAATATATACTCCCTTCAGCATATAAATTTATTTACCGGAGGTAGTAACAAATTACTATATTAATAGAGTGCGATGAGAAAAAGTTTGCAGTTTCTAAAGGATTCTTCTGGGCACGCTGATGATAATGTTGTACTACACCCTTTGTCCTAAAATGTAGGCTTCGAATTTGTGAATAGTTGTGTTGTGTTTCAAAACATAAGCTTCATTTTAAGGTCGTCAAAGTCAGTGTTTTTGGAGCCGGACCGGCCGGACCGTTGGCCGGAAGAAAGGACGGCTCGACTCACATAGTTAGATCGTTCCAAGAATCCAGCCGTGTTGAGCCGCCTAAAACCGGCTTTTGAGCCGGGATCCGGAATCCAGCCGGGAACCGGAGCGGATCTTCAAGAGCCGGACGAGTCTTGCCCATGACATAGAAGCAGATCAGAAGAAAGGAAAAAGGATGAGGGCGAAGAAGAAGTTGATGATAGAAGATGAAGATTGAAAAAGGAACATATTCATGGCGGCTTTTTTATCATAATACTGCAAACAGTAAATTATAATACCAAAATACTATAAAGTTGAAACTATTTACCATAATACTACACTTAAAATCGTTCTTGTGAAGAACGATTTTAAATTTGTGAAGAAGTCGTTCTTGCGAAGAACGAGTTTTAGTTCTGACAAATGTAAAATCGTTCTTGCAAAGAACGATTTTAGAAATCATTCTTTCCAAGAACGATTTCTATATGATGTGATTATTTTTAAAATAATTAAAATTGGTGTCAGGAATCTGTGGAAGCTTTGGCGTTTTTAATCAAAACGCCAAAGCTTGTATTACAAAAAAAAAAAATTGGGGAAGCTTTGGCGTTTTTACTCAAAACGCCAAAGCTTGTATTACAAAAAAAAAAATTGGGGAAGCTTTGGCGTTTTTAATCAAAACGCCAAAGCTTGTATTACAAAAAAAAAAAAATAGGGGAAGCCATTACTACACGAAGGAGAAGCTTTGTAAATGTTTTATATTTTTTACCATTGTATTGTGATTTGTTTGTTTTATCAAGAAAATAAAATAATTAAAAAAATGATCATCATCGTTTTATATTGTAATTTACCTATTAGATAAAATGTATAGTCATTTACTTACTAAAAAATTATATATGATTATCAAGTATTTATTTTTACATAACACCATAAAAAAAAGAAATATTTAAAAAAAAATAAAAGTGGCATCGCGTCCTCTCCTTTCACGCTTATGTTGGCGTTTTTAACCAAAGCGCCAAAGGAGGCCTTGCCTCCTTTGGCGTTTGGGCTAAAAACGCCAAAGGAGGCAAATTGTCTCCTTTAGCTTTTTGGCTAAAAACGCTAAAGGAGGCAATTTGCCTCCTTTGGCTTTTTTGGCATAAGTGTGAAAGGAGAGGAGGTGATGTCACTTTTATTTTTTTTTAAATATTTTTTTTATGGTGTTATGTAAAAATAAATACCTGATAATCATATATAATTTTTTAGTAAGTAAATGACTATACATTTTATCTAATAGGTAAATTACAATATAAAACGATGATGATCATTTTTTTAATTATTTTATTTTCTTGATAAAACAAACAAATCACAATACAATGGTAAAAAATATAAAACATTTACAAAGCTTTTCCTTCGTGTAGTAATGGCTTCCCCTATTTTTTTTTTTTTGTAATACAAGCTTTGGCGTTTTGATTAAAAACGCCAAAGCTTCCCCAATTTTTTTTTTTTTTGTAATACAAGCTTTGGCGTTTTTATTCAAAATGCCAAAGCTTCCCCAATTTTTTTTTTTTTTTTATAATACAAGCTTTGGCGTTTTGATTAAAAACGCCAAAGCTTCCCCAATTTTTTTTTTTATAATACAAGCTTTGGCGTTTTGATTCAAAACGCCAAAGCTTCCCCTTTTTTTTTTACAAAGCTTCTCCATCGTGTATTAAGTTATTGTAATGGCTTCCCCTATTTTTTTTTAATAGAAGCTTCACCATATTTTTTTTTACAAAACAAAGCTTCCCCCATCCATATATCTTGATCCAAAAAAAATCTGCAATGATCATATGATTCATATCCTTCGTTTTTTATTTATTATATATGTGGAAGCTTTGTCGTTTAATTATAAAACGCCAAAGCTTCCCAGATCTTCGTTTTTTTTTAATATATATGTGGAGGCTTACATCTGTAGCTATTTTTCAAATATAGGAAGCTTTGGCGTTTCCACATAAAACGCCAAAGCTTCCTATTGTTTTTTCAAAAAAAAAAACATTAGGTAATGATGAGGAGAGAGGGAGTTTTTTATTGTAATTTAATCATTAGGAAATGATAAGGAGAGAGGGGGTAGGAGAGAGAAATACACTAAAATCGTTCTTCAGGTGATGAATTTTAGAAATCGTTCACCTGAAGAACGATTTTCATTTGCATAGAATTACGCACCGAAGCAGTCTTAATGAAGAAATCGTTCTTCAGGTGAACGATTTCTAAAATTCATCACCTGAAAAACGATTTTCAGTGTAGCATTTTAGTAAATATTTTCCACGGTGTAGTATATTGGTAAATAATTATTACTGTTTGCAGCATATTAGTAAAAATCCCTATTCATGGCAGAATAGAGGATAAAACTCTTATCTGTAAACAAAACTAATCTTTCTCTTGGGATAAAATAAAACGGCGATTCGGACTCTTCCCCAGTTCTCTTCTTTGTCTCCGGTGAAGACAGTTGAAGTGGAGAAAAAAAAACAAAAGAAAGAACTGATGGGACGCAGTGATAGGAGAGGGAGAGAAAAAGAAAGCTCATGACTCATGAGTCATGATTCTCGTAAAGCGAGCAAATGCAGAAACGTCTGGAACACGCTAATGTTGTCAAATGAATCACTTTTAGATAAATGTTTAAAAAACATTTTTAATAACGGAGATGTTGTGGGAAAACCGGAAAAATATGAAAAGAATTACATTTTATAATTATTAATATCATCACTTATTTCAATATGAAAAGAATTAAATTTAATTATGACAGTATTGATAAAATTGAATATTGGATAATTGAAGAAATTGATTATCCTCCACTTTCAACAATTTCCACTGAAGAGATAGAAGAAGATATCATTTATGATGAAAGCACACTGCCAGTACAAAAAATTACTATCAATGATGAAGGTTAGATATTTTAAATTGTAGAGTTAGACATGTTATTTTTTTTATTTATATTATATGTTACTAATTTTTATAATTTGGTGTGTTCCATCCTATTTTATAAAGATGCTTTTGAAGAACAAGGCAATGAGGTTTGTCCTCAACCTAAGGTTGGAATTGGAAGCTCTAGGATTAGAGTTGAAAGTTTTGATTTTGGGTCATTTCTTCAAGAAGATGATGACATTTTTTGTCCAAATGCTTTTCAAGAAACTCATACTTTGATTAATCAAAAGTCACCAAATACCAATACTTGACTAGTTATGAAATCATTATAATTTGTGCTTTTTGTTAGATTAATTGTTAACTTAATGTTCATCCTTAAATGGTGTTTTATGACTTTACTAACTTCATATAAAATTAGACTAAAGACTAATTATTGTAATATATATATATAAACAATATTTTTAAATTTAATTATTACGTCACCGGTCCGGCTAAACGGCTCAACCGTTCCAACCGGTTGAACCTTGACCCGCTGACCTTTCCGGCTCGATGTCCGGTCCGGCTTTTAAAACATTTGTCAAAGTATTTATGACGCTTTTTTCAACTTTACACTGTATTTATTACATTTATTTTATCTTTCACTTATGTTTTTAACAAGTAAGGATGTAGTTGAAAAAAATACATATTTACTATTCTTAACTAATTTTAAGATTTTTTTAATAAACGCAAATTAGTTATTTGAAACTTAAAGCGATAGAGTATAATATACATACACATATATATATATAGAGAGAGAGAGAGAGAGAGAGAGAGAGAGTTAAAGTGCATCAGGTTCCAGAAGATCACTTGAAGTAAAGGGTTGTCATGAAGTCAAAAGCCTAATCAATATTATAATCAATGAATTAATATAATAAAAAATGATTAAGAAAAAGAAACGCTTTCCCTATAATTAATTAAAGGTCGACAATATATATGTGCTTTAATGCAAAAGCCGGAACTCAAGATGGACACCATTTGTGCAGGGTTCAACATATACATAGTGTGTATATACATGGATGGGGCTAAACCATAGATCAAAAGGGATCATGAACAACTTTAGATATCAGAAAGATAAAAAATTAACACAAGCTTCTTTGTTAATTAATGAGTATATTAAATAAACAAGTTTTTATAAAAAAAAACACCGACACACAGGAGGCACACATTGTAGCTAGGGATTCTTGGGCCCCAACCTCGTAGTTGTTTTGTGTTCTATGTTGTTTAAGTTATCACGATTTCTTTTAGCTAATTAATGCTTTTCATATGATGGTTTGAATAACAAGTTGTCAAGAGTGAAACTTCTTTAATTAAAGCGTGGAACGTGGGCAACCATCAATTTATTTACTAATCTCTAATTTCATTCTTATAGTTTAGGCAAAATTTCAAAAAAAAAAAAACAGTTAAAATTAGAAAAGGATAAAAAGGTGTGCTGAAGTTATAAAATCCCAAATCAATTCAACCGTAGGAATATGGGTTTTGAATTCTTGAAAATCCTATCCACATATGAACGAGTTTCACAAGGATAGATAGGTAAAGAGATATATAGAGTTCAGAAACAGAGCAAATCTTATTGAACATAAGTTTGTGGCTTAAGTTCAAAGTTCAAATACACAGAAAACCCAACATAGAAAATCCACATTTCAACATATGCATTATCCCGTCCCCATTCCTCAGAAACAAACCACATCATTGAATCAAACATATTCTCATTTCCAAACAAAAAATTAACAAAATCAATGAAAACCTATCCATGTTGATATTCTGCAAAAGATTCACAAACCCAGAAACAAAAATATTAGTAAATTCAAACCAGTTTTGTCATTTTCAAAGGATTTCTTTCAACAATCAAGAAAAACCAATTCGTGTTCTTCCTCTTTATAAGATATTTCTGAACATCTACAGACACAAAAAACATATCCCACTAGTGGATATCGACGGAATCCATGCTCAGACAAATTGCAGACCAACAAAAGGTTTCAACAAGCGGCCAGTCTGGATTCATCACAATGGCGACTCAGAGCAAACAACGCAACAAAAATCATCGTCAGTAATGAATATGGGTGTTGGACTTCGAGTCGTGAATGGGGTCGCAAAAAATGTCCCTGTGGTGGCGAAGACTTGCGAGTAAAGCTGGTAATATAGGCTGAAATCGTGGGCCGAACCCATATGGTCTCAACCCGTGACGGGTTGGACCATCGGGTTAGCGAACCGACCCATATTTATACATATATATATATATATATAAACCAAGAGTCAAGAGGTAAAAGACTACGAGCCAAGGCCCAGTTCAGTACTCTACCATTCAGTCCAATCCATCGTCCAGGCGTCCACTCCTCAGTCCTCACTTGACCTCACTGCCTCAATTAGTCGATTTCAGTTTCTTTTCTTTGCTCAAAAGTCAATTTTGGTCTCTCACGTGTGAGATATTTTAATTAATATAATATAATTATTAGTTATTAAATATGTTAATTAAAATATCCTGAGTGTGGCCCGTTAGTCAGATCTAGGCCCAACTACAGGATTAGGGTAAGAGCGGACTGGCTATTTATTTTATTTCTGATGGTGAAATAAAGAATTAAGGTTTACAGCCGTCTGAACTGAGCGTACGAGTGAAAACCCTAGCTGCTCTTTGAGGTTCCCTGATTGGCGACGGCTCTCACACCAGTTGCCATCACTGTGCCTTGCGGTCAGTCAGAAGAGTTACCTGTCAATCTTTTCTTCTGACTCTTTCTGTTTTGCAGTCTCAATTCCCAATGTTCGTGAACTCCTTCTGATTAGAGAAAAGCTATGGCGAGAGGTATTTATTAAGTCTTCCGCTGTAACTTGTAGAATATGTTGTGCTATGATTATCATGATGTAATTGGCAATAGGCATGATATATTCTAACATGTGGTATCAGAGCCTCGCTCTTTGACCCTGGATCTGCCTGTTTTTCTTTGATCGGGGATGTTTCAAATATGGAATTTAATTGAACCTACCGTAGTAATTTCTACACAGGTTCCATATTCTGGATCAGAGATCACGACTTGCTAATTTTTGAAACGTTATCGCCTTCTTTTGGTTTTCGAAGGATCGTTTCTGTCTTTATGATTCAATCTGAGTTGTTTCGATAATTATCAGCATCGATTTGGGTTTCTGAAATTTTACTTTTCAGTTCTATGTTTGATGATTTACGATGTACTAGTTTTCGGATTTTCTATGACTAAATCACATTTTCGGATCTATGGGTCCGTGGTTGTACCTTCTAGATCTGTGATTATTTATGGTTTCTAGTTTCTGTTACTGCGATTATCACTCTCCATTTCTGTATCCCGTTCAAACCATCATTTTTTGGTTTTCGAATCTGAGCCAATTTTGTGTTGATATTTTGTGTTTGATCGTTGTTTTGCTACATATATCTATGTTTTCATTGCGATTGATGCATTTTCTGTGAGCATCGCCATCAACAGCACCGTCGGACCTCCAATTGTGGGTTTTGAATCTGAGAAAATTTTTTGACTCAAATCTTGTTTTTAATCGGTGATTTGTTGCTCAAATTGTGTTTTGGATTTATTTTCTAGCATGAATCGCCGTGAGAACCTCCGTTTTGAGCTCTCCGATCGCCTGAGAATGTCCCCGACGTCGCGGGTCGCGGTGGCTCCAAGTGGGTCCTACCGGGTTGACGGGTCGGGTAGGGCTTGCAGGAACCGGGTGGGGAAGGAGACTTGAGATGACGTCGTTTTGGCTCATTCGGACAAGCTTCTCCCACGTGCAAAACGGCGCCGTTTGGCCCTAAGCGAAACGCGGAGTTTCACTTATCCAGAGAGGGTGGGCCGGACGTGTCTCTGGGCCGACGCGTTTTGGGCTGCAAATTTTATTTTTTTGCAATTCTCGCTGATGTTCGTTTGGGCCTAAACGGCCGGGCTTCTGTAAATTTTTTTTAAGGCATAATGAGAACTGGGCCGAACAAAAAAAAACAATTTTTTGTAATTGAACAGTGACGGTTTTTGTTCTTCTGGGCCTTATAATTTTTTTTTGGACCATGAATGTTGAAACTTCCAGAAACAAATATTGGGCCTATTCTTTTTTTTATTTCTTCTGGGCTATAATTTTTAAATTCCAGAAAATGTTTTTGGGCTTTTCTTACACCATTATTTCACTGTTTAATTAAATATATTTCTGTTTTATGTATTTTTCTAATTAATGACATTGAATTGTTTAAATTAGTGACAATGATTAATTTTGGCATTTTCACATACAGAAAAATTTGTAAAATTGTTTTCATAAGTTAATTAATTGTCTAACATTTTGAAAATAGCTTTAGACAATTATTTAACATTTCAAAAAAATTTTGAAAAAATTGAAATTTGAGTTGAAAGGTGCCAAAATTAATTATCTAAACAATTTTGAATATATAGAACTGTGGGAGGGATTTAATTAATTGTTTACTGTATTTATTGAATTAATTAATCTCTCCATTATGATGTGCATATTTTGATTTAAATGCACTTAAATAATATTTGTGACTAGCATGCTACTTTTTCAAGGAATAGCCACAGCATCCTTTAGTTTTGCATGCAACTTGATCACATATGGAACTTATAAAATATCTAATTGTAATTAAATATAGAATTGTAATTGATCTTTACCCACAGGTAGACAATTATAATTATATATTTAATTAGGGTGGGATAGTTTGGTCTTATATTTTCTAAGTTGCCCATAGGTATTAGAAAATGTAAATTATACACTCTAGGCCCACCAATTTGAGATAAATGCATGCAATGCTAGGTTCTTTGCCCACAAGTAGAATTTAGTGATACGCATTTATATATATTGCATGTTTCCATTAGTGCATAACATGCATACAAAAGGCACAGAATTCGTGATTGTCTCAAATATTTATCTTGTGAGCTAATTTAAGTTTTTAAATTGCAGCACCTACTACTTTCCCTAGTCTTTTTGCTAACACTACTGGAAAAATTGTGCTGGATGGTACTAATTACCCTGAGTAGAGAGAGGACATAACTTTGCAGATTGATATGCTGCACATGCATTTTGTAATGGAAAAACCTAGACCTCCCAAACCAACTGACAAGTCAACTAAAGATGAAATTGACTATCAGGAGCGCTGGGAGCACTACAATCGCATGTGCATGTCATATATTAAGACCAGGATCCAAAGAAGCATTAGGGGAGCAATTCCCAAATGTGAAACTGTTAAGGAGTTTCTGGAAGCGGTGGACAAACAGTTTAAGCCAACTGACAAATAGATGGGTGGTTCCACCATGTCAGAGCTGTGTGCCATGAAGCTGACAAGTACTAATGGAGTCAGACAACATATCATGAGGATGAGAGACTTGTCCTCTCAGCTGAGGGCCTTTGACATAGAACCAACAGAGCAGTTCCTAATGCATCTGGTACTGAACTCCCTTCCTTCTCATTATGATGCCTTTAAGGTCTCCTATAACACATAGGGAAAAATGGACAATTGATGAACTGTTGTCCATGTGTGTTCGGAGGAAACTAGGCTTCAAATGAGTGGTAGGGAGGCACCTAGGGTAGCTCATTTGACTGAAAGTTCCAACCAGAATGGTGCCAAGGGCAACAAGGACAAGCAGAAAAAGAAGAAAAAGATTCATGATGTGCCATCCATTAAGAAAGCTGAAGCTATTTGCTTCTTCTGCAAGAAGAAAGGGCACATGAAGGATGAGTACCTGAAGAGGAAGGCATGGTTGGAGCATAAAGGTATGTATCTTTCAAGTTTAGCTTTAGAAGATCATCATATTAGTAATAGTAATGATACTTGGTGGATCGATACAGGTTCAATGATCTATATTTCTACTATCCTGCAGGAGTTTCTAAACACCAGGCCTCCACTTCCCAATGAAGCACGAGTCCTTTCAGGAAGAGGGAAAGGAGATCCGGTCGAAGCAATTGGAACTTTTAGAATTGTTTTCCCAAATAAAACCGTACCGGATCTTTTGAATTGTTTTTACATTCCTAGTTATATGAGAAACTTGATTTCTATGTCAAAACTCATTCCTTTAAATTATGGTATTTATTTGCAAAAGAACTTGATGTATTTCAGTAAGGATTATTTTCCAATTGCAAGGGTTATTATGATTAGGGGTGTACATGGGCTGGGCTGGGCTGGGCAGGGCAAAGCCCTTACCCGATGCCCTGCCCGAAAAATCATTGGGCTGCATTTTACAGCCCGATGCCCAGCCCTACCCGTAAAAGCCCAGACATTTTTGGGCTGGGTGTGAGCGGGCTGGGCGAGGGTGGGCTTCGCCCTGTCCAACATTTATCAACCCAACTTTGAAGTTACTCTTCAAGGAAGCACAAACAGGTTCACAACAAAAAATGCCCTACGCACACCTTATGTGGGAAAAAAAACAGCTTCCATGACAATAATCAATATAGAGAGCTCAGAAGAAAAAAAACCTCTTCAATCACCATTAGCCAACCATACCCATTACATTCTTCCACTACTACAAAAAGATTGAAAGGTGGCGTATATTTTGTGGCACTTCTTTAAAGAAGTGCCACAGCTGCCCATTTTTTATTTTATTTTATTTTTTTTTAATTTTTGGGACCAGCTGTGGCGCCTGGTCCACCAGGCGCCACAGCTGGTGGGGACAATTGTGGCGCCTGGCAAGGCAGGCGCCACAATTGGCCAGCTGTGGCGCCTGGTGGACCAGGCGCCACAGCTGGTCACACCCAAAGGTGGCGCCTGCCTTGCCAGGCGCCACAATTGGGTCCTAAAAAAAATTAAATAGAAAAAAAAAAGGGGCAGCTGTGGCACTTCTTTAAAGAAGTGCCACAATTGGCTGAATAATGAATTTTTTCAACTCTCCCGCCAATCAGATTTCCCTCCTTTAACTTTACTTTTTATCTTTTCCCTCCCTTTTTCCTTTTTATTCCCTCTTCCTTAGCTCATGTTGACGCCTCTCCCCCGTAAAAGATATCACTTTCTCTTGCACAACAAAAACACACACTCGTCTTCTTCATTAAATTCTCTTGTCCCTTTTTCCATTTTGTTTCGTCTGTCCCCACTTTTGTTTCTAGTTGTTCCCTTTTCTTCATACTCTCTGTCTCTCTTCCTCTTTTGAACCCCACTACAGTTGATCCCTACTCCACTCCACAGCTCACATTTGCTCATCCTCGTCACTCAAGCTAGCGTCACCAACGTAAGAAGAAGATTGTTTCATTCTAGCTTGCTTTGTTTAAATTTTTTTAGTAATCTTTTAATTTACTTAATCAGTTGTTGATGTACTGTGTTCACATATCAAGTTCTTGTATTGTGATATTTTTTATGTTAGCTTTGGAGAGTATTAATGTAAGAACATTATTGTTGAGGAAATGACAATAAATATATTGTTGTGTAAGAAAATTATTGTTGGGGAACTTGAATTTTAAATGTGAAAATTATATATATATATATATATATATAGATATAGAGGTTGAAATATAAAATAGAAAGATTGAAAATTTGAGAGATGATAAACATGAAAGTAACTCATTATAAAATAAAGCTTCACAATCAGGAAGCAAAAAAAGGGCCACAGGAAAGAAAAGAAAAAGAAAACGCAAAAAAAAAAAAAATAAGGCCTCCTGTGGCGCCTGGCTGACCAGGCGCCACAGGAAGGTAGCCTCTTGTGGCGCCTGGTTGGTCAGGCGCCACAGGAGGCTATTTAAAAAAAAAAAATTAAATAGCTGTGGCGCTTCCAAGCGCCACAGCTTTTTTTAGTAGCGTTAAGATAGGTGGCATTTCGCAAGCGCCACAGCTAATGCAATTATAAGCGCCACAGATTTGGTTTTTTGTAGTAGTGTTCCTTCTCCAACTATTGAAAACAAAACCCTCGACCTTAACAGAACCAAGCTCAGGAAAAAAAAGAAAATCATATAGAGAGAAATCACAAGCTTTACACAACAAATAAATGCTGAAAACAAAACCTTCGATCTTCTGTTGTCCAGAGAAAAAAAATAGAACCAAGCTCAAGGGAAAAAAAGAAGAAAAGAAAATGAGCGCTAAGTTCTAAAACTACCCCAGATAGAACCCTCAAACCCTAAGGATCTAGACCAAGCTGAGAAAGAAAGGATCTAAACAAAGAAAGAAAAACAAAACCATAAATAATATATAATACCAAAGGAGCCTAATAAAACAAAACATATAATATAATATAATTATATAAAGTTATAAACTGTTATACAAAAAAATATTTACATCACATATTTTAATATATATATATAATTATATACCTACTGGGCAGGGCCAAATGGGCAGGGCGGCATACCCTGCCCGATGCCCGGCCCTGCCGGCTAAAATGCCCAGCCCGATTGTGCCTAATTTTTTTCGGGCTGCTTTTTTTTGGGTTAGGAAGGGCAATTTTTTATTGGGCCGGGGTAGGCGTACCGGGCTCTGGGCTTTATGAACACCCCTAATTATGATTGATGATTTGTTTAAAATAATTCCTGAACCGCCTGAAGTTTTTTCTGTTTCGCATGGTATTAGACAAAGTATCATTGATGAGAATTCTATTAGCTTGTGGCATAGGAGATTAGGACATATCTCCGTTGACAGGATCAAAAGGTTAACTAAAGATGGAATCCTTCCATCTTTAGACCATTCAGAATTTGATACCTGTGTGGACTGCATAAGGGGAAAGCAAACCAATAAGTCACAAAAGGGAGCTAAAAGAAGTTCTGATTTACTTGAAATTATACATACCGACATTTGTTGTCCTGACTTATCCGCAAACAGTCAAAAATACTTTATCACTTTTATTGACAATTACTCGCGATACACTTATATCTACTTGCTTGATAATAAAAGCGAGGCACTAGATGCCTTTAAAGAATATAAAGCTGAAGTAGAAAAACAAGTTGGGAAACCAATAAAGATCGTGAGATCCGATAGAGGTGGTGAGTACTATGGTAGGTACACTAGTGAAGGACAAGCGCCAGGTCCTTTTGCTGATTTTCTTCGAGAGCATGGTATAGTTGCTCAATATACCATGCCTAGCTCACCAGATATGAATGGTGTAGCAGAAAGAAGAAATAGGACCTTGCTAAACATGGTTAGGAGCATGATGAATGGCTCCAAACTACCAACATCCTTGTGGAAGGAGGCACTTAAGACAACTGTGTACTTATTAAACAAGGTTCCAACAAAGGCAGTGCCAAAAACACCCTTTGAAATCTAGAAAGGATGGAAACCCAGCTTAAGACACCTTAGGGTATAGGACTATCCTGTAGAAGTAAGAGTATACAATCCACAAGAAAAGAAACTAGATCCTAAAACCATTAGAGCTTACTTTGTAGGCTATCCATGTATGACTAAGGGTTATAGGTTTTATTATCCTTCACCCTCTGCACGTTTTATAGAATCTAGGAATGCTGTTTTTCTTGAGAATGACGTGATTAGTGGGAGTGATCAAACAAACAATGATCATATGGAAGTAACCCTTGATTTACATCGTGAAGGTTTTGTTCAGATTTATCCACCTCCCAAACATGGAGAACCAAGACAAGTTGTGGTGGAGGATGTCCCAAATGAACAATCTGAACCAACCCAAGAGGTTGAATTAAGAAGATCAACTAGAGAAAGAAGGCCAGCATTGCCTAATGACTATATGGTGTACTCTGTTCAGACTGATTGCGATATTAGCATTGAAGATGATCCATTAACATTTACTCAGGCTGTTAAGAGTGAGAACTCTAAGTTGTGGCATGATGCTATGATTGAAGAAATGAATTCCATGGCAAACAATAATGTATAAGATCTTGTGGAGTTACCAAGTGGGTCTAAAGCCATTGGCTGTAAATGGGTTTACAAAACCAAAAGAGACTTACAAGGTAACATTGATCGATACAAGGCTACGTTGGTTGCCAAGGGCTTCACACAAGTAGAAGGTGTCGACTATAAGGAAACCTTTTCTCCTGTATCAACGAAAGACTCTTTCCGCATAATCATGGCATTAGTTGCACATTTTGATCTAGAGTTGCACCAAATGGATGTTAAGACTGCATTCCTCAATGGGGTCCTTGAGGAAGAAGTCTACATAAAACAACCAAAGGGATTTGTTGCAAAGGATAAGGAACATCTAGTATGCAAGTTGAAGAAATCGATATATGGCTTGAAGCAAGCCTCACGACAGTGGTACTTGAAGTTCCATGAAGTAATCACATCATTTGGATTCGATGAGAACATCATGGATGAATGTATATATTACAAGGTTAGTGGGAACAAGATCATATTTTTGGTTTTATATGTCAATGACATACCACTTGCAACCAGCGATCTAGGACTATTACGTGAGGTGAAATAGTTTTTGTGCAAGAACTTTGATATGAAGGATATGGGTGAGGCATCTTATGTCATTGGCATCAAGATCCATATGGATAGAGCTCAAGGCATTTTAGGCTTGTCTTAACAAACCTATATCAATAAAGTTCTTGAACGATTCAGGATGCAAAACTGTTCAGCTAACGTAGCTCCTCTTGAGAAAGGGGACAAGTTTAGTCTAGGTCAATGTCCTCAAAATGAGCGTCAAAGAAAGCAAATGGAAAGGGTACCATATGCATCAGCAGTAGGAAGCTTGATATATGCACAGGTTTGCACAAGACCAAATATAGCTTTCGCTGTTGGCATGTTGGGAAGGTACCAAAGCGATCCAGGGGAAGCACATTGGACAGCTGCAAAGAAAGTGTTTAGGTACCTACAAGGTATTAAGCACTATATGCTCACATACAGAAGAACAGATGACCTGGAAGTGGTTGGTTACTCAGACTCTGATCTAGGAGGATGTTTAGACACAAACAAGTCTACTACTGGTTACATCTTCCTACTAGCAGATGGAGCTATATCATGGAAAAGTACAAAACAAACACTTACAGCTCCCTCTACTTGTGATGCTGAGTACATAGCGTGTTTTAAGGCAAGTTCATAAGCGATCTGGATAAGGAATTTCATTGCTGGTCTTAAGATTGTAGACTCAATCTCTAGGCCAATCAGGATGTACTGTGATAACACAGCCGTAGTAGCCATTGCAAATAACAAAAGGAGTGGAAGTCGAAGCCAGTGGGTCGAACTAAAATTCCTAAGTTTAAAAGAGAGAATTACAAATGGTGAAATTTCGGTTGATCATATCAATACAAAGGACATACTACCCGATCCTTTGACTAAGGGAATGAAACCGAATGCGTTTGTGTTACACGTTCCTCAAATGGGGGTTAAGCCTTCATTTATATAGAAGAGGTATGCAATGAGATTGACTTTATGGTTTATTATCTCTTTCATTATCTGTATACATTCTGTTGATGAGACTAATAAACACTAAGTTTGGAACCGAATAAACATTGGCGTTTATTCATAAGGTTATACCCATTAAGTAAGGGTGTTGCATGTAATACATGGAAGATAATATTCAGCTTAAGAGGACTTATCGCCATGATTCTTGCAGCATAGCCTTAGTTTAATCTGGAAAGGGTGACTGACATTTAGATACGGGCCAAGTGGGAGAATGTAAGATATTTTAATTAATATAATATAATTATTAGTTATTAATTAGGTTAATTAAAATATCCTGAGTGTGGCCCGTTAGTCAGATCTAGGCCCAACTACAGGATTGGGGTAAGAGCGGACTGGCTATTTATTTTATTTCTGATGGTGAAATAAAGAATTAAGGTTTACAGCCGTCTGAACTGAGCGTACGAGTGAAAACCCTAGCTGCTCTTTGAGGTTCCCTGGCTGGCGACGGCTCTCACACCAGTTGCCATCACTGTGCCTTGTGGTCAGTCAGAAGAGTTACCTGTCAATCTTTTCTTCTGACTCTTTCTATTTTGCAGTCTCAATTCCCAGTGTTTGTGAACTCCTTCTGATCAGAGAAAAGCTATGGCGAGGTATTTATTAAGTCTTCCGTTGTAACTTGTAGAATATGTTGTGCTATGATTATCATAATGTAATTGGCAATAGGCATGATATATTCTAACATCACGCTCTGTTCGCCTTCGCAAGTGCACGGATCACGTCAAGTAATAAAGTGATAAGTAAAGATCATTCCCTCGAGGATTTGAGAAACAAATTAGTCAAGCAATAGGGTTGGTGAATTCGATTAAGTTGAGCCAAAACATGTTGTTGTGTGTGGAAAAAGGAATTTCAAAAGATATATTTGAAAAGCTACAAGTTGTTGAACAAAACTCGGAGTTGTATGATTTCAATCAAGTATAATAGGCCTAGGATTGCCCATCCCCTTAGTATTTCATAAATTTACTTCTTTTCCTCTTCAAGGATCCTTTTCATGGGGTATATATATGTCAGTTTAAGATTCTAAAGCGTATGATTAAGCTCTCTCAAGTCATAACCAGTTGCATATCGTCTATTAGCATGCACAATCTCTTGCTATAGCTAAGAGAAGATATTCATTACATACCAATCTTAATTTCACAATGCTAGGTTAATAATTATATCTCTATGTTACTAACATACCATCCATTTAGTTATAAACTTCAAGTCTAGCATGATTTCACTCCAGTTCTGCAATTAAATTAACTCTCTCAAGCTTAATTTAATTGAACACATCATCCACAGTGATGGCCAGTCACATACAGCAGTAAAAACGGAATGAAATCAACATATATATGCCATTAGATCCTTAGAGAAGAAAAGAAACAAGTTTAATCCATACAAAGGATCAGAAACAATCCTAGAAAGGGACTCTAGCTATCCATGTTCACAAATGATTCACAGACATAAGCTCTCATTACAGCCATATCAGAATTACAGAGAAGAAATGGAAGAAATACAGAAAAACCAGAGAATCTGAGCTGAAATCTCTGCAAATCCTCAATCTCTCCGTGATTCTCCTTGATTTCAAGCACACCCAAGCTCAGAGGATGTTCTCAGCCGCCTCCTTGGTCTTTCCAAATCTGGGATCCCCTTCTTCAGCCTCTCGTTTTCACTTTTATAGTTCCTCAGATGACAAAACGCACAACAGCATTTTCAGGGGTTGGCCGCGACTAGGCAATCTGTGGGCCGCGGCCAGTGAGCTTCTGTCCATCTTTGGGCCGCGGCCCATGGATGCTTGGCCACGGCCAGTGGCTGTCTGACCTCCTCTTGGCCACGGCCCAAGGATGCTTGGCCGCGGCCCATAACTTTTTGTCCTCTTGTTGGCTGTGGCCAATCATCTCTGAAGTTCAGCTTCCTCTCTTTTCTGCTCTGTTCTCATCCCTTCTTGCCTTTCCTTGGCATGGTTGATGGCTTCAACTTCCTTTCACCTCCTTCTCAATGCATTTGGCTTTCTCTGGTCCAGTTATGACTGAATCTGTATCCTTTCAACACAAAGAACTCACAAACAACTACAGTTGAATAGTCATAACAATTGGCAATATATTTCATCCATATTTATCTTCTTTTTGTGCCAAGCATGAATAGAACACATTTCATCAACTTTAGCACTCCCAAATGCCCACTAATATACTCAAAGTGTGGGATAAATAGGATGAAATGTGCAATTCTGACAAGAATTTCATGAGGTTAACACGTTCTTAGTCTCAATAATCTAATCCCTAGTTCCCTATCATCTCGACATCCCCCCGTTGCCTATCCCCCCGACCATAAGGCTTCACATCATGCTTCAAATTGAAACACTTTTAATATTAACTAATTATTGATTATTGTTAAGTTATACTGATGGCTTGTGGATTTATATTTATTTTGTTATGTGTGGACTTGTAATGAATGTTTAATTCATAATTTATTTTTAATTTTGTTATGGTTTAGGTGTGTAGAAAAAACAATCTTAGTATATCGTTAAAAAAATTTGAAAGAAAAATATGGGTTGGCCACCCAACCCACCAATCCAACGGTTATGGGTTGGGTTGGCTAAATGCCAATCCATATTGATACGGTCCTTTTGGGCCCGAACCCATATAATCTCAATCCATAGCTAGTTAGCCCCAACCCATTAGGCCGGACCATATTACTACCTCTACTTGCGAGGAGGGAGGAGTTGTGTGTGGCGGTGTCGCAGAGTAGAGAATGAAAAAAGAGGTTGTGTGGAGGCTGAGAATGAGACTAGGAGGAGAGAGGGGAGAGAAAAAAAGGAGAAAAGGGCAGATAAGTTAATTGATAAGATTGTCAAATCTCATTTTGAGACATATAGATTAATTTGGGATTATATAAATTGGAGTCATTCATTTGTCTTTTTGATATTTTGAGAATATTTTTATGAGATTCTTCCAAAAAAAATGGATACAGCTTCTCTCATTTGCTAGCCATGTCCGCTGCTTCTCCTTTTCTTTTAAGTTGCATGGTTTTGGTGCAACATGCTCATATCCCCCTTTTTTTTTTAAGAAAATAGTATTAAGTGTCTTAAAGTATTTTTTTAGTATATCTAGGATCTTGAAATATTTTTCAACATTACTTAATATCCTAAATGATTTTTGGTCCACTTAACATCCTAACATATTATTTCAGTATCACCCAGTATCTAACACCCAACATACTAAGTATTTTTTTTCTCATTATTATCCACTATCCTAACCTAATTTTTAATGCATTCAACACCCTAAAACATTGCAATAAAAATTACTTTAAGATATTGAGACTTACTGAAAAAATATTTTGGGTGCTATATATATATATATTAAAAATTAGTTTATGATATTGAGTAAATATGAAAACAAAATACTTAAGTGTGTTGGTTGTTAGATAGTGAATAGTACTAAAAAAATGTTTTATGGTGCTAAGTCAACTAAAAAAAATTTTAAGATATTGAGTGATGTTAGAAAAAATATGGGAAAATTCTAAAAAACTACATTGGAAATATAAAAAGGACAAATCAGTACATTGAAAATGAGAAAAGACGAATCAGCCAGGTGTCAAACGATGTGAGGAATATGTCCTTTTGAAATCTCAGTCAAATGACAAAAATGCCCTTCAGCCCTCAGTGGCAATAACAACATAAGAGTTGTTAATGGCGAATTCGGAGTTGTTAATGGCAATGTATGTGTTGTTATTGGCCCTGAAATTTGTTAATTGTGAAAGAAGAAATTAGAGTTGTTAATTTTGAATCCCGAGTTGTTAATTAAGAGATGAGTGTTATTATTGACCCTGAAACTTGTTAAGTGTGAAAGAAGAAATTGAAGTTGTTAATGTCGAATCCGGAGTTGTTAATGGCGAGATATGTGTTGTTATTGGCCCTGAAACTTATAAAGTGTGAAAGAAGAAATTGGAGTTGTTAATGTCGAATCCGGTGTTGTTAATTAAGATATAGGTATTGTTATTGGCCCTGAAATTTGTTAATTGTGAAAGAAGAAATTGGAGTTGTTAATGTCGAATCCAGAGTTTTTAATTAAGAGATAGGTATTGTTATTGACCCTGAAATGTATTAATTGTCAAAGAAAAATTGACGTTGTTAATGTCGAATTCAGAGTTGTTAATTACGAGGATCATGTTGTTATTCTGAAGTGGGGAATGAAGTGTGAAAGAAGATATCGGAGTTGTTAATATCGAATCCAGAGTTGTTAATTAAGATATAGGTATTGTTATTGGCCCTGAAACTTGTTAATTGTAAAAAAAAAGAATTGAAGTTGTTAATTACGAGGATCATGTTGTTATTCTGAAGTAGGGATGAAGTGCTGAAGGGCATTTTCGTCATTTGGCTGAGATTTCAAAAGGACAGATTCCTCATATCGTTTGACACCCGCCTGATTCATCTTTTCTCATTTTCAATGTACTGATTCATCCTTTTTATATTTTCAATGTAGTTTTTTGGAATTTTTCCAAAAAAATATTTCAAAATATGGAGGTGTTGAAAAAATACTTCACACATGATGCTTTTTTGAAAAAAAAAAAAAAAGGACCACGAGCTTTTGCACCAAAAGTCCAAAACAATGCAGTTTGAAAAGGACCTGGCTTCTGTTGTTTTCCTTCAGAGAAAAGGACAGTTCTTTTTTTTTTGTGGGTCGTCCGATTGAGATCTCAACGGTACAAATTTAATATATTATAAAAATATTATTATTATATTAATATATTTAAAATATTATTTTAAAAATATTATTATAAAAATATATTAAATCTGGATCGTTGAAATCTAAATCAAACAAACCCAGAAAAAAAAAAAAGACCGTTCTTTCCCCTCATAGAATAAGAGGGGCTGCAGAGGCGGCCGGCAGAGGAGAGAGGCGCGTCCAAAAAAACACGCATTCGAAAACCTTCGTCACTTTATCCAATAAGATAAAGACACGTATGACAATGTGTGCCGCATGACGTGTCCAGTGAAGAGCCAACGTTTTTTTCGTTTTTGGTTTTCCTATAATTAAAACCATTTCCACACTTTGGATCATCTCTGGCTTAACTTTCGCCGGAGTTCCTTTCCGTGCTCAGTAATTTGCAACGTAGGCGGTGGAGTTGATATTTTAACCTGGTGTTGACGGTGCCGACGAAGTTGGAGGTTTCTCTTCTGTTGAAATTCATATCGTGGTGTACGAAGGGAGAGGTGGTGGACTCATGGCTGAGAAGTACAATTTGAAGAACCCGGCTGTGAAGCGGATTCTGCAGGAGGTCAAGGAGATGCAATCGAATCCTTCTGATGATTTCATGAGCCTGCCACTTGAGGTACTTTTTGTTTTTAATATTACTGATCGTGCTTGTGCTTTGGGTCCTGTTATATTAGGGTTTCGAAAGTGAGATTTGTTGTGTAATTCCTCAATTTGAATGGGCATGATGTTTCTCTTTCTATATCCGGTAATTTGATAGTGGTTATTGGAATTATCGAGCTCAGGTTTGTTCGTTGGCAGCAATTCATTAAATTTGATCTTAACTGCTAATCCTAATTCATTGATCCAATTCGAACCTAAAGTCGTCACAATTAATTGAATTGGATTGTGGTGTCACCCAATAATCGTGATGAGATTTGTGAATCGAGATTAGATTGTCTATGGGAATTTAATTTATGAATCGAAATTTGTGGGTCCCCACGTATGTGAAGCTAGTAAAAAAATTTCACTTCTTACTCCTTTGTTCACTGACGGAAGTTTTTGCGGTAATTACAATTTTGATTACTGAATAGAATAATAGTATAAAGGACCTTGATGGTCAGTCCATTATTGTAGACATTGAAACTTATGAATGTTTGTTTAGGAACAAAGTAGGATGGGAAGTGCATTGAATCTCTTCTTTTATTGGATAACGTTTCACATGAAACTTTATCATTCTGTTTGCTTTCCTCTTGTGTGGGAGCACCTTATTGTGTGTCTTCCTCCCACATTCCATTCGGTTAATTCAAACATACACTACAGAGTGACTGGGTTATGTTGGAATGATACATGCTTCATGCATTAGTCTAAATGTATAAAATTGGGAGCTTTACAGCTTTTTCCACTTAAATAATGCTATGCTTTTGTTGTGAAAAAAATCTTGAAGCATTTCTGTTACTCTTTTTAAATATAAGGGTGTCTCCTACTTGACAAATGAGACCTTATCTGTCCTCCCCATATGTTCGCATCAATTCATAGCTCATGTACCGTACATTTGGAATTCCACTATTAAATATCATGCTTTTGTTCTTCTTGTCCATTTAGAGTATTTTCTCAAACTTTAGTTTCATCAGGAAAATATTTTTGAGTGGCAATTTGCAATTAGAGGACCTGGTGATTCTGAATTCGAGGGTGGTATTTACCATGGACGTATCCAATTACCTGCAGAATATCCATTCAAACCACCTTCATTTATGCTATTGACGGTAAGGTTTTCTCCTCATGTATGGATCTTGTAGATTTTGTCAGATATTGTGGATCTATCTTTGACTAGTTCTGTTTTGTGAACCATCTTTTATGTTAGAATTCTTGACATTTGAAGGCTCAATTCCTAAATTTTGATAAATTTCACTTTTGTGCTATCAGCCTAATGGACGTTTTGAGACCCAAACCAAGATTTGCTTAAGCATATCAAATCATCATCCTGAGCATTGGCAACCATCATGGAGTGGTAATTAATTTTCCTTTACTGCTGTTCAATCTGCTTTACATTACTTTTTATATGTGATTCATCAGTTTGGATGCTAATTCATGATGCAGTGCTGATTATTTTGTGATGTTTATTGCTGCTTTGAATGGTTTGAGTGTGGTGTGGTCTAATTTTCTAGAAACATTGAAATAATCTATGTGGGATGGAACTGTGTGAGGATCTAATTTTCGCTTGATGAAAGTAGGGTAGCTATTCTTGTAACATCCCAAGGCACTTGGATGTTACAATTATTGTATCATCAGTTCAACCTGTGGGTTCATGAATCATGATATCTTTTGCTTACTTCTTAGGAGAAGATGGCAGCTATTTCTCATACTGAGAAATGCTGATCAAACAAATTAATTGTAATTTGAATTTATACAAGGTAACCAGGCCGAGAAAATATTTATCGGGTAATTTAGGCCTTTCTGTTTGGTGCATTACATTACTGATTATGGAGTTTTTATTGGAGCTTCAAACTATATCTCTGATGGCAGAATGTTCTGACTTAGCCTATGTAAATGTCTTTTGGCAGTAAGGACAGCTTTAGTCGCCCTGATTGCATTCATGCCCACCAACCCAAATGGTGCATTGGGCTCATTAGATTACAAGAAGGAAGATAGGCGTGCCCTGGCCATTAAATCTCGGGAAGCACCACCAAAGTTTGGATCTCCTGACCGTCAAAAACTTATTGACGAGGTAAAATTTGCTTTCTGTCTTTTTAGTAGATTACATTAATGGCATGGAAGGTTTAAAAAAACCTTAATTCACCCCCTTTAGTTTCAATTTACACCAAAATTCCCTTATATCAACGTGATTGTTGGCAGAGTTTATACACTATGCAGTTGTCCTCTTAGAAGCTCTAATTTCCTAATGAAATGCAGCATAAATTACCAAATGAGCAAATTAGTATGAAAACTTAAAACTAGACTAGCACGAGAGCTCCCTTGATCCTAGTCGCACTATTTAAGATCTTGATTTTGAGGGCTGTACTTGGTTTATCCCAGATACATGAGTATATGCTCAGCAAAGCACCTGCTGTTCCTCAACATGGCCCCTCACAGACTCCTGAGGAACACCTTAGAACTGAGGAAGCCGAGGCTGAGATTAATCCACAAAATCAGGAGGCTATACCTGTTAGAGAGGAGCTTCTAAATGAAGCAGTAGGCGACAGGATTCTTGAAGAACAAGAAATCCCTGCTCCTGCAAATCCTAACCCTGGAGCTGGAGGAGCTGAAGCTTCAAGAGAGATTCCATCTCAAAATTCAGATACAAGGGTTCAGAATCCAAAGCCACAAACAAGGGTCCAAAAACCTGACGATCGCCTGTACACAATGGCTATCATAGGACTCACTATTGCAATTGTGCTCCTTCTGCTGAAGAAGTTCATTAAAACTTCCGAGCATGGTGCGGTTTTCATGAACGGATCTTGAGGTATATTCATTGCGGCTTGCAGGCTCCAGCGAAAGGAGGTTTTCTATTTCTTGCCTTGTGTGGTTAAATAAATGTATCGTCTAGTCATACTTAATCATTGTAAGTAATCATATATTGTACTGATAAATTGCTAGCACTTTTCCAGGCTGCAATAAGAACTTTTTCCCCTCTGCTCAAGGTAAAATGAGAGCATTTTTAAAAGTGTACTCGATTTATATATATATATAGCTATCCGACCGGGTGATATTCTAGCATAATCGAGCTCAGTTACAAGTAGCTCTTTCAAAGGTATAAAATAATATCGTGCTTTAAGTGTTCAAAACTTGAATTTTTCTCTAGTGGGAAATGAATCGGTAAATGATCTTGTGTTCTTTTTTCGTTATATCATATCTGCTCCTGCTTGCAAATTTGTGATGCTCTTAATAATTTTTAATTAATTAAATGTGCTCTGATTTTATGTCAAAATATGATGTTAGAGTGTGTAGGTTGCAAAATTTTTGAATGTTGGTTGAGTTGAAAATATAACATTACTAGTTTTATCTTGTTAGGTGATGTTAGCCGTATAAATCACATGGTATCATTGTAATTTCTCAATGCTCAGTTTTGTATAAATTATTAATCAATATGTAAATTATTAATCAATAGGTCTTACTCAATAATTTCATTAAATGTTTTTTTAATATTTCTCAACTGTTTTTTTAGATAACTCTACTATTTAATCTATCCTCTAAGCGTGCCTCTTCGAATAGGGATTTAAACTTTCAAACATTAGTTCGTTTTATCATGAGGAACTAATCTCTTCTACTATATTCAAATGTATTGGTGTGTGTGTGTTTTATTTATTTATTTATTTATTTATTTATTTATTTATTTTTTATTATTATTATTGTTATTATTATTATGTTGATATAAAAGAAGGCTAAAAATCCCAAATTACATCAAGCAAATTAAACAGTTGGGGAAATTAATCCCAAGCACTCTTGATCTACCCAAGTCCTCAGAAAAGCAGGACACGCATCCAATATGACAGACCTAGTAATCCCCATCTTTGCTAAACCATCTGCAACTCTGTTTATTTCCCGTGGAATATGGCGTAAGTTAACCTGCCAATCCCTGCCCAGCATCTCCTTGATCTGTACGAACAGCATACTTCCAGATCAGAAGCTCACATCTGAAATCATATTAATTAGATCCTTAGCATCAGACTCCAAAATTATCTTTTTAGCACCGAGATCCCATGCCATTTTCAGCCCCTCAAACACAACCCACTCTTCTGCTGTGGCCGCATTGCATAGTCCATTTTCTCTCATGCATCCGACTATCCACCCTCCTCTACTATCCCTCAGAACTCCCCCACAACCCATATAATGATGCAAATTCTCCAAAAGGTTCACATCAGATTCAATATCATGGAAGACAGCAAAGTTTTTCCAACTGTGAGCTGATATCTGCAGGATTAATGGGCTTCACAAAACTGCTTTAAGAAATGGAGAGATTCCTCCACTCCCACAACTTCCAAATAGCAACCCCGAAAATAATACTCCAGTAGCTATCACCACCTCTTCCTAGTTTCCCTTTTAAATTCATATCCAACCAATCACGAAGTCCCACTGCAAAGAAAGAGATAATATACCTTGGGTGAATCAGTTTAGTCCACATTTGCTTTGCATAAAGACAGTCCCTCAGAATATGCAGAGTATCCTCTACTCCAGACTTGCAACAATCGTAAAGGGCCGATGTTTGGGATCAAGTGCTTCTCCACAATTTTGTTGGCAGTTTATTCAAGAAAACCCTCCACATAAAAACTTCAATTCGTTCCACCCCTTTCCATTTTCCAAATTACCTTGTACAGTTTATGATGCATCTGCTGTGGGTTTTCTTCAATGAGAAAGTAAGCACTTCTAATGGAAAAAGTACCATCACTTGTTGCTCCCCATACCATAATGTCATGCCCTGCATCTGCTCTAGGCGTCAGAGACGAAGAAAGCCTTTGTATTACCGCTGGTTCTACAATACTTGATAACTTATCAAGATCCCAAGATCCACCCCTGGCCCAGTCCGCAACAGAGGATTGTTCTTCCTCCACTGTTAATGCTCTGATACACATTTCCTTGAGTTTTCTCCCCACATCCAACCAGTGATCAGTAAAGAAACTCACCATTTGCTCGTTCCGATTTGCCACCTTGTTCCTACTTCAATAATCTCTTTTTGGGAATTAATAAATCGCCACAACTTTGAATCACGTCGGCGAATGTCAGAAGGGAGTCCTCCTCTCTCATCACATATCTTTGATTGAGGACCTCAGCCCATAAGCTTTAAGTACCCACAATCAGTTGTCAAGTAAATGTGTGTTTGGAACAGCGATAAGAAAAATAGAGTTTATCAATTTAGCTTTTGATAATTTTATTTTTGGTAAAAGCCCGATTATGTAATGTGATTTATGTTTGGAATAACGAATGTATAAATGACTTTTATAAAAGTAAAACATAAGTAACTTTTGTGATAATAGTAAGAGAGAGTGGGTGGAAAAATATTTTAAAGGATTAAAAGCATCACAAAATAGTTTAAAATACTTTTTAGAACTGAAAAAGTATACTAAGAATAAAATTACAATTAGTCTGATAATACACTAGGTACAGTTGAAAAAATATTTTAAGGGTTAAAAGTACCAAAAAATAGTTGAAATTAATTTTTATAGCCGAAAAAGTATATTAAGAGTAAAATTACAATCAATCTGATAGCACAATAGACAAACTGAAAAAATATTTTAATCATTCCCACTCTCCTCAAAAGCTAAATCAGTAAAAGCTCCAATGTTAAGCTTATGACATAAGCTATTTTGATCATCATAAGCTAAATTGACAATTGGGGATACCAAACACTCTTTTTTTTCCAATTGCCAATTGAGATTTGGGTATCAATTGAGCTTTTGGGGGCCCAAACGCGCCCCCCCAAACACACTCCAAGTTTGGCCCCACAAGTTTGATTGACTGATGTTATTTGCTTGAAACCAAGTCCACCGTACTCCTTCAATGGTCTTATCTGTTCCCATCCAATCGGATGGAAATAGGTTGAGGTGTCATCATGACCCCACATAAAATGCCTCTGTAATCTTTTTTGTTTTTTTGCCAACAAGAAATGCATTAATCACGAGCTATAAGTAAAAAAATCTGTGCGTTAACAAATAGAAACTAAAACAAGCAAACAAAAAACAACAAATTAGAACAAACACTAAAACATAAAGTAGAACAAGCACAATCACAAATAAAGCAACCAACTGAAACAGAATAGTAACGATATAAGTCCAAGCAACAAAGCCAGAAGAGCATCTTCCAAACATACTTCAACAGCAATATTTGCACCTAAAGCAAGGGTCACAACACCCAAACTGAAGGGTAAGACCCATTCGTTGAAGCTTTAGCAGCACTCAAGACTACTAAACCTACTTCTTAGGGAATCCACTCACAAGAAAGGTTCCTGATAAATTTCCCTGAGATGAAATAGTTCTCAAGGAGAGAATCACAGCTTTGGCCTGATGAAACTAATTGTTGATTTGCATTATGAACAAATACTTGTCTATCCAAATCGAGATGTAAATTCCCTATATGACCATCTGAGAGCCAACCAATGGAATCCCAAACAAATAGACTAATATTTCTCCTACCAATCATAACACAGGCACAACAAGATATGATTTTTCTAAAAGCAATCTGACTATTCTCAAATCCAACCAAATTAAAGCATAGATCCTCCCATAATGCCCATATTAACCAAGCCATGAAAACTATCATCAACTCATGTTCACAGATAGCATGACTCAATAGATTTAAATCATCTCCAATCGGAGCCAAATTAGCATCCGCTGGTTTCAATCCTGAATCCACATAATTAGAGAGGCTAAAGAGATCAAAAATTCCACAAACCTCAGAACCCATATTGTGCAACGATGGCTTCAGATGCTTTATATCCCAATACCTCTTCTCCTCCATCATCAGCGCCACATCCTCGGTTTGGGAGTGCTTTTGCGCTGTTGCCTTTGGCTTCCTCAGAACATCTAAGAAGCCTTGAAAACCCCTTCTTACCTGATCCGTCCTCACCTTACAGTCACCTGGGATTCTCGTCGACACCATTGAGCTCGAATGTCTTAGACGTCGCTCATCCACCCCAGATCTGGCCGACAAAGGCCATGGGGGTACCCATCGGAGGGCATCTTAGGAGAATGATGCTAGAACACCTCCTCGCCTTTGGCCACCCTACAACCTCGCAGGACTACGCCGTTGCCATTGGATGCTATCCCAGTCAGTACAGCCACCAGCCACAACAGAATCAACCATCCAAGACATTCCACCGGAAGAAGAAAAGAAGCCCTATACAGAGAAGGGACTGACCGCCGCCCTTGCATCACTGCTTCTAGATGATGGACGAACCCTAATCGAAGGGAAAATAAACCCTATCAGAGGGAAACATTTCACACACGACGAACTTCTTCTGTAATCTTTCTATTTCTTGACAAACACTTCTTGGGAGTCTTGCTACTTACATCGGGTAAAGAGGGATGCTGCTCAATACTGACTTAGCTAATGTAATTATTCCAGCAGTGGATAGACAATTAATCAAATCTTCCAAGCCACTAATTTTGAACGAACACGCTCAATAACATAACGAAAGGTCTCTTTCATCTTTCTATTTCTCGTGAGAGGAAAGCCTAGATATCTGCCAATTTCACCAGAAATCTGCATTTGTGTCATATCTTTAATTTTTTGTCTATTTTGCACTAGCACCCTTGGAGAAAAGAATATTGAAACCTATTAACTTTTCCCCTGATGCTTTTGTAAAACTATCCAAACAACTCAACATGCAATCAGTTTATGCCTTAGAAGCCACACCAAACAGAAGTAGATCGTCTACAAAAACTAGGTGTGACACAGCTGAACCTGTTTTAGTGGCATAAATAGGCTTCCACCTCCCCTCCTCCACCGTATCACAAATTAGATGTGAAAGCTTGTCCATACAAAAGGTAAACATTAAAGGTGGAATCGGATCCCCTTGCCTAAGTCCCCTCCAGGGAAAGAAATACTCTGCTTGAGATCTATTCCAAAGGACATTATAGGATACCGAGGACACACAAGAAATAATGAGATTAATGAAATTATTCTCAAATACAACCTCAATAAGAACCTATTTTAAAAACTCCCAATTGATTCTGTCATATGCCTTTTCAAGATCAATTTTCATTACCATAAGCCCCTTTTGCTTCTGTTCTTACTCATGATGTGTTGTAGTTCCTGGCCGACTATGATATTATCTTGGATATGTCTCCCTTTCAACTTGCTTGGAATGGAGAAACTAACTCGTTCATCACCCGTTTTAGCCGTAGTGTAATGATCTTAGTGACACATTTGTAATGAACAATACACAAGGATTTAGGTTTGAAATGAGCCACTATTTCTGGATTTTCCTTCTTTGGGATAAGAGCAATAAGCGTTCTGTTTGAATCTACCACAGAAACTGTTCCTTGAAAAACCCTTTTAACAAATGAGCAAAGCAACTGTCCTACCATTCTCCAATTAGCTTTATAAAAGATGGGAGGGAAACCATTAGCTACAGGAGCCTTATAGCATCCTATAGAAAATAGACCATGCCTAATTTCCTCATCAGTAGGTAAATGAGACATTTCCACCAATTTTAGCGGATCTATAGTAGGGAATTTAGACTTTGTAGTCAAAATAGCATAATCCTGACATTTAGTGCTGTAGAAAGACCTAAAGTAGTGGACCGCCAACTTCTATAGATCCTCTTCATACTCAATCCATCTACCATTATCATCTTTTAGAGTAACCATTCTATTCCGCCTTCTTCGCATTTTTGTCTTCAAGTGGTAGTAACGAGTATTAAGATCAACCTTTGTAATCCAGTCTAATCTTGATTTCTGAAACTACTTAATTTCCTCTAATTTCAATAATCTTTCCAGTTCTTCCTAAAGCCCAAGCTCAAGTTTACACAAGAAATCCAAATGAGGTAAGGCATTTGATCTTTGGATACCGCCTAATCTAGCAAGAATTTATTGCTTCTTATTTTCCACCAATCCAAAGACCTCCCTGTTCCAAGTGGCAATGGATTCTTATAATTTATTGAGAGGTATATTAATATCCTCCTCATTGACCCATGTATCCTTTAAAAAATCATTATACTTCTCATAAGCAATCCACATTGCTTCAAAGCGAAATGGATGACACCTTTGACTTACATTGCTATTATCACCTAAGCGTAAGGCAATTGTATTATGGTCACAAAATCACGTTCGCGGAAGCACCTTGACATTGCCTTTTGGGAAATCTATTAGGAAAGAGATATTAGCCAATGGTTGGACTAGCTTCTTATAAAGTCTCACACCGCTCATCATACGAGGACCTCTCCAAGTGTATTTAGGTTTACTAAAGCCCAAGTCCGTAAGCTGGCATGCTTGGATTTGATCATAAAACTGCTTGATCCTAAGCTATTAAATCTAGTACCTCCAGTTCTCTCCATCGGATAAACAATATGATTAAAATCACCAAAATAGAATTTGATGAGATCTTTAATTCTTGGCAAAGAACCTGTTTTAGATTCGAGTGTGGCATTGCATAAATTGCTATTAGCATGAAAGGCGATTTCCCATTTACAGTGCAGCTTAAATGGAGAAATTGCCGATCTTTCCTAAGGATAAATTCCTATTCGATCCTTCTTCCAAGCCGCAACAAGACCTCCCGATCAACCCACACTCGGTACGCTCATTAAGCCATCGTATCCCAGACTTGTCAAGTAGCGAAACCTATCATCTCTATTACATTTACTTTCAGAAAGAACTATTAATATAGGTTGGGGCTCACTGCACATAGCTTTAAGATTTTGGACTAGGCTTTTACCACAAGCTCCTCTAGGGTCTAATATAGAACACAATCTATGTATGGACTTTAAAAAGATTGGGCTCAAGTAATTTCCTTTTGATAATTGGGTTTTAGGCACAGCTGTCTCATTACTTTGGTCACATGGGATGTCGTCAGCCATTTCGCAGTCTGGGTCAACATTATTTGAGCCAGCCCAGAATTTTCCTATTAGGCCCATAGGTTTTTCCAACTTCACCCAGATCATGAGGCAATGATGTATCATGAACTGCAGCAATCAAATCTTCTTCTATGGGGCCCCCCTTTATTGCGCCCTCATCCTCCTACATCAATACATCCTCTGACTTGCTTTCACACTCCTTTGATTCCTCATATGTTAGCAGCAGAATATCGTTACTATTTGTTTCCTTCTGCACCATTTCCCTCATATATTTCTATTTCCTGCCTGACAATTCTTTACACTCTGTCTGATCCAGAAATGTATCTGGGACCACCTCCATGTTTTCCTCTCTAGGAAGATTCTTACTTTTGCTCCATACTGCTTCATACAATTTTAGTGCTCTAATTGTTTATCTTCCACCTTTTTGCTCCCTTCTGCTTTGTACAATATTAGTGCTCCAATTGTTTGTCTTCCATGTCGTCCTCTTCCCCGTCCACCAAGACACCATATCTCAACCTACTTTTTTGTTGTCGGAATATTCCCGTCAGCTTCTCCTTTCCCCCTTTCTTTTGCAAGCATGGTTTTTGCACTACCCACCATATGTCTTGATAATTCATTTTAGCATTTTCCATTACCATTCCTCCTTCATTCTCCTTCAAGTTTTTAACCTCAGAATATGCCCCTGTTTTGGCTAATCCTTCCCCTATTTTACAATCTTCCACCTTGTGTCCATACATTCCACAACTTGTGTACAAACAATGGAGACCTTCATACTTCATATAATAATCTTCACCATCCAAAGAGAAACCTGACATTAGTTGTTTCCTTGAATCCACAAGCACACAAATCCTTGCGTAATGACCTCTAAGTTGGCAAAAGGTATTAATATCAATCTTAATCATTTCTCCTATTATATTATTCCCAATCCCAGTTAAAGCTTCTTTATGTAGTATTCCAGGGACACATTCGGTAGTCTAACCCAAACCGCCACTTTATCAATGGAGGCCTTCTATGGTTGGAACTGTGGTTCCCAATGTCTCACCATCAAATAGTGATCAAAGAGCAGTCATGGTCTGTAACCCCCGTCACAATCAAGGCTATGATTAGGTGTATAAACACGTTTTATAATTGAATGAGAGATCGAGGGTAATTAAAAACTTTTTAAAAAAACCTGTACAACAAGATATCTATTCATTTCAAAGTAAAAAACAATTGGCATATTCAGTTTGTTACAAATACAATATCAGAGTATAATCCAAATTCCTGACATTCACCCGAGATAATAACATTATTCCAAAAGTTTGTACATGGCAGCATTGCCCATCTCAATTCCCAAACTAGGGATTACACAAAAACTACAATCATGTGGTCAATTCAATATATATATTGTCCAAAATGATAACCAATCAAAAACCAAAAAGATAGTAGCTAAGACTACCACCGGCAGTCCTAATCACCCTTATCCACTTGCTTGCCTCTTAATCCACTTACCTTGTCTAAAAATGTTATTTGGAAATAGTGAGATTCAAAAGAATCCCAGTAGCAACAGTTTACGTATATGATGCATAATAAACAAAGCAAGTAAGCATATATCACAATGCAGCATTACAATATTCAAGGTCGGGCACACTGCCACGTCCCCTCAACTATATTCAAGGCCGAGCTCTCCCCATGTCCCCTCAACTGTATAAGAGGCCAGGCTCTCGCCACATCCCCTTACTATATTCAAGGTCGGGCTTATGCCACATCCCCTCACTGTATTCAGATTAATACAAGAAAGCAATGCATTAGACATGATATAGGATAAAGTGTTACTACCTTGGTTTTTCCTTTCTTGAGCAGGCACAATCCTTCTACGCTTCGGGCAAATATCAAATCCTAAAGTCATAATTAAGGATGAAGCGTTATTCTCTATTCCAATACTCAATTGACTTCTCAATACTTAGATTTGGTTATCAATAACGACCCTTAAGAAGCTACAAATGCCTCTAATAAAAGCCCTAAAGGATTGGAAAACATTGGGTTGAAAACCACTTTTCAAAAGTGCAAAATACTGATTTTTGGGGGTTGGTCGCAGCCCAAAAATCCACTGGCCGAGGCCAAAAATAGGTCCGAAACATTTGGGCCGCGGCCAATAAAAATCCTGCTTATTGGCTGAATTTCCAAAAATCATAACTAATTCTAGAAAAATCGAAATGAGTTGATTTCAAAGCCAAATGAAAGGTATTTAAGTCCTATTCATATGAAAAATATGGGTCATTACCAAAAATCACCACACAAATACAGAATTGCCCAAAACTCAACACTGTTCCAAAACATAGTCCAGTTTTCATCCCAAACTTTAGACAATCATATCTCTCAGTTCACAAAACGAAATGACACAAATTATATGTCCATTTTGAAGCTTGGGATGTGAACTTTAAAACTGAAAAGTTTCATAAGCTTTAGACATCATTTGGTCATTCAAAACTTTTGTGAAAACTGACTTCCTAGAACAGAGTTCACACTTAACAACATTCCAATTTTCTACTAAAATATCCAATGGCTCCAAAATCAACAATCAAACTTATTCCCACATAAATTTTCACAAGAAATCCATTGGAAACATCAAATCAACTAATTTCACAACCTATCAACATGTCCTGTTTTGACCAATACACAAAACCAAACACAAATTGCCAAACTCAACCTTCAATTATTCAAACCAATCCATTTGTCCAAAAGACATCACAATATACCATTTCCATGATCACAACATGCCAAACTCACTAAGACCCTAATTTTTGAAAATAGGGCAGAAATTTCCAAAAAAATCAATGCTCAACTAACAACCACAATATATATATATATATATATATCAAAAGGGAGCTAACACTCACCCTTTCACTTTCTCAAACTTGTTTCTTGATTCTTCAATCTCCAACTTTTCTCAAACACAAAAACACCTCCTCTTAAGAATCTAAAACCATAGGATGAAAGCTCTTAACAAGAGGAACAACTTTAAAGAAGGAGATTTTGGCATACAAGGTCAAGATCTCACCTAAAATTTGAGCTTTCATTTTCTCTTTCCTTCCAACAATGGCAGCCGAAACTTTGAGAGAGAAGAGAGAGAAATGAGTGATGATGATAATGAAGATGGAGGATGAGGTCTGATTTTTTCCCCTTTTTCCCATGCCTAAACGAAATAGAGAGAGGGAGAGGGAAGAGAATATGGTAAAAATGATTGCTTGACTTTTTCCATCAACCACTCTTCATCCAATGGTGCCACTTGTCATAATCTCCTTGTTTCTCACCAAATAAGTAACCACATGGTTATACTAACTAGTCCATTAGTCATTTAGTCACACATCTCATTTCTTTTAGTTAGTAATTAATTTTTTCATTAATCACTGACTAACTGACCGATAATTTTCCATTCTTTCAATTTTTCCCTTGATTATGGCACATTCACTTGAATTGCCACATAACACATATTTAAATTTCCTTTTCTTCTTCCATGTGCCATTTTCCTCATATTTAGCCCAAATAATTATTTCATCACATAATTATGCTATAATACAGGGCGTTGGGCATTCCCAATAATAATTCAGATCTAAAATCCATTTTAATTTACAAAATCATTCACAATAATTATCATTAGCCCTTAATCCAAATTTGGGGCATTACATGGTCCACCAGTCAAAGCATGAATATAGTCTTCTCGATTGGATAGTTTAACCACGAAGTAACCATTTCCAATATTGATAAGATTGATTACCCCTCGCTTCACCCATAAGGATTGTAGGATTGATAGAAGCATTTTATATCCAATGTTCAGTCCTAGTAGTTTCACAATTATAGTCCTCTTCCACACCTTATGGTGCCTCTTCTTCATTTTTCCGAAAAAGGAAAATGTTGGAAAGTTACGATTCGGGTCTTCCCTGATTTTACAAAATGGCTCACTATCGTCTTTGTCCGATTCATTATGTGATTGATCCGACATCATGTCATCAAACATTTCATTCTCATAGTCTAAATCATCATCTTCATCCTCTCTGTTTCTGTCCATTGCTTTTAACTTCTCAGCGAATGACGGTCCAGCTACCCATTGTTTCCTCCCCTCCCCTCCCAGCTTCGGTCATTTTTCGTTCTAGTCATTGCTCATTCCATTGTTTGCTCCATTCTTAATCTTTTTAGAACTCCGATGAAGTAAGTCATCCTCCTCCCTTGAAGAGGGAGTCAGAGCGGAAGTTTTCTTGTAGAGCACTATTGCCATTAGAGACAATCTTGTATCTTGTGTGTTTTTTATGATATGCAAACATTTTGCAAATAGCATGAGTATTGCTCCTATTAGGCTCACATCCTAGAGTAGCCCTTAAGAGCAATGTGGATCTAGGGAAAATGTTAGAAAAATACTTTCAAAATATCAAAATCCTAAAATTATTTTTGTTTCTTACCATAAATTAAGTATTGACTACACTTTATTTTAAAAAGAAATCACTTATTTGAGATTTTTAAATTTTGACGGTATTTTTTTTCGATTTTTTCCTTGAATCTATCTTCTCTATTTCTTTTTATTGTTTTTTATTTAGATATCCGATATCAAATATTATTAAATCAAATTTGACTATTGTCTAATTCAACTTAAGGTAGCTCTTCCAAATTTAAGTATTGTTGGGTATAACTAGATGTAGTTTTTCAAAATACGTTTTTTGCATTCATACCCAAACTCCATATCTCATGATTAAACTTTTATAATCCTTTTCATTAAGAGCGATGTCTATTAGTCTATCCCTCCCCTTTATAAAGGGGTTTTTGTCAATAAATTTTTACCACACCTCACATCACTCTATCATAATTTCCCTTCATAATCTCTCAAAACATAAGAGGGACCCTTCTATGATTTAACTTATCCTAAATATAAGAATGATTTCGTGTTTATGCACAGAAGTACGGAACATATACCACTACAAAGGTACAAGTTATCCTTTGGACAAAAGATAAAACTGATTTAGGGTCTATTTGGTTTGAGAGTAGAGGAGAGGAGGGGGTTATGTTACTTTATTTGATTTATTAGAAGAGATCTTATATAATTAAAGTAAAAAATAAAGGGAATGAAAGCCAAAATTCAGGTTTCCCTCTCATCCAAAAATCCAAACCAAATGAGGGAATGGGAACCCCTCCCCTCCCATCAAACCAAACACACCCTAGGATTTGTTTGGTATGAGGGGAGGGGAGGGAAAGTGGGCGGAAGGAAATTTGTTTTGAGATAAATTTAAAAAAATAAAGGAAATGGGGTATAAAGTTTTTAATTAAGTTTTCTTATTCTTTAATCTTACATATTATCTATATTAAAATTTTGCAACCCCACTGCTACAATTTTCTTAAATTCAATTCATAAAAATTTTCCCTCCCCTCCCTTTCCTTCCAAATCCCTCATACCAAACAGACCCTTAATGTTTTTATTTCCCTTTTTTCCTAAAGAAAATTTTGTGCCACAGATTATGTAATGGTCATAAGTCGAGAGAAAAATATTTTCTTCAAATATGTTTCTATCTAAATAAAAATTGATAAACAATGGTACAAATATATACAACCAATGCATCCCTAAAAATTTAAAAATTCACTTGAACTGTTTTAAATTTAAATATGTTTGTCACACCCTCATTTTATTTTCACCTATTTTAGAGTATTTGCGGAAAACGATACACAATTCAGTGGGCAACACAAGAATAACATAGATATTATGAGCACAATTATAGAAATTCCCCATAGGGGTTCGTACTTGATAATTACAATTAACACAGCCTCACAACGCTACGTGGGTGTCTAAGTCTATCCTAGTGAAACGGAGACATCTTCCTGTCTTCGTTCCATCACTACAATCCCCTCGTACAATTCTTTTCTTTGTTCTCAGCATATGTTATGTTTTCTCCTGTCTAAATTGTTAGTAGATGAGGGTGAGATTCTAGGGAATCTCAGTAGGAAATCAATACTAATATGCATGCAAGATAAGTGCTTAATGCATGACGTGCTTGCATTACTTAACTCATGCTCACACAATGACATATCTACGTGCTCAATGTTTCAAATAACATACGTATGGGCATAGCATAAACAGAAACAGAGCTTCGATTATTCATATATGTTTCACAGAATCAAGCAAAGGAATAACATGCATCAACACACCAGCACAAATATCAAATACATGCAGGAGAGGCAAGTTCCCTACCTCAAAGCTTTATAATCCATTTTTCTGGTGTGTCTCGTAAAGCTTGTCGTTCCGACTTTTAAATCGTTCCTAAAATATTAAATGTACCAGAAATAGGTTATAACCTATCCAAATATCATTTTAGACTCTTCCATAGTGTTTCTTGTGGTTATATTAGTCTATGGTGAAAATTTACCAAAATGGCCCCAGGACCCCAGCTCGGCCCCGCCGTAACCGGCTCGATGGCACGTTTTTCCAAAATTTTGGTTAGGGCTATCCTAACTTATTTTTGCCCAAGGAATCCATTTCCGGGCTCGAAATCACCAAATTCACTATGAAATTACCAAAATACCCTTGACAACCCTTATTTAGGGATTTCAGTGGTGTTTTCGTAATTATGCTTTTTTGGCCTCTACCGAAAAAGTGCCCAACTGTAACCCTACCTATTTTTGCTCACTAAATCCAATGAAACCATCTATTTTATGAAAATCCAGCTTCAATTACATATTTACCCCTTGCAGCCCCTTTATGAGGGTTTTAAGGCTATTTTTGTCATTTCACTTTCTAGGGCTTTTCTCACTTTGCACCCAACATGAACCATACACAATTTTCCATTCTAAATACAATGGAATCATCAAAAACACCAAAATCCAGTCCCAACACTGTCCAACACAGATCTGGATGAAATTCTTTAATAATTGGAGAAAATGGAGTTTTATGATTTCAATTCATAAAACACCTTCTTATGACCTTTAATCACTTGATTAACCACTTAATCACATTCTAAACATGATTAGACTAAATTTGGACAGTACCTCCCCTTAGGGTTAGGACTTTCCAAATTGACAAACTTGACAAAAATCATCAAAACCTAACACAAACCTTAACAACAACATCATACTAGTTTAGATCTAAAGTTTATGAGATTACCTCTTGAGATCTTGAATCTTCTCTCTCTAGACATATCCTCTCTCTCTTCTTGAGCTAAGAATGTGTCTTCAAATTCATGGATTCCATGAATAAGAAAGGCTTAGAGAAGGATCTAGGGACATGCTACAAGAAAAACTAAAGAGATCAACACTTACATTAACTTTTTCTTCTTCCTTTTCTCTAACTCTTCAAAGTTTCCCAAGCTCTCTCTCTCTCTCTCTATTTTTCTTTGGTGTTGGATGAAATGTTGCATATGGAAAGGGAGAGGTTGTGTTTTATTAATTTAAGTCTTGTTGCTTCTTGGCCATTGATCTCATCAAGTGACCTTAATGTGACACTTGTTACCAACCATGCTTCCTTCATAATTATAGCATACTTACTCCCTTAGTTCCCTTTGACATTTGGACAAATTTTTCCTCCCTTGGTTAGGCAAGAAAACCCGTCCCCCCTCTCCTCTTACAAGACAAGTAAGTTCTCTTTCAACTAGATCTAAGTTTGTACTCCAACTAAATCCACTCTTCCACTCAACTTTATCCATTCCTTCACTCTAGCTCACCATCATGCATTTCACCATACCCTCACTTATCATGACTACCATGCCCATATCTTCATTTGGTGTACACTCCACCATTGACATCATTTCCATAAGTATCATGTTCATACTTCATGTCATACTCACCTTTCCATTGTCATCATTGAAATGTTCATGTAGCATTTGACTTGTGCTTCTTGGGAATTAATCATCATTTCTCTCTTCATGTGGCCTTGTGGACATGTTCTCATGAAATTAAATTTTTCCCTTCATTTTTAGGTGTTTGGATGAAAATATGGAAGAGAAGGGAAAATAAAATATGTTTCAATAATTCCATAATTCAAGTAAACGAATTATATATAATTCCCTCTAATTTCACAATTCTTGATTTATTCCATTAAGAATAATCTAATTGTACATTTTTCTTTATTTCCCTTGATTAATTGAAATTAACTCCAATTAATTGGAAAATAATAAACTTTTTGGCTAAATTGGAAAAATTATGATTTTACTATCACCTTTGTAATTTAATTCCTTTCTTAAATTAATTTGTCAATTTCCTTATGAATATGAATATTTCAAAATTCATAAAATTTAAATTTATAAATATTCACTATTTTATTGAATTTCTCAATTATTACAATATATTTTTTATGAATATAAAATTTGGGGTGTTATAATGTTTGTCTAAGTATAAAAATTAAAAGAAAATCAATTTTCCCTGTACACTTTGGACAAAGTTCATATAATACAGCTAGTTACTGGTGGATCAACGACGCAACGTTGAGGCAATTGCGAGCCATTTTGCCAATCAATTCATTGAAATCGGCCACTGGGGACTCCTTAACGCACTTAAACGCATCGTCGCATGTCGAAATATCCAAAACGACAGCGCTTAACAGGCTATTGATCGTTTCGACATCGCTCGCCTGAAGTGAATCCAATGCGTTTTGTAGTTTATCCAACGCTTCCTTGTAATTATCCTTGCACTCAGCTAGCGCAGGAGAATGAGAAGCATCTTCCAACGACGTCGTTCTACCAGAGGTCGAGGAAGACAGGTTCGAAACGGCGTCGTGTAGCGGCTCGATGCAGGCTTTTATGGAAGCTTCGAGCACCGACATTGGGTTCACGCCGCCGGAAGAAAGCATGGGGGAGACCCTGGAAACGCAGATCTGAGGATAGCCTGTTGAATCGCAGATCGATTTCAGAGCTGGATTAGGGTTAGGGTTTGGTTCAGGCGAAGGGGAGAAATTGAGACTGAGCTTTGGGATTATCGCTCGCTTGAGAATTTCTGCGATGGAACCAGAGAAACTACCTGCAGATGACAAAAGAGGATCCGAATCGGGAGCTATGGAGAATGTTTGAGAAGGATCTGATAATGGAGCAGATTTGAGGGACGAAGAATCGACGACGGTGTTTCGAGCCGTGCATTGAGGGAGTAGAATGAGGAAGAAGAAGAAGTCTCTGGTTCTGAACATGGTGGGAGAAGGAGGAATTATGAAACGAAGAGAAAGATGAGGAAGAAGATGATTCATTAGAGATAACTATGTGGGATTTTCATTATTATTATTGACCATGAATGAGGCATTTTCATTTACCTACTGGTAAAGAGAAAAAGGGGTTTACTTTATCCAGGAATAGCATAATCTGGATATGGTTTTTCAGAATCTTTGGATTTGGGGGAGATCATAGAAGATAAAATCTGCCCATGCTTAACATTAACAGCAAGAATATAGGTATACTATAAATATAATTAAGGGTAATATCATGTTGAATTTATAAAATAAAACTTTTAATCATGTATATTGAAATTGTTATTTGATGGAAACATTTTTATCATGTACAATCAATAAAAATGTTTTAAAAAATAATCAATTTTGAATATAAAATTGATTGAAATCATATATATAAAATCAAGACAAACTTTATATCTAGCTCATATATTTAACATTTAAGAGGAGTATTACTTTGCAAGCTAAGTGGATTCAACTAAAACTGATAGTTAAAGTGGTGAATAGCCTCACTTATATAAAGGAGATAATATAAGTTTAAATTTTGGTACGTATACTTCTTGAAAGAGTAAAAATTCATAATTCATTTAGACCATCTAATTTATAATTAGAGTTTAAATTTAAGGTAGTACTATAATATATTAGGAGTATGATTTTTTAATGACTATTTTTTTTAATAAAATATAGTGTTAAAGGTCAATTTTATTCTGGAAGTTGTCACAGAAGGATAATTTTGCCCTGAAACTTTTTGGAGAGCAGTTTTGCCCTGAAAGTATTAAATTTGGAGCAATTTTTCTTGGTCGTTATCTCAATAAATTTAACCTTTAATTGACCAAATATGTTCAGTTAGTAGATCAAATATCTTCATTAGTGTGTTATGCATCTTGTGATTAAATCTTTTTCTTCCTTGGCAAAAAAAAATAAAGATTAAATCTTTTTATTCATTACTCTCTGATGAATATGAGCTCCTCATCTATATGTAACTTCTTTTTCTTTAATGTTGTTCATGTTGCTAGCTTAACATATTCGGTCAATTAACAGTCACATTTAACCTAGATAATTGTCAAGACGACATTATTACGATTTGGAAACTTCCAAAATAAATTTACGCATTAACAAAAATGACCGGGATAACATATGGATTACCAACTTAGCATATTTCGCCAAATTAATGGTCAAACTTAATAATATAACGGCCAAGGCAAGACTACTTTAAATTTGATACTTTCAAAACAAAATTTCCTCCAAAAAATTTTTGGGGCAAAATTACCCTTCCTTGACAACTTCTAAGACAAAATTTACCTTTAACCCAAAAATATATCAGGAGTCCTAATGCAATGCATGCATATAACTTACCCCGTTGGTAGAATCAGCATTAGTCCATTGCATCAATTAATTTATATCAAGAAAAGTGAAAGAAGCAACTCTCTTTCACCTCTCCTTCGATTTAATTTATTACAATATTATCACTACCGCTCACTTTTAATTTATAAGATATTTTTTAGACAAGTTATGAAGATTAATTAATTTTATTAAATACAGTTAAAAACTTTACTTTATCTTAAAAAATGCCCTTGATTAGATAATAACCTCTAGTTAATCCATACTTAACTAATGAGAGGTATTTTTAGAACATGGTCACTCTAACAATTGAGCAAAAGTCTTTAAAAGAATCACACTTTAAAAACTAGCCCTCAACACTGAGACTTCCTGCCGGTAATCACAAGTCCTTAAAAAAATCACACTCAAAAGTTAGACCTCCACAGCATGACACTTACCTTAGCCTCCTACTGGTGATTCCCCCTCTGGTTAGGACTTAGAAGCTTACCCCAGAAGAATTTTTCGAAAACTGTGGTTTTTTATTGCTAGTACTTTAGGTTAATTAATTCAATACATGCATGCATGGTCAGATACGGGGAATCATTGTGTTTTTAGAGTAATAAAGATCAATCGCTTTTCAGCTAGACTGGTCTACAGATATATATTTTGGACAGCTGGCCTTCCAAAAATATCTTATATTTTATCCGCTCCTATTTATAAGTAATTTTTTCCTTAATTGCGTAAAACGAATTGATAGTTAAAAGCAATAATTATGTCAAAAATATCATATTTTTTTCCATATATACCCTTATTTATGAAAAGAGTATATGAGAGAAAATGTATAAAAAATATGAGAGATAATAAAATATATACATTTTCTCAATACTTTATTGACTTCATTCACTTAGTCTCTTTCACTCTCTCTCTCTCTCTCTCTCTCTCAATATAACTCTTGATGTGTGTGATAATTGATTATAGCTTATGTATTTAATAAGGGTAAAATAGGAAAAAGAAGTTTACATTTTCAGATACAAAGTGAAACCTCATTCTGTTTGGGGAGGCTTCTGAAAGTTAGGTAGAGAGGATGTTAGATTGTATCCAGAGGTTTCGTGAGGCTTTGGGGCAAAAAATGAATCGAAGTAAGACAAAAGTCTGTTTTTCGAAGAATGTTCTCCAAAACTTTAAGTATGAGTCGGAGTATGGGAGTAGGCCTTACAGGGGATCTGGGAAAATATCTGGGAATTCCTTTGATCCATAAAAGAGCCAACTACATCACTTTTATGCCCATCTTGGAAAAAACCAAGAAAAACCTTTTAGGATGGAAAAGGAAATATCTGAACCTGGCTGGACGTGCTACACTTGTTAAAGCAGTCTTAAATGCCTTGTCATCGTACTACATGCAGACAATGTTGTTACCTAAAGGAATGCTGAAGGAATTAGAAAAAAGAAGCAGAAACTTCCTATAGGGGGAAGAAGATGATAGAAAGAAACTTCATTTGATATCTTGGGAACAAATAACCAGAGATAAGAAAGATGGAGGCCTTAGGATCCAAGAGATGGGCAAACAAAATGCGGCTTTTTTGATGAAGTTATGTTGGCACCTCCTTAACAGCAAAGATGCTCTATAGTGCAAAGATGCTCTATGGGTTAGGGTTCTTCGATCGAAGTATAGATGTGGCACTGGCTTCATGCCAAGAATTCAACGCAAGACGAACTCATCCGCGACTTGGAGAGGTATATGTGCTGTATGGGAGAGGTTTATCAAAGGTGTAAGAGTCAATATTGGGAATGGGAATTTGGCCTCTTTCTGGCATGATAACTGATCTAAGATGAATAGACCTTTAATTAAACTCATTCCGGGTTATGAAGCTTTTATGGATAGGGAAGCTAAAGTAAGTGATTACATTAACCAGTTGGGAGAATAGGACAAGGAAAAGATATGTCGATGGCTCCAGCCTTATGTTCTTGATTGACTTATGTGTGCTCACCCACCTCGTGAGGAGAGAGGAGAGGATAAATATTACTGGAAGCCTTCTTTGGATGGCTATTTTTCTATTAAATCTGTATATTATTTTCTTTCTGCAAGTACTCGCACTGTCAGAGAACCATTCTGGACGACACTGTGGAGATACTCAATACCAGAGAAGATCAAATCCTTTATATGGCTAGCCTCTTATGATCGACTGCATACGGCGAAGCTGAGAACCCAGAGAGGCCTTCTAGATTCGACAAGTTGCCCCTTCGGCTGTAACCAAGAGGAGGACATAATGCACATGCTTAGAGATTGTGGGAATGCTAGGGAGCAATGGATTGCTTTAATTCACCCGACCTTGTGGAATAAATTCACATCCTTACAAGGGAGAGAGTGGATAAATTGGAACCTAAAACATAGATTTGGCAGAGATTTTACGAGAAAAGTCCAATGGGCTTCCTTATTTGGTTATGTTTGTTGAGATATATGGGTAACCAGATACAGGAAAGTATTTGGCGAGGAAGTTGAGTTTTATTCACAGGATGCACATGTTAGCTTCTTTCACGCTAGTTGGGATCAGGATCTTCTTTCCCAATGTCAGTTTTACTCTCACCAATCATCTGAAGAACAGAGTGCAAGAGACAGGCAAGCAGGCTTCGTACACTTGGAGGTAGATGGATCGGCTATGGACTCGGGTCAATGCAGCTGTGGGGGAGTTTTACGTGATACGAAAGGAACTTGGCTTGGCGGTTTCACCTGTAAGTTGTTAACAGTTCCTCCTGCAATCATAGAGATTTTAGCAATTATTCATGGGCTTCAGATTTGTTGGAGCACAGGCTACAGAAACATTTTGATTTACACTGATTGTATTAAGGCTATCAATTTGTTAACGAGAGGTGGAGAGCAAACCACCCTTTTAGTGTTATTATTGTAGAAGCTATATTATGGTTATATAAAAATTGACATGTTTTGTTGAATTATATTCCTAGGGAATAGAATGGGGATGCTGATCATCTTACTAGATTAAGGCATACTAATGTGAGGGTTTTTGTTTTCTTTGATCAACCACCATCTTCGTTAGAGGAGGCGGTCGTTGATAATTGATATGGGGTTACCCCTTGACTCCTATTTTGTTTTGTATTTAGTTTTAGTTGAGACTTAATGAATTCTAGATTTCATTCAAAAAAAAAAAAGTGAAAGTAACCTATAAAAAGGACCAACTTCATGAAAAAGAAAGTTACTTACAAATAAAACCGGAGGAAATAACAAGCTAGCTAGTTTTGGCTAACTAGTACGCAATAGCTAGGTAATTATTTCCAAATTCTTTTTCTCAATTTCATGATCAATCTATATAAAAAGGGTGACATATATAACCTACTTAATGCAAACGAAAGCTCTAGACACAACATGAACATGGAAGCACCATATTATGGACATGGCGTTTATCACAATCTTGGGGTTCAATATATTGAAGGTGTTATTTCTTAATATGTGTTTGGGTTCTCTCAAAATCATTTTTTTTATTGTCTTTTCAGAATCTTATCTCCACCCTCAGATTAAAAAAATATATGATTCAGATTTCATATTTTATAAAATTATTTTTTCAAACATAAATAAATAAATTTAAAATACGATCTACACAATTTATAACTACAACACAAACAAAATAAAAAATATATATAAAATACTACAATAATAATTTTAGATTATATTAAATTTAAATCATTTACTTTTTGATATGAGATTCTGAAAAAAAAAAGAATTTGAGAGCATCCGCTTCCTTTACTAAATAGTGTCTTCAATGGCCTAGGTAATAATGTCTCTTCCTCACACACACACACACCCACATCCAGTCATAAAAGCATCTATTCATTTCAATAATAATTGTGAATTGTGTGATTAATTCCAAGGTTGTGTGAATTTAAAAGGACTTAGGTTCCTTTATATGATCGATCGAAGGCTCAAACTTTATTCATTGATAAGAGCAATCATATACTGGGAAAACTATTTGGGGGAAACTATGACTTGTTTGTTTCTATAACTTCTATTATCTAATTTTATGTTATATAAACAATTCTGTAGAGTAATCTTTTAGAATAAATTTTGAAAATAAAAAAAATAAAAAAATATGTTTGAATCATTATTTTGAAAAACATATCTTAAATGGTGAGGTGGAGAGTGAAAGAATGAATTTCTATATTTACAAAATTGCCCTCAATGAAAATACAATGTTCTCCACCTTTTCTCTAATTTTATATAATAAAAAGTAATAAAACACCAAAGTTAGGTCTTGATTTTTTGTTTTTTCACAGCAATCATAATTTTTTTTTAGAACACGTTACCAAAAATGCATTTTCAAACAGGCCTTTTCTTTACTTTTTCACAACAAAAACATGTTCTGAAAGCAGGAAATAAAACATGCCCTCAATTATTTTGTTCTTATAATTTTGATTTGATTTTTAATGCGCTCCTTATATAGGTCATGCCAAATAATAAAGTGATAAGTAGAGTATTGTCCCACGAGGAATCAATTAATTAATTTTTAGATGTTAAAATCTCAATTTCTTTTAAGTTAAACGAAACTAATTATGAGTAAATTCAAAGGAAATTAATTAAAAAAAACTATCAATATCAAACACAACCTAGAGTCACTAATCCCTCACTAGCGCCCCAAATCTCAAATCCATTTAATTAGTTAATCTCAAATGTTAATTTTGTTAATCTTGAGTATAAATAGTTATAAGTGCCTGTCGGTTCACTCACAACCCTCTCTTAAGTATAATTGTTATATTTAACCAAATTACTCAAAAGGCAAGATAATTCAAACACACTCTTCAACAATTATATGGGGCTATTAGGTATATGTCTATCATAATCGCAAATTAAATCGTAATTTAATCCCATATTACTTAATCTCATAGCCTAATTAAAATCCCCTTCGTTAAGGTAAATTCTAATACTCAAATCCACATATAATGGTGGCCAATCATCAAACGGACATATCAAAACAAGATTAAGTAACCAAAATTAACATAAATCATAACTAATAAATCATAAAAATGACATCTAGTTTACTAGTGAGTTCATAGTTTTCCTAGGTCTAAAAAAAAAATTAGCCACTCATGACTATAATAAAATCCATAATAAAACAAAGAAATTCAGATTCAAAGAATAAAGAGAAAGAAGAAAAGAGAGCAAATCTGTCGAAGACTCCCTCTATTCCTCGTTCGATCTCCGCTGTTCTGTGTTTCTCGTTTTGCTCTGATATCTTATTTGCAGCCTTCCCCCCTTTTATAGATCTTTTGATGAGCAAATGCGGTTTTTATTTTTATCTTTTAATCCAAATCTGATATCCTTTTCCCATTTGTACGGATAAACCTATATCTTTTGTCACCTCCATGTGCTGATCATATCTTTTTTTGTTTTTCCGAATGTGCAGATCTTAATTGGGCAACGTTTTTTTATCTTTTCTCTAAGTTGTGGACCCTACATCTTTATCTATTCACAATATCCATATCTGATAGCTCACGCATGGGATATATTGCGTTTGAATCTTGCTTCTCCTTCAATTGCCGTGGGCCCCGCATCTGATTCAATTTTGATATCTCACGCCCTATTATCTTTTTATTTACATATAATATAATTTACTTGAGCTCACTTATTTGCTATTTTGATACCTTCTTATCTCTTTCATCATTGAATATCTACTGTACAATAAAATAGGATATGAGTAGATTTTATGTTAAAATTTCTTTTTATCCTAAATTTAATTAAAAGATAGAAAATATATAAAAGATAATTAAATAGGTATAAAATATTAATAAATTTAATCAATTATATCATAAAATTTATACCTATTTAATTATAAAATATAAATTTATCAATTTTAACATAATCCTCCAACTTTAGCTTAGTGCAATTCATTAGTTTTTATAGGTTCAACTGGGTTGTGACTCTTTAGCCCCTATAGTTTAGCCATTTAAAATATAGGACCCATACTTTAGGGAAAAAATTATATATTTCATGAAACTTAATATGGATTAAAAATATTTTAAATAGTTAAAATTATAAGAATTAAATTGTAGTAAGTTAAAATTCAGGGACCAAATTTCAGCTATGTTAAAGTAATAAGAATTGGATTGCAATGAGTCAAAAATTTAAGAATTGAATTCTAACCGAGTCAAAACTATATGATTAAAAGATTAATGTTTCTGAAATTGTGTATAATAATACTCAATAATTTGATTTAGTAATACTAAATATTACTATTATTACTGATAGTTTTTTTAAAAAAAAATTTGTGTCTTGGAGATCTCTCTTCATTGAATATATGTATATACAACTTATATATATATATATATATATGTAGGTATGAGTGGAAAAGGAAACGGTGGCTCTAAATCAGTAAATGATTTCCATTAGATGCTCGGCACATCTATAAACTTAGGAACTTAGCTACAAAACGACATCATTTTACGGCGTGAGCTTCTAAGCTCATTGATGAGCTTAGCAGATAATTCGATCCGACGAGTATAGCTTCGAAATGTACTTTTACCAGCTGTATTACATGAACAAAAGAACTCAAACCATTGTTCAAGGTGATGTGGTTCCACAAGGCTCATTTCATGGACGCGGCATAGGAGCTAGGGTTTTTGGACACTTCTCTGCTTCTTCTGGTAATATTAATTATCTAATTATTACTCCATCTTGAGTTCGTTTTAAATTGTACTATTCCTATTCTTAACTTTCTAAATAATGAAATGAGTATGAAGCCATATATCCTTTGTAAATAGTAAAATGATTCTGAAGCTAAGAATAAGTTAAGCCATTTGATCCGCGGTTTTGATAAAAAGTATTACTCCCTCCGATCATAAATATAGGATATAGTTTGTAGTATAATTTGTACTATAAACTATGTCCTATATTTAGGACCGGAGGGAGGTAGTATAAGTTATATAAATGTGTGGTATAAAATGCACATAGATCAAATAGTGAATAAAATAGAAAATTTTCTTTCATTCACTCTTTTTTTTTTTTTTGGTTATTTCAATCATATGTCTATAGAAAGCTCGAGATAAACAGCTCGAACTGGCCGGGGGACGCCGTTTGTCTCATATTTTATACAAATTTTTAAAAAATAAATTATACTAATATTTATTGTTTAATAAATAATATGACTTCTTATCCATTTTTATTTTATATTAATAATATTAGTAATTAATATAAATATAAAAAAAATATAGGAAAAATTGCATTTGAGTCCCAAGTAAGACAAAATATGAGCCAAAGGTTTCTTAAAATTTTCAATTTGTAATGAACTCCCGTGGAACATTTGGGTAATATATTCCAATTATGAAAAGGTTAAGATAACCTCAAAATATATTCCAATTCTTTCTCTCTATTTAATGAATGAAGTTATTTTTTTTAAAAAAATTGGAATATATTATCCAAACATTCTACAGGACTTAACTATAAATTAGAAATTTTAAAGGATTAATTTTGTTTTGTTTGAAACTTAAGTACAATTTTCCCAAAAATATAAAAGGTCACATAGTTCAGAAATATTCTGAACTCCTTATAAATCGAAAGATCTGCTTTAAATTAGTGTCGATCAGAGGATTTCACCACAACGACGGGACAAGAGGCATGATTCACTACATAATTGCTAACACTTCCCATTAAGGTCCTGCAAAAGAAACAATCAAGTAAATTAATTGGGATATAGAGTGGATAATGCTTATGCTACAAAATAATTTTAAGATTAATAATTTAAGATTATTTCTTTAATCTCAAAATTACCACTAGCATGAGCATCATCTCACCTTAGTTCATTATTTTTATTATTTGTTCTACTCTTTTTTTTTTGCCGATTATTATTTGTTGTACTCAAAGTATGCAAAAGTGTTAATCCTTGCTCTGTTCATATGGTATTGGAGTTTGCCATGCTAAAAAAATATTTTAGGCAACAATAACCAATTTATTTATTTGGATGTTCTCTAAGATATATTTGCCCCCAAACAACCAATATCCATTATAGTAGGTACAAGATTGTTATTAAATAACGAAATAATGCTGTGTGTGTGACAAGGAAAAAAAAAAAAGAAAATACTTGCTCTGATCCTTAATATAAGACATATTTACCTAATTTGATTAGATTAAATAAATTAATTATGTTAGTTAATATGACATATATTTTTTAAAACACCTTAATAATCTATTTATTCCATCTTCTCTTGATTATTGTTGATGGATCGTAACTATGAGTAAATTAGGAAAAGATTGATAAGTTATATTTATAACCAACATGACTACCTAAATATGTTTTATATTAAAAATCGACGTGAGCAACAAAAAGGCATGAGTTATATACTAAAGGGAAAATTCCAAAAAAATACGCTAGTATATAGGAAAGGACAAATCAGAGCTGTGAAATTCCAAAATCCCAAGTTAGTTTGATGTCAGTACTGTGGAGGAATTTAGGATTATGAAATCTCAGCGAAAAGACGCACTTGCCTTTCAGCTCTCCTTTTCTCTCAACTCGGAATAACAACACGGGTCTCTTTATTAACAACACCGCATTTTATATTAACAACTCCATTTTCTTCTTCCACAACTTCGTATATCAAATATGGTGCTGTTAATATAAAATATGGTGGTGTTATTAAATAGAGAGGTATTGTTATTGGCCCTAAAACTTAAATTATGAAGTTGTAAAACAAAAAATCGAGTTGTTAATGTAGAATGCAGTGTTATTAATATAAAGACCAATATTATTATTGTGAAATAAGAAAGTCGAGTTGTTAATATAAAATACGGTGTTGTTAATAAAGAGATTGATACTGTTATTGTGAAAAAAAGAAAGTGGAGTTGTTAATATTGAATGCGGTGTTGTTAATAAAGAGACCGTGTTGTTATTCTAAGCTGAGAGAAGGAGAGTTGAAGGGTAAGTGCTTCTTTTGACTAAAAATTTATAATCTCAGATACCTCTACTATACTCAGTTAGGATTTCAAAATTTCATAGCTTTAATTCGCCCTTTTGCATATTCCAGCGTATTCCTCCGAAGTTTTCCCTATACTAAAGGTACCTTTTGATGGTGCCAAGGCCTCTGTTCCCTACAACAAGAAAGTCTATAGGTATTTTATCAATTGCTTCACATATCTTCTCTCTCGCATCTCCCCAATATATCTTCATCATTAGCTGAACCTGTTCATTTTACCAAACATTATTCTCAACAAATCACACATCCTTCTTGAGGAAAAATATAAATTACAATGCTCATATATTCTTGCTCATGATAATATCAACATATCTGTTATTTGGATGACACATACCATGTCAATTTAGTGCCTGTTTAGATTAGTGGTGAAAAAGTAGCTTTTTTAACTATCTGACTTTTGGAAAAATAAGGTAGGATTAAAAATGAAATTGTAAATGTGATTTGTATTTGGATTAGCAGTGGCAAAAGTGACTTTTTTTCTAACCTTAAAACTGTTTGGATTAGTGTTTAAAAAACCCGTTTAGATAGAAAATGACTAAAAATGGTATGAATCTTATTAAATACTACATATAATATATATATATATATATATATTAGTTGTACATATTGTGATAATTGAAATGAAAAATATTAAAAAAATTTGATAACATAAAAAGGGTGAAATTATTGTTGGAAAAAAAAGAAGAAAAATACATGATTTTCAAACCATATGAACTATTAAAATCAACAAGCAAATGATATTTTTGTAATAAATTGATAAAAATTAGCCTTGGGATCAAGTAAGAGAAGAGGGGCACTTGAGTGGATCCCACATGCCACAGCTTCACACACAATTTCATTTCTATTATGATATCTTGTAATGAAGAGAGAGATAAAAAGCTATAAAATTGGGCTTCTACAAAATGTGGCTTTTTTAATTAAAGTTCAGTGGCTACAACTGCTCTCCCAAATAGTGATAAAAATACCCAATAGGTTTTTTTCTTGAAAACGTACGGTTACCCCTCTCAAACACTATGTTAGAATAAGAAAAGCAATCATACCTTTTTCTTCTTGTTTGCTGCAGTTTTGACAATATCCAAGGTTGCCTCTTTAGTTTTCACCCCATATTTTTTCATTATTGCAGGATCAGTAAATTGACTTGCAGGGATCAGAGCTGCATATATTAGATCAGAATCAATAACAACCCACCTTTGATTGTGATAGCCAAATATAGATTCAAATAAGAACGGGTTAAGGTGCAAATTTACGTCGAAAGTTGTCGTTAGGAAGCAATGTTACTGGAAAGTTTTTTTAAGTTCAATGTTACTTCAAAAATGTTAAAATGGAGTAATGTTACCCCTTACAGTTAAAAAGTTAGTGATTCACATCAATTTTTTAATTGTTAATATTAGTTTTTTAATGACATGGGGCAATATTACTACTTTTTGAAACTTCTGGCATGACATTGATTTAGAGAAAACTTCTGGAAAAATATTACTCATGACATTGATTCAGAGAAAATTTCTGAAAAAATATTACTCTTCAACAAAAATTTTTGAAGCAAGTTTACATCTAAACCCAGCAATTCTGGCTTTACCGGAACATTGTCAAGTTGGTGTGCATTTCATCACTCGTATGTTTCAAGGAAATTTTAGTGGGAGACGAAATTGATTTCCATGAAACTAATAATTTCTGGCTAAATTGTATCAAATTTTCCTCAATTTTGGATAATGTACATAAAAATTCCACTTCCGATTCCATTAATCTTTATAGCTTGGACCATAGATCGTCGCAGAGTTTCAATTTCGCGCAAATGTCGATTTTCTCGCCCAAGCACAACCATGAAAATTTTCCTGAGAAACAAACAGTATGAACAGAGCAAGAGGGAGAGGGAGATTAATTACGAGATCCAGTAGTTTCCCAAAGCTGCATCTCGCCGCCCTCGTAGAATTGTTCGGGGAGACAGACGACGAGGATTAGGCTATCTCCGTCGCGAACGGCGTTATCAACCGCCCATTGGAGTGCTAGATCGCCGCACGCCGAGAAATCCACAGCCACTCCCACTCTTCTTCCAGAAACTTTTAGAGCCTTATCCATGGACGAACGAAGGTAGAGCCTGGCGTTATGAGAGAGATCACTTCTTCGCTTATTGTATTACCAGAAACATTTCGATTGTTCGATCCTTCAACTTCAAGTTAATGGCGAAGAAAAACACCCAAAAATTGAGGCACAAGAATAGAGAAGACTACGCGATGAGCGCGCGCACTGTCGTGACCTGTGACTAAAATGGAAGGCGAATATTGCGGGAAGCATGTCATTTACGAAATAATAGGCACCATCAACTCATGGGGATTTATAACTAGGGCTGAGCAAAGCATCTGCTACCAGTCTGTCCGCCCGCAACCCGGCTTTTTTTCCCGTTTGAGTCCGTCCAGAATTGGGCCCGTAACGGGTACGGGTAACCTGTACCCGTTTATTGATAAATGGGCGGGGTATGGGTGCACCCACGGGTCACCTGTTACCCATTAATAAACCCGTATCCGTTAATAAACCCATGTGTGCGTGTGTGTTAGGTTTCCTTTTTCCTTCTTAGTTGTCAAATCTCAATTTCATTCTTATCTCCTACTTGTGTCTCACGCCCTCCCTGCCTTGCCCTCACCCAGTCACCCTCACGGCCTCACTGTCTCCCACAATCACAATCAGATACTCAGATTGCTCTCCTCGGCCAGTCATCCTCGGCGGACAGCTGCTCAGCCCATCAATCTTAAAGTCGATGGTGGACCTGAGCAGGGTCTCGCCTTCGTCACTCAACAAGGCCTGCTGCAATTCCCGATCCCATTCCTCTCCCTCTCTGCTGCCGACCGAGGAGTCCCGACGGTGGACATTTGAAAGTCCCATTTCTCTCCCACTCTGCTGCCGAGTGCCGACCGAGGAGTCCCAACGGTGGATAGTCCCGAGGAGTGTCGACCGAGGATTTTTACTTCTCTCTCTCTCTCTCTCTCTGATTTTTGGTTTTTATTTGTTGTGTTTTGATCTTCTTTGGTAGCATTCAGGTCTTGTGTTTTGGATCTGCTTCTTCGGTAACAATGTAACCTTTGAATAATTGAATCTGTTGCTCTCTCCTATCCTGTTTTGTTTCGATCTACTTCTTTGGTAACATGATACTTATGTTCTTCATTAGGCTATAGATAATGCATGTCTCCTATCCTGTTTTGTTTCAATCTTAGATGATGTTGTTTTGATCTTCTACAAGCTAAATCCTATCTTGTTCAAGTGTTTTTTTTTTTTTGCAAAAAAAAGAAAAAGATGGCCATTTACGTTGGATTGGATTATATCATTTTGGAGGGCAAAAAAAATGATTGGATGGCTAAACAGACTCCCTATTCTGCAGCCCAAAAAAAAAGTATTCTAGGGTGGTTAGACGGGTTCCCTGGACTCGTTTAACACAACCCGTTTAACCCGTACCCGTTTAGGTACGGGTCAGACGGGTTCCTACACGGGTACAGGGCAGCCCGTACCCGTGTCAATTAAACGGGCTGGTGGCGGGTTGTGTAATATCCCAATTTTTGATTAAGGGATAATCATGATTATTATGGATAATTATGAATTTAATTGGAATTATTATGTGTTTTATGGCAATATTAAGTAATATGTCATAATTAGTGAAAAATTGGAAGAATGGAAATATTGGCCATAAGTGGTAATTAATGGAGAAATTAATTACTAACTAAGAGAAAATGAGATGTGTGATTAAATGGCTAATTGAGAGATTAGATAAGTTAATTGGTGACTTATTTGGTGAGAGCCAATAGCAATTTGACATGTGGCAAGGAGAGTGCATGTGTGTGTAAGTCAAATGGGATAATATATTATTTTCTCTCTCCTCTCTTTTCTCTCTTTCGGCTGGAGGTATGGGTAGAGAGGGATGATGATTGCTTCTTCTTCCTCACTCCATCTCTCACATTTTCTCTCTCCAATTCGAGCTGCCATTGTTGGGCAAGAAAGAGAAAGGCAAAGCTTGATCTTTGGGTAAGTAAATGATCTCCATTACTCAAACACCATTCATAAATGTTGATCATTGAGTGATGAGCTTCATTTTGGTGTGTATAGGTTGGCCATCTGGTGTTGTTTTGTGCCACACAAAAATCTGATTGTTGGAGAATCAAAGAGTGTCTTTGGAAAAGTGAAAGAGGTAAGGAAAACTAATCTATCTATCTAAGTTTCATGCCATTTGAAGTAGTTTATAATTTCTAGAAATTTTGGCTTGAATCCGAAAATTTAGTGCCACTGTTCATTTGGTATGTTTTTGGCATGAGAATGGTGTTTTGGAATGAGTTTAGGATAGATAGATTGGTTGGAGGTTGAAATGTTAAGTTTAGCGATTTTGGGAAAATTGATGATTTGTGTTGATTCAAACCAAAACATGAAAATGGAGTTGGATTTTGATCATTTTAATGATTCCATTGAATTCCTTGGGTGTTTTTGTGTGGGAGTAGCTTAGGGTTGGTATTTGGGTTCATTTGGATCACTTGGAAAAATTTCTGGAAATGCTGTCATACCCTCTGCGTTTTCTGGTTTCTGATAATCGTGCTTGAGGTGAGAGTGAGTGTGCTCGAGTGAGGGAAGAACATCACTCGAGTGAGGATTTTGTGCTTGAGGTAATTTCCATATTTGTGCTCGAGTGAGGATTTTGTGCTCGAGTGATCTTTTTTTGTGAAAGTTCTTGTGCTCTCGAGCATGTGCTTTCTGTCTTCACTTCCTGGTGCTTGAGGTGATTTCCATATTTGTGCTCGAGTGAGGATTTTGTGCTCGAGTGATCCTTTTCTGTGAAAGTTCTTGTGCTCTCGGGCATGTGCTTTCTGTCTTCACTTCCTTGTGCTTGAGGTGATTTTCGTACTTGTGCTCGAGTGAGGATTTTGTGCTTGAGGTGATTTCCATATTTGTGCTCGAGTGAGGATTTTGTGCTCGAGTGATCCTTTTCTGTGAAAGTTCTTGTGCTCTCGGGCATGTGCTTTCTGTCTTCACTTCCTTGTGCTTGAGGTGATTTCCGTACCTGTGCTCGAGTGAGGATTTTGTGCTTGAGGTGATGTCCGTACCAGTGCTCGAGTGAGATCATTTTCACTCGAGGTGAAGCAGTGAAAAATGAGTTTTTGTGCTTCCAAAAGGGGATCTTTGGGATAGTTCTTCCTATCATTTAGGAGTTTTGTTAGGAGTATTTAATGACTCTAAAAGAGCAATAATGATAACCCAATTAAGCATTATGAAGGGAATTAAGTCTTGAAATAGAGTATAACTCTTCGTCCCTAATTGTGAAAATAGGATTTGACATTTGCCTTCCTCGGGAGAGACCGGCGCTAGGACACGCCCGGAAGAACTCAGGTAGTGACTCTTCTCTCATATTATGTATGATGTTTTGGCATGCATAACTTATCGTTGAACTTGTGAAATGTGTGCCATGGTCCATTACGGCGTGAGCAAGTCAGCGTGAGCCGTGTAGGGATTGACGGTGGTCATCTCTAGGTCGGCCGTTGAACTGCCGTCGTAATCGACATGGATATTGGGAATCCGACCCGTGGGGCGGCGTTTGTGAATCCAGGCGTGGGCTGTGTGTATCTTGCCTGTATGGCTTATGTATGAAATGTATTATATGAATCCCAGCTGTGGTGAAATGTATTGTGTGGATTGTTGTGATGCAATGCAACGTGAGCAATCGTAAGGGATGACATGTGTCATACTAACCATTGCCGTTGTAACTGCCGTTGTAGTTGCTTGTTGTGGTTAATGATTTGCTTACATGCATTATTATTGTACATTATATGATTGATTTGACACTATGGGGATTCTTTAGAATCTCACTCTCCCAAAATTAAACATTTTAGACAGGGCCGAAGGATCGAAAGGCAAACGGGCGATGAAGAGCAGTTAGAATTCCAGTTTAGGAGTATATTGTGGGTTAACGGTTATCATTGTATACCTTTTGGATATTTTTGGTAGAAACGATTGTATATAGTAGGTTTTGTGTAATCCCCAAGAACAAGGGTATGAATTGTAGGCTTTGTGCCTTGTGTAAATCCCTTTTTATTTATTAATGGAACCCAAGTGTGTCGGAAATTTATGCTGTACTTTGATATGTATGGATGAAAACCGATATAGGCCATATTTGTTTGGTATTATGAATATGAGATTGTTATGATAAGGTTTTGAAAAAGTTTTTGAAAACCCTGATTTTGGGAAGTTTAATCTGAATAAGTCCCAAATCATCTTACAGTCTCTAATTCAAACTTAATTATGTTTTACGAACATAAATCTTGGCCTTAATCGTGAAGGGGGTTACAGGTTGACCCCCGGGTCAGACCCGCCCGCCCGTTGCTCACCCCTATTTGTAACGTTCAGATTTAATTTTTTTATTTTTTATTTATTTAAAAATTATTTTAAAATATAGAGAATATATGATAAAGATAATCTCTCAACTAACATTTTTTTTAAAAATGGTTTTTTATTTAAAAATCATTATTTAAAAAATATGAAATTTGGATTGTTCGGATTCCATATAGACAATCCAGATGGAACGAGTAACTAGCTCCTATGTAATACTCCTCCTGTCTTTAATATAAAACATAAGTGACTTTTTTTTTTTGAAAGATTAATGAAACTAAATAAGTTAGTTAATCATATAATATGTCATGTATCATTTAATTATATATCAGTTCATAGGTTATACAAAGTAATTTGGTATAAAAAAAATAAATATTAATATTTTAAAATAATTTATTTAACTTCCTTAATCTTTCTAAAAAAGTTAACTATATCTTATATTAAAGATAAAAATAACAACAATATAGATTATATGAATAAAAAAATTGGTTAAAATTGAGTAAAAATATACTTATTATTAAAAAATATCCTTATCTATAGAAAGACAGTGACTGTGTGTCAGAGAGAAGAAGTAAATATTTAATTAATTTAGTGAGGCCACAAAGAATAAATGGAGACAATACAAAAGATATTAAAAAATTTTAGATAGGCTTTTGGTATTTCTAATAAATAAGAATGTGTCGTCTAAAAAAATTCTCTTATATATATATAGAGAATTGGGGAGTGTTAGTTATTAATAATCAATGTTAAAGCTAAATTATGAAAAAAAAAAAAACTTTGACACATAATATATAAACAGCTTTTTCTTTATAAACATATATAAATAGTTTTTAAAACTTGACAAAAAAATATATTGTGAATTAATTTTTTGGGAAAATTCCTCTAAAAGATATTTGAATTATCCAAATTCTAAATTGAATCATTAAATTTAACTAATCCTAAATCAAGTCAAATGTTCTAAAATATGATTTCAGAATTCGATAATTTTACCTTACCATCCCTCATTGGGTTCTCTTTTGATCACCATATCTCTCTCCCTCATTCACCATTTTTTGTTCTCCACTATTTGCAGATCAAATTTGATTTAGAAGCTTGAGAGTCTTAATCGATCAAGACTTGTGAATAAGCCTCAGGTGAAGCATAAGAAAACTTCATTCAGAACATCTGGCATTAATACAAACACACAAGAGCTAGCCTAGCCTAGCTACAGTAAGGATGAGAATATATAATATCAAATGAGTGATATTAATATAGGGAATTAATCTCTGTAAGTTTTTAGTTGTAATATCAATTGAATTTTTAATTTTGTAATATTGAGATGTAAACTCCGCCTATGTTTATAGTCAGTCCCAAGCTCGAATAAAGGAGGAGGGTTGTGTTAGGTCCCGACAGCCAACGTAAAGCCCTGTCGAATCTCTTATGAACATGGATCAATGAAGAAATTGTGCTAATGCTAGGTCGTTGCTTATAAATAATGCACTATATGACTTGAGTACAGTGAGAAGTAAGCGAGAGCGGCTGCATCATCGCCCGAATGTAGTGTTAAATGAGCAAGGGCTACCGCTCTCTTCTGAAAGGAGGCGGCTAAAGAAGCTAGTTCATGAAAGCAAGCTTAGATTTGACACTTGGAATGTTGGAACTCTGAATGCCAATTCTATGGAGCTGGTGGGTGTAATGCATGATCGAAAGATTAATATATTGTGCTTTCAGGAAACTAAATGGGTAGGATAAAGGTCTTAGGAAATTAATGGTTTTAAGCTTTTGTACACATGAAAGGTTAATGGAAGGAATGGTGTTGGTATCATCGCTGATAATGAATGGAGAAAGAACGTGGAGAAAGTTAAGAGGGTTGAGGACAGAATCATTTCCTTAAACAATGATTGTTGGGAAGGATATTATAAACATTATTAATGCATATGCATCTCAAGTAGGGGCATAAGCACATTTTAAGGAAAAGTTCTGGGAAGATATGGAGGGGCTAATTCAGAGTATTCCACTGACCGAAAAGATTTTTATTGGACGAGATCTTAATGGACATGTTGGTAAGGAGGCATGACCTCATGCAAGGGCTCATGGGGATTTTGGATTTGGGGTACTCAATAACAAAGATTAATCTATTATTGATTTTTCACTCGCATATAACGTCAAGATTATCAACACTTGCTTTAAGAAGATGGAGGAGCATTTAATAACATACAAGGGCGGGACTACCAAGACACATGTTGACTTCTTTTTGGTAAGGAATTCTAATAAAAGACCTTGTACTAACTGTAAAGTGATTCCTGGGGATGGCGTGACAACACAACATCAGGTTTTGGTCCTTGATGTGAATATTAAGTTTGTAAAACAAAAGCATTAGCAAGTTTTAAATCCAAGGGTCAGTTGATGGCAATTTAAGAGTAAGAAACGAGAAATTTTTCAAAAAACTCTTTTGGAGGAAGGGGAGTGGGAGTTACAAGGAAGTATTAATATTATGTGGGAGACGTCTGAAAAGATCCAGGAGGTTGCTAAAACAATTTTGAGAGAATCAAAAGGTTTTGGTAGGCAAGATAAAGAGACTTGGTGGTAGGATGAGACTGTTCAAGAGAAAGCCAAGCATAAGAAAGATTGTTTTAAAGCAATACACTTATGTAATAATGTTGAAAATTGAGAAAGGTATTGTATGGCTAAAAAGGAGACTAAGAAGGCAGTGAGTGAAGTTCGTAATAAAACATATGGGGAGTTTTATAAGGAGTTAGGGACAAAGGCGGAAGAGCGTAAGATCTACAAGATCGCAAAGAACAAGGAGAGAAAATCAAAAGACTTGGATCAAGTGAGGTGTATAAAGAATGAAGAAGGCAACGTTTTGGTTACTAATGGAGATATTAAGAATAGATGGGAAGCCTACTTTTATAAGTTGTTCAATGATGGAGGGGGAGGGTCACCTTGTAATTGGGAAGATTTGACAACTTGAGAAGGTGATATTAATTTGTCATTTTATCGCAAGATTTGAGTTGATGAGGTTAGGGAAACTCTTAAGAAAATGGAAAATGGTAAAGTTATTGGACCTGATGGTATTTCTATTGAAGTTTGGAAATGTTTAGGTGAAGAGGGTGTGTTGTGGCTCACAAAATTATTTAATGAGATTTTACGATTCAAGAAAATGTCGGATGAGTAGAGGAAGAGTACTTTGATCTCTATTTATAAGAATAAAGGGGATATTTAAAGATTATGCAAACTATAGAGGAATCAAGCTTATAAGTTACACAATGAAATTGTGGGAAAAGGTGATTGAACATAGGTTGAGGTTAGAGACTGATATTGTTGAAAACCAATTTGGATTCATGCCAGGAAAGTCTACAACATAAGCGATTTATTTATTAAGGAGGCTAATGGAAAAATATAGGAGCAAATGAAGATATTTGCATATGGTTTTTATTGATTTAGAAAAAGCATATGACCGTGTGCCAAGAGAAGTACTCTGGAAAGCCTTAGAAAAGAAGGGGATGCTGTTTGCATATATCAAAGCCATTCAGGACATGTATAAGAGGGTTACAACCAATGTTAGAATGCCTGGAGATGTAACAAAGGGTTTTCCTATAAGGATTGACCTACATTAGGGATCAACTTTAAGCCCTTATTTGTTTAATCTAGTGGTAGATATTCTAACTAAGCCTATAAAAGAGGAGATCTCTAAATGCATGCTTTTTATGGATAATATAGTTCTGTTAGCTAAATCCAGGGAGGAAATTAATTCTAAACTTGAAATATGGAGACACACTTTGGAAGTAAAGGGTTTTCGTCTGAGTATAAGCAAAACTGAATATATGTATTGCAAGTATGATAAGAGACAAGGTCGAAGCGAAGTGTAAGTTAAATTGGGGGGATCATTCCGCAAGTGATAAAATTTAGGTATTTGGGATCAATTATACAATAAAATGGTGAAATTGATGGAGATAACAATCACAGAATTCAGGTTGGATGATATAAATGGAGAAAAGCCACTAGAGTTATTTGTGATTGAAAAGTTCCTAATAAGGTAAAAGGGAAGTTCTACCATACTGTTATAAGACCAGCAATGCTATATGGTAGTGAGTGTTGGGCTTTAAAGGGACAACATGAACATAAAATGGGGGTAGCTAAGATGAGGATGTTGAGATGAATGTGTGATCATATATGTGAACGAGTAGGAGTGACCTCTATTAAAGAAAAAATGGTAGAAAGTCGTTTGAGGTGGTTTGGACATATTCAACAAAGGTTATTGAATGCACCAGTGAGAAGGGTTGATCAAGCGGTATGGAGTCCTATAAAACTAGGTCACGGAAGGCCGAAGCGAACACTCAATGAAGTCATAAAGAGAGACATTTTGATTAATAATATACCTAAATATATAATTTTCGACAGAGCATAATGGCGTCATGCGATCCATATAGCCAACCTTATCTAGTGGGATAAAGACTTTATTATTGTTGTTGTTGTTTAATATTGAGATGTAATGTTGATGTTGCAGGGAGCAAACGCTTTTTATTATGTTGATGTTGCAGCGATTTAATGCATTGTCAAGGGAGAGGGAGGTAGAGATCAAGATAGAGAATCAAATAAGGGATAATAATGTAAAGTTTTCAAATTATGAAATACTATTTTAGGACATTTAACCTAATTTAGAATTTATTAAATTTAATAACTCAATTTAAAATTTAGGTAATTCATCTTCTTTTTAAAAAAATTTTCCCTAAATTTTATGTTGTTGGTTACTTATGCCACTTCCTTACAAAGCATTATATATGCTTGTCTGTGCATGTTTATGCATAAAGCTCTTCAATACTTTGCTGGTCTTATTTTTAAGACAGAGAAAAATTTTTCATATAAATATAAAATTTACTCTTCATTAATTATTGAATTGATCTTGTTTTCATGAGATATAATGTATAATAAATATAGACAAAGTTAGAAAACTGTTGAATTATAGAACAGAGTTAATGAAATTTTAAGTTTTATTACATTGTCATAATTTTTGAAACTAATTTATGACTTATTTATAATTTCACTTCATGATTTTGAATTGGAATTGAAAGAAAAAAGTAAAAAAAAAGTTTTAAAATAGTTGGATAGTAGGAAATGACTTATGGGAGTTTTTGATAACTTATTTTTGGGTAATAAGTGTTTATTATGTAAGTTGAGATAAAATTATACTCAAATACTTATTTCATATATCATAAATTATAATTTATAAATTCTTATAAATAAAAAATAAGCTACTCCAAATAAATATTAAAATTCTAACCTATATAATATTACTACGGTGAGAAATGTTTTCTCAGTGTTCATAGTTCAGTTAGTCTAATCATTGATTCAAGATAATTACTAAATCAGATCAAATCAAAGCAATAATACAATAAAGCAAAATTGAGTGATTATTTCTCAGAAACACTTGCGAATTGTGTCTCATTTCTGCAATTATATTTACTTGGCCCCAAAAACAAAAAATTCTCTCTCTTACACAAAAAGCTCTACAAGGGGAAGCACAACGAATCCGATTTTGTTGTCCTTGAGAGTTCTGTTTCTGTAAGCAATCACAAGTAACATATAAATTCTGCTTCTGCTTCTGCTTCGTTTCTTATTTCTCTTCATCTTCATCTCAAAGCTTTCCAAGATTCCTTGAGTGGCTTCGGCCACTATCCTGAATTTATACTCTCTTTGGAACTTTATGTGCCTCCAGCTTCCTCCGAAACCCTAGCGAGGTGGTTTTCTTCCCACAGCGACGCTCTAAATCGGCGAATTCCCGATGGCGTTGTGGTGGTCCGTGCTCGTTTTGGCATTCGCTTATGCCATCTGTAGGTTCCTCTTCATGCTCATTCCTCCCAAAGTTCCTTCCATAGACGTCGATGCTTCCGATGGTACTCTCACTCTCACTCTCTCTTTCTCTCTGGTCACACCTGTGCGATGTGTTGTAATGTGAATTTTGATGGTTCCAGTGTTGGATGATGGAAATCAAACGCAGGAGAATAGCTTTATATATGTGAGTCTTATTTTTTACTTGATAACCGTCTTCTTTGATCATTCGCTCTGTATCTGCATTTTGCTTGATCTGTTTTTTAATGATAAATTTGAGTTGAGTTTAATGGTCAGTGGATGTTATGTGACCGGTATAAGTTTGGTCAACTAATCAGCGTATATTACGAGCTAACTTCTGTTCAACATACCACTGAACATTATTACGTGAGGTTTGTTGATGATGCTCTAATACGGAAAGTCTGGCCTATCACGTCTAGTTCAGGTACCTCCGAGAGGACAAGCTCAGCAATCAGGCAGGAAAGTTCAATGCTATGAACCTGCAACAATGAAATACTTGGGATATGTTCCGGCGCTGACACCTACTGAGGTTGGTGAACCAATGCAATTTATCAACGGACAAATGCTTATAATTTACGATGACTTTTCTTTTATATTTACTAGTTTTTATTTAAGTTTGACAGTAAGAAATGAGTAAGTTTTATATGTTAATATAGCTAGACGTTGATATAAGTGACTTAGAATGTATAAGTTCGTCATTGTTGATAAACTAGTTACATAAGAAATATATTGGCTATGGAAGGAAAGTTGACTTGCCATAGTTTCTGGCTAAACACGTGCCCTAAATTTTTCATTCATACATTTTGCATTATGGTTTATGTTGAAGTTCAAATTCAATAATATTCCTTTATTTTATATGTTTATTGTTCATACAACTAGACTTTAGTACCTTTTCCTTAAGTTGACTGTATTCTGGTTCCCCGTTGACTTTTTTTGTTGACAAAATGTTTCGTATACTTTTGATATGCAAATTATCTGGTTGTGTGGGCCTACTTATATATCTCATAGCCGCCTATCCATCCTCGTATGTCCTTGCATATAGAAACATTGATGACAAATGACAATTTTCACAAAGTGACGAGAAGAAATATTGATTCACTAGCTCCAGATGTTATCAACCATCATAAGCTATTTTGCTATTTTTGATTAAATCTGTAGCAGCATTCAAAGAAATTTACTTGGATTATTTTGCATGTATGGAAAGGTCAAGGAGCAGGTGGTCAAGGTGAGGAAGGCACAGAAAATGTGGGCAAAAACCAGCTTCAAGCAAAGACGTCAGTTTTTGCGTATACTCTTGCAGTATATAATCAGGCATCAAGCACTTATATGCGAGTAAGAGCCTTTTAACCATGGTTGTAGAAAGAGGATTTGGTGAAAAACCCTGCTGAAATATTACAGAAATGAAGTTGGCCTTCATGTGAAAATATCAGAATCTATGAGCACATACAGAACTACAATGTTGGTTGTCATATTCTGGAAAACATGCATCCATTAATAAATGTCCTTTTATTTGTTTTAAAAAAATTCATTTGGCCTAAAATTCGTAAATTATGGATTTCTTTTGATGACAAATTGGACATATTTTAACTCTAGTTTTTGTTAGAATATCTTCACGTGATACGGGAAAGACAATGGTGGATGCTTCTTTAGGAGAAATAATGACAACATGTGAGAAGATCAATTGGCTACTGTCAGAGGGTGAGAAATGGCTAAAACCTGAATACCGGTATGTGCTTAAACTATTTTATTTTGTATTTGATATTATATTTCCTTGTTTTGTTAAGACTATTAAATACTGTAGTTGATTTTTTCGTTTGCATAAGATGGCTTGGTCATGGTGGATGATTTGCCTTCGTATCTGGTTTTACTTATTTTATTCCTCTTACAGACATAAAAAGTTTTTTTCCCTCTTGTGAATGTGTGTGTGTATTTAATATTAATGTTTCCAATGGAAAATTGCAGATTGAGTTCAATTCCATGTAGTGCTTCATATGGCTATTAATTTTGCAGATCCTCAGGACGTTCAATGCTTCATAAAAGAGCTAGAGTAGAATTTCACCCCCTTGGTGTTATTGGTGCCATTGTTTCATGGAACTATCCTTTTCACAACATTTTCAATCCTATGCTGGCAGCACTCTTTTCTGGAAATGGTATTGTGATTAAGGTATCCAATTTTGAACTGACCGCTTATCCAAAATTTTCTCCATGGTTGTATTCTTTCTTTTTAGACTTTATTTTTTATTTTGGTAGTATTACAGGAATTAGGCAATATGCCATTGCAAACTGATATTTTACCTACAATCTTGGTATATAGGGGTTATTTTATTCCTTTACAAGGTGAAAAACTGCAAATAAATAATTGAAACTCTTAGAAAGTTGGAATTCCTACTTGAAGACCATGACCTCTATGTTAGGCTTCTTGCATTGAATGGAAACCATGTTCTTCTGATTGTAGATCTCAGAACATGCAAGTTGGTCTGGGTGCTTTTATTTCCGGATCATTCAATCAGCCCTTGCTGCCATAGGTGCTCCAGAGGATCTCGTTGAGGTGATAACAGGGTATAGCCTTCTCACCTTTCCTTTTGCCTTTATTCTCTGCAATTTTTGTTTCTTGGCATCAATCAGACATTTCTTACCAGGTTTGCGGAGACAGGAGAAGCATTGGTCTCATCTGTGGATAAAGTTATATTTGTTGGATCACCTGGTGTTGGTAAGATGGTATGATTACTCTGGCCAATGGATGGCTTCACCCTATCTCTTTCCTGAATTGAATCTTATTTTCCATAATTTCATTTTTGATCCTGGAAAATAGCTTCGGATATTAAATATATTGGACACAGATTCTGATAAGGAAAATTCTTCTCAACCTTAAGCTGTATTATATCTCTGATCTAGGTTGTCCCTCCTGAGCCAAATCTGCTCATGGGGATACATGTGAATTCTATTATTCTCAAAATATTCTTCATTATTCATCTTAAGGTAGCGTCTACTCTACTAGTTTCTAAATAACGTTTTAACTCTATTTACATCCTACATTTGTGCAGATAATGAGAAATGCTGCTGACACGCTTATACCAGTAACTCTAGAGCTTGGTGGAAAAGATGCATTTATTGTGTGTGAAGATGTAGATGTGGACCTTGTATGAATCCTCTCACTCCTTGTGATTCCCAGAAGGCCTGGACGTCACTGTTGACCCTTCATTTGGCAAATTGTTTTTTAGTTGCTTATCCAATCTTTATTTTTCAGTGCCATGATTTTAACATGTAATTGATCTGCTGAATAAAGGTTGCACAAATTGCTGTCAGAGCTGTCCTGCAGTCAAGTGGACAAAATTGTGCTGGGGCTGAGCGATTTTATGTCCACAGGGATGTCTATGCATCTTTTGTCAGTAAAGTGACCAAAATCATAAAGTCCATTACATCCGTAAGTGTTTCTTAAGACTCTGTAAAATATGTTATGTGAGCTTCTACTACATCAATCACTTGTGTTTGCTCTTGATTCTCACCGAGTCCTTACTTTTCAGATTTTGTTTACATCTCTTTTTTTTTATCAAATTCAGTATAACATACATGTGATTCAGGATGTCACATCATCCTCTATTTATGTTGTACTTCTGCACGACTTCTTTTGTTCTTTTATTGTCTTTGTTCTTTCTCTATTTTCAATCCTTTACATAGCTTTAGATGATTTCTGATTTGAGTGATTGGCCTTAATTAATTAATTTCAAGTTTATATAGCCCACCTTGAATCTGGAGTAAAATGTGCTTGTTCTTCAAATATCAGATAATTCAAATTTTTGGTCAATATCATGCAGGGCCCACCACTTGCTGGAAAGTATGATATGGGAGCTCTATGCATGCATGAGCATTCTGAAAGGCTTGATACCCTTGTCAATGATGCTTTAGACAAAGGAGCTGAAATTGTTACCCGAGGAAGTTTTGGCCATATTGGTGAAGATGCAGTTGATCAGTTTTTCCCTCCGACTGTGATTGTAAATGTGAATCATTCAATGAGATTGATGCAGGAAGAGGTATCAACTAGCAGAACTCATTATTATGTCTTCTTGTTTTTTCTTTTTCCATTTTTATTATTTTTACGCTGTTTTGTTGGATTTGAGAATTTGCTCTCTGTATCAAAAGTTCTGGCAAATGTTTACTTGAATCGTCTGTGCATTTGAATGACATATAGGCATTTGGACCAATCATGCCAATAATGAAATTTAGCTCTGATGAGGAGGCTATCAAGCTCGCAAATGATTCAAAATATGCGCTTGGCTGTGCTGTTTTCTCAGGAAATCAGACCCGGGCTAGAGAGATAACTTCACAGATACATTGTGGAGTGGCCGCAGTGAACGATTTTGCTACAACATACATGTGTCAGGTAGATTTTATAGATGTTAAATTTCCATTTCTCTGCCTCTTAGTGGAGGAGGGATTACTAGCAATGATATTATTTTTGTTTTTCTTTCCTTTTTCCCTTTTGGCTGAATTCAATACCCAGCTACTTGTGAGCAAATTGTTTTCTATTTATGATGTAACAAATGAGTTGACTTATGTTATATTCCTGGACAAAGTAGTGTATTTAAACACATTTGATTCTTGGAACATGAATAATAACTTCAAAGTTCTATATATAATGTAACTGAAGTATTAAGTAGAACTGGGAGAGATAATGGAAAAAGCAAGTGTATATCGGTAGAAAGTTGGTGCATGAAAAGCATGAAGGCTAAATTTTTCTTGGTGCAAACTCTTTATCAATGCTAATTTGCTGTAGCACCCTCTTGACCATGAAAAGAAAAATTCTGAAAAATAAACTCGTCATTTTTGAAGAAAACTGAAAAATACATATATTTGTTCAAGAGAATTAGCTGTTGTCATCGTTGTTATTGTAATTATGCAGTTCTATTTGCTAACCTCCCAGGAGAGGATCCATGTATATTACTTTCCACTGGATTAATGATTCATTATGATTTTTCAGTCCCTGCCGTTTGGAGGTGTCAAACATAGCGGATTTGGGAGATTTGGTGGTGTGGAGGGACTGCGAGCTTGCTGCCTCGTAAAATCAGTTGTAGAGGATCGATGGTGGCCAGTTATCAAAACTAAGATACCCAAGCCTATCCAGGTCAGTTCGGAAAAACATTTTTGTTAGAACAAGTTTATTTCTCACCTTAAATACTAATTGTGATGCCTCTCTTTCCCACTCTTTCCCACAGTATCCCGTTGCCGAGAATGGATTTGAATTTCAAGAGTCACTTGTTGAAGCACTTTATGGTCTTAGCATGTGGGACCGATTGCGAGCATTGGTGAATGTTTTGAAAATGCTTACTGAGCAAAACTCTCCCAGCAGCAGTAAGAAATTGAAGGATTGACTACGCCGAGTGGGGTAACATGCTCTAATGAAATAGTATTTTCATTTTCAAATTACCGGGGGCTTTCAACCACTAGTTTTCATCTGCTAGTACAAATTTAGTCTCTATGTCCTTGGCTCTGCCATTTTTACTGCACGAATTTGCCACTTATGGTACGGTTTCCTGATGAATGTTAATAGGATCCTTCATGTCACTTCGCATGTTAATGCAAATCGATAAAAGTTGCTATGAAAACTAACAAGTTGCGTGTTGATGTTAGTTAAATTTCAGAGCAAAATGTTTTTTTTTTTTTTTGGATGCTGATTCTCGCAAGTGGCAACTATGATGGAGGCTAATTGGATCCTTAGTTACTGAGAATGTATGAGTAAATTGAGGGGATGTGGATTTGAAGTGGAGACCTGGTGGACATTAACCAATTCATCTGTTGCAATGTCTTGTGTGTTGCCTCCATACAGCATAAAGATCACGTAACAAGCGAAAACAAGTTCATCATCGATATATACTTCATTGTTTCGCTATCTCTGTCAGCTAAAGCTGTGTGTGTGTGTGTGTGTTTTTTTTTTTTTTTTGAGTTTTCGAGTTAGTTTGGGCTGCAAGATTCTCGACTGGACATGGTAGAGCTTGCTTTGCATTGATTTGTACGAAATCGGGAACGTAACGGGATGGGTTTGTTTTGTCTCCAAGTAGGAAGATGGAGTCACATCCTGAAAAGATATCAAGAAATTAATACGGCGTAATTTTGTGTCTGTACATATATATACACATATTTGATTATGGGTGTTCTCAAACCACTTAGAACTTGAAACTAATAGCTTTTGAGGTTTAGAGCTCAAAGGTTTCTGTTTCTACCAACAAATGAGTTTTTTAGAATTTGAATGTGTTCTTCTAGTTAGGAAGGTATGATTGTTTACTACTTCAACCAATAACTTATTGATATGTAAATCTGGCATAATCATTTTACTGTGTTTTTTAAAAAAGTAAAATTTCCGATTTGAAGGAAGTGAGTCAGCAAATTGTTTTTGGTATCTTCATTTTAACAGAGCAATTTAATATTTAAAATTCAAAGGAACAAAACTAGGGTGGAATATGGATGGTGGGCTGGGCTACCATGGGACATACGAGCTCAGTTTACGTCCATAGGCGGTAGCCTAGTTACAAATTGAGATTCCTGAATTTGCAATTGTCTAAATCAATATTTTACAACCTTTTTTCAAAAAAAAAATTATCAAGGATCTAACTAAATTAATTCAATCCTTTGGGACTTAACAGGCATTCTCCTCATATTGTAGATCTACTGTCAAGTGGTGAGTCTAAGCAAAGTGAAATGACACATTTTTATAAACGTGCTCCAAACAAAAAAAAAAAAGAAAGAAAGAAAGTAAAAGAACCTTTTGCCGTATAGATATTAGAGCCGGGAAAACGGGCCGAGCCCATCGGGCTGGCCCTTTTAGGCCCTGGCCCTTCAAGGGCCGGGCTTGTAAATTGTAGCATCAAAAGGAAGTCGGGCCTAAAAGGGCCGGTCCTGTAGGGCCTCGGGCCGGCCCTTTAGGCCCGTTTATTTTTTTATTTTTTTTTACTTAGAAAAGAACCATGTTACATTTTTGAATTACCTTATTGAATCTATATGTCACTCTGTCCTCATATTGTATAGAGTATGATTTTTGAGTATATTGTTTTGTCTAATTGAATTATATTGTGATTTTTGAGTATATTGTTCTGCCTATTTAGACTAAAATCATATTATATACTATTCTGCCTGATAGAGTATGATTTGTTATGGAGGTTGTGATTATTTGACTATTTGAACCTACTGCTCAAAGTGAAACACAATCAATTATCCTTGAAATTGATGATAGTGGAGAAGAAGGTGAAAATAATAGTCGTCATACTTATGTTGTTTAGAGGTTAGAGTATTTAGTTTATTGCCTTCTTATACTTTGGCCTTTGTGTGAGTTATTTATGGACATGATTTTACCTTTGATTATATATTAATAACTGTGTTTGTTTGTTGCAAGAGACATGTTATTTAAACTCTAATGTTGACAACATTTATGTATTAAATTAGAACTTTAATCGTTGTTATTTACTAATTATATCTCTCTGGGGAAAATATGTAAGAAAAATAGTTAAATATTGTGAAAAAGATTTCCAGGCCCTGCGGGCCGGCCCTGGCCCTGATGCTCTCGGGCCGGGCCTTGAAAAACTGTAATTTTCCTAACCCCGGGCCCTTTAGGGCCGGCCCTGTTAGGCCCTGATCCGTCAAGGGCCGGCCCTGTAGGGCCGGGCCAGCCCTGATTCCCAGCTCTAATAGATATGTTACATACATTTTTGTGGTGGGGGAATTTTGGTCAAAAAACACTTTTTTTTGTGGAAGGGAAGTGAGACATTCTTGGGAGGCATCTAAAACTGTAACCAAGTCAATGCTATGAATAGTAGTGGGATGCTCAACCGTCAGAGTGAGGAACCTAAAAGCCTATAGCTTGCATGCTACCGTCTTCTTAGCAATTCTCTCTTTTTTTTTTCCCCGCAACTAGTAATGGACCTTTGGGAATTTTTTTTCTGAAATAAAGAATACAATTTGCTATTTTCCTCCAATTTTTAACACACTTTTTATGTAATATTTCTCTGTAAAAAATTAAAACATGATAAAATAATTTAGTTACTGGATATCGAATGTCTTTTTGTGAATAAAATAAGTAAATATGAGATGAGAAAAGTGTATGATTTCTTTGCCAATCACCAATAACACATTTATGAATTGTTGTCTTTCGGGTGTACCAGGGTGCACATTTTTTTTTTGAAGTACAAAGGCAAGCAAAGCTTGAGGTTTACAAGAGGGATGCTAGGATGTATGCATCACACATTGACCCGGTAGCATATCACCACACTCTAAGACAAAAAGCGCATTACATTCCGCTGGCGAAGTGTCGAACACCGAGTAGACATGATCGCTCATCTGAGCCGTTCGGGCTAGGTGATCAGCACATCTGACATTCTCCCGATAAGTATGCAAGATCTCCAGATCCCAATCCATGAGGATAAGAGATCTAGTGTCTGAGATGACGTCATATAGTGGATGAGCAGATCCACAATCAATCGATAACAAATGGATGGCCTGAAGAGAATCTGAATACAACCTGATCTTATTAAGTCCCATCTGCTTACACAGTTGGAGACCACTATGTATTGCATGGATTTCCGCAGCAGTCGAGGTATTATGTCCCAACTTCTGTTGAAATCCACACATCCAAGTGCCCTGATGGTCCCGAATGACGCCTCCACAGGCTGCATGTCCTCTATTGTCCCTCGATCCGTCCACATCCACTCGTACATATCCTGTGTCTGGCGGCCTCCACTGATCTTCCCCCCTAACTGGCATCTGGAATATTTGGTGTCTGAGATGGCCGTTCTCCACTCCTTCAAATAAGTGAAACATACACTTTTGAACTGTCGTCTTCGCATCATCGGCTGTTCCTTTGAAGGCTTTACTGCAACGATTCTTCCATAGAAGCCAACAAATAGTGCTGAACACTCGCTGCCATGGCCACCTAGCTGTCCTCCTATTCCCTGGAGAGCAATGGAAGTTCCATTGCAACCAATCCTGCAAATTACCAAAGAAAAACATACTATGATATAAAGAATTAGTTACAGAAAACCATACTCTCCTGGCTTGCTCGCAGTCTCTCAAAATGTGAAGAATATTTTCTTCACTCTCACACTCAAAAGGCCAGGTGTTTGGTATACTTGGGTTAAGCCTCGCTCTCAATTGGTTTGTCGGAAGCTTCTCGTGGAAAACCTGCCACATAAAGAATTATACCAGGGTGCACATTTTGTAGCAGCTTTATTTGCTCATATGATATGATAGGAAAGCGGGGTAATGTCTGGAACCTTTTAGATGATTGGCAAAGAACAAATAATTAGATGAGGGTCACGAGAATCAAGGATAATCGACAGGAAAATTAATAGAGAAAGAATTTTGAAATTGTAAAAACTCAAATAAGATATTTTCTGTAAAAATGAGTTGTGAATTATTTATCAAGTTTCATCATTACTTTATTAATTATTGGTAACAAATTTGATTTGAAATTTTACAATTTTAAATTTTTTTCCTGTCATTTTCCCTAATCAATATTGTTCCATAATCTTTTTTTTTTTTTTTAAATTTAGAAGAGACATGCACTTACACCATGTCATTAGATTACAAGGTTATTCATGAACAATCAATTATACGGATTTGGTTTGCGTCCACTGCTCTTCCCGTCCGCTGCCAATCCTTTTCCTAAAACTACACCGCTTTGGTGTAGTTTTGAGGGTAAAAGGGTGGAGGTTGACTCTGTTGTTTATTTTTAAAAATGATATTTAGTATTTTGAAGTATTTTTCTGGATATATATAATATCTTAAAATATTTTTTAAATAACATGCAGTATCCTAAAATAATTTATAGTACTTTTAACCCTTTAAAATATCTTTTCAGTTGTACCCAATCTGTTACCAGACTGATTGCAATTTTATCCTTAATGTATTTTTTCAGCTCCAAAAATTACTTTAAAATATTTTTTGGTACTTTAAACTTTTTAAAATATTTTTTCATGTTTAGATCCCAAGTAGTAGAAGATAGCATATACATGAGGAACTCATAACAATCCTTGAAAGGTATAAACGGTGGGTTGATTTTGGGAAAAACCACGTGCAGCCTCTCGAAAAGCATAGAAACAATGATTTTCTCGCAACCAGTGCTGCACCATTACTTGAGAAAAATGAAGTAAATGATACGTGGATCTATTAACTCAACATATTTAGTTAACTAACGGTTAAACTTAACCCATATAACAGCGGGAGCGACATTGTTATGATTTGAAAACTTTTAGATGGCATTAAACCTAAAAACATTTTTGGATTCTCAACAGTCATAAGTAAAAACTTCTGGAAATTTGCACATTAACCAAAATTATAAGTAGATGTCACATGGATCTATTAGCTTAATATATTTGATCAATTGAATGTCAAATTTAACCTCAATGCTGGATATAGGTGGACGCGGTATTGCTGTGATTTGGAAACTTCCAAGGTAGCGTTAAATCCCAAAAACTTTTGAATTCCCAACTCTCTTAAGTGAAAATATTTGTAGCAAATTTGCACATTAACCCTTAAAATAATATTAACCTTTTTTTAATATCCCTTTTTAATAATATTTTTATTTTAAACTATGGACAAATAAATACAACATTTAAAGAATTTGAATTTGGATGTGAACAATCCCATGTGAAATTCACATGTGCATGGGGTGAACAATCAAAGTAGAGAGCATGGGACATGACATCAACTTCAACCCTAACCATTGACCCCACATGGTAAGGGGGTCAATTTGCCATGGCCCGCCTTGGTAACTGCTATTAAAAAGGTTATATGTTTTTTATATAATCCTATACTATTTTCTTTTTCATGAGAAATGGTCTCGGGGATAAAAATGTGTACATCTATCTCTTTCTAGACTCCATCTAATAGGAATATTGTATATTAGGCCACCCTTTTTACTATACTGATATTTTTTATGAAATATTAAATTTAGACCATTATATCTTAATCTAATGGTGATGAAGAGGGGTAAATAAGGGGAAAATGATAGGAATGTAAAGGAGAGAAGCTCCTCCCATTTTTCTTATCCATTCTTTTATTAAGTAGTGAGCCACATAAAATGATACTTTCTCTTTTGATCCTCAATATAGGAGCTAATTGAGAGGTTCGATTCAGTTCTAAATATAAGACCTTAATTCATTTTTTCTATCATATTTATAAATGTTTCCCAAACTCCCTCCTTATTGGTTGCATATATCATGGGGTTTCCATCAAATTGTAATTCTAATGTAAATTATTAATGAGGGTGTTTTTAGAAAAACAAATACACATTTATTACAAATAACTAACTTAATTAATTTTTTAATCCCTAAAAATTAGCTATCTAACCATATATTAAAGACTGGTGGGAGTATTATATATATAGTCTTTTCTTCTTTTATGTGGGAAGAGGCAAAATATAAGCGGAAAACCTAGGCACATAATATTATGTGCTTGTTGAGCAAGTTATGACGTGTAAGTGGTTTTTTTGATGTCGCTTATTACAAGCATGTTTATATAAAGCGAGATAAAATTTTTTCCATATTTATCTTATACATAATAAATCATAATTAAAAAATTACTTTTAAAGTCTCTAATCGTCATTCCAAAAAAAATCACAACTGTCGGCCTTTACATATTGACTATATTGTACATAAAAGTTCTTCTACTGTCTTACAATTATGTTAAACGCCAAATGTTTTCTATCTTATGATCTTTTGATGTAATTTAAGGCTTCCATGAAATTTAAAATCCTTAATCCCACGAAGTTCAACCTCGCACAATTGATTATGGGATGTCTAAGAACGGAATTGAGTAGTATAATTGGGATCTGGCTTGCGTCTGCTGCCAATCTTTTTCCTAAAAGGGAAAATTCCAGAAAACTACAAACGAAATTAGAAAAGGACAGAATGCTTGGGTGAAATTAACAAATCCCAAATTAGTGAGGCATGAGGAATTTGGGATATGAAATGTTAACACAATTACGTAAATACCCTCCTAAAAAGGGGAATTAAGAGACATGATCAGGCATCAGATCAAAGTGACATAGAGAAACAAAGAGACACGAGGCAAAAGGGAAACGAGGAGACATGAACTCGGGTTGACGGTTGAAGGTGTTAGGCGGCACTGCGTGGCGAGATGAAGATTTGGCTACAGTGGGGTGTGGGACGTTAGGCGGCACGGCGAAGCGAGATGAAGTTTTGGCAAGTATGGGGTGTGGGAAGGTGGGATGGAGCGGCGCGACGCAGTGAGACGAAGGTCGGGTGAGGGTGGGGTGTGGGAAGGTGGGGCGGAGTAGTGCGGTGCAGCGACACGAAGCTCCGTCATATAGATGGGAAAACACAACATGTATCCACGTAATAACATCATTATATTCGCCATTAATGACTATGCCTCATCCATTAACAGCTTCGAATTAACAAGTTAGGAAGTTGTCATGTACATGGGGAAACACAACATCTATCCACGTAATAACATTATTATATTCACTATTAACGAATAGGCCTCATCCATTAACAGCTTCGAAGGAACAAGTTAGGAGGTTGTCATGTAGATGGAAAAACACATCTATCCACGTAATAACATCATTATCTTCTCTATTGACGATTAGGCTTTGTCTATTAACATCTTCGAAGGAACAAGTTAGGAGGTCGTCATGTAGATGGGAAAACACAACATCTATCCACGTAATAATATCATTATCTTTGATGTTAACGACTATGCCTCATCTATTAACAGCTTCGAATTAACAAGTTAGGAAGTCATCATGTACATGGGGAAACGCAACATCTATCCACGTAATAATATTATTATCTTCGCTATTAACAACTATGCCTCGTCTATTAACATCTTCAAAGGAACAAGTTAGGAGGTTGTCATGTAGATGGGAAAACACAACATCTATCCACGTAATAACATTATTATATTCGCTATTAACAAGATTATGTTCATTGTTAACAACATTATTTCGTTGATTAACATCTGCCTAAAAAGAAATGGGAACTTTTTAGCGTCGCTGCCCAAACACAACACCTTTCACATCTTCCATTCACACAGACAACAGAAGACGTGTGTAGGAACAAGTTTGCAAAAATAGATGTTCCCATTGTAATAACACCACGTGACTCTATAATAACAACATGGTTCTGTTGATTAACACCTTCATATATTTATTAGTTACTGTCAGATCACAATCTGCGTAATTACATTCAGCAACCATATAAAGCCCAAAAAAGAGTTACACACTGCCCCTTGTACACATTCACATATTTCATGATAAGGGAACATTAACACTGGAGTAGTACATAATGCTTCCTTGTCACAAACATTGCATTACATCAAACGCTAAATACAATAACTACCTATTAGAGTATACAACTGACATCAACCCATCTCCCAAAAAAACCATGAGTGGGTTGACAGTAACTTTATAAAAGCATAATCAAAAAGTTTTACTTCACAATATTGCAACTCCTTCATGTTGCCAATAGTGTTACTTCTAAGCATGACTTCATTCAATATCAGCTTGGGTTTGAATTTTTGCATGTCCTTCTAGTATGACCGGCTTCATGGCAACTCTGAGCTTGACTTCATGGCTTCAACCCTGCAGTGAATAACAACTGCAGTTCGTTAATAACCAACAACAACTTCATAAATAACAACTATAAAACCTAAAAAATTTTACACTTACATGTCTACCTCAACGGATATATCTGACACATTATCATTCCCTTTTTGTGCTATATACACATACCCACTCCTTTCATTATAGTCATACAAGTTCTTAACTTCACCATCATCATTTAAATCTATTAGTGTCTTCTCATCAAAGCTCAATGTATATTTCATCTCACACATGTTACAATCAATCCCAAGCCATGATGATATCACTAACCTCAAATCTTTCATTGTTATCAGCTATTTTAGCCACTTCGCCTTGACATAACCTCCAATATATTGAATTTTACCTTCATCATTACACACTAATTTGCTTCCAACATGAAAAAAACAAAATAGTTCCTTCAAAGATGATGAACCTTCATTACATGTCATTTTGCATGCTTACCTGAAAAACAAAAAAAAATTAAAGTTTACACCACTCTTTATAATCTCACTCCAGTAAGCTTGTCAGTACAAAAATTTATTATTAAACTGACTAACTTTCCCTACCATCACCCACCACCTACAATTTAAAACAATACTATATATTTTAACATCTCCATCCTCACTGTTAACAACACCCATAAATCATTACCTTGCATCTCCTATTAACAATAACATAATGTTCTTTAACATCTCGATATTCACTGTTAACAACACCAACAAATCATCACCTTGCATCTCCTATTAACAACAACATACTATACTTTAACATCTCCATATTCACAAATAACAACACTCTGCCCATGTCGTCACTCTGCCTCTATTATTGACACCCAGCTAATAGCTCTTCATATCTTCATACTCACTAATAACACCACTCTCCCCCAACCTTACTATCCACAGCCAGCCCACATTTCTCCTGATTCAACACCCATCCCGTAAGCAGTCACAGTGAACAAAAAAGGCACAAGCTTCATCAATCACTCAAAAAAAATGCAATCGAATCCATCGCACAACCATCAACATTGTCCCATTACCTTAAAGCCACTACCTTTTTTGTCTTATCATCTAACACTCCCCTTACCCATAATGCTCAACTCCGATTTCATAAATCCCAACCACAAACCACATAAACAATTTTCCATTAACATTCAAGAAACACAGCACAATGATCATTTCTCTCTTAAATTTACTTACCTGTGGCTTGTCTCTGGTTTCCATAGCTTTTCCTCTTGTTTCGTCACTTTTTTGGCGCCATAAATCTGCACTCGTTAGCTGCTGTCTTTTTTCCTTTTGGAGCCACCTAACATCCCACACCCCACCATAGCCGAAGCTTCATCTCGTCGCACAGCATCGCCTAACACCTTCAACCGTCAACCCGAGCTCGTGTTTCCTCATTTCCCTTTTGCCTCGTGTCTCTTTGTTTCTTTTCATCACTTTGATATGATGCCTGGTTGTGTCTCTTCGTTCCCCTTTTTAGGAGGGTATTTAGGTAATTGTGTTAGATATGAATAGTTTTGATAATGTCAAATATAGATGTCAAGTATTTAGAGCAAAAAGTTTGTATGATATACTTATTCTCTACATTGACTAACTATTATATTTAATGTTGTATATCTTGTAGATTAGTCATTAACCTGATGGTGGGTTGATGTTATAATGCCTCATATGTGGAGAATGATCATCAAGAAGAAAGTCAAGAGGCAAGGGTTGAAGAAAGAAGGCATTGCAAGAACTAATGGGAATATCAAGCAAAGATTGAAGAAGATTGAAGATATTCAAGAAGATATCTAGTTGGGTTATGAAGAATGATCATCAAGTGGCAAAAGAAGAAGAAAGAGATTGAAGAAAGAAGAAGAGAGATGGAAGAAAAAAGAACTTATAAGATCAAATAAGAATATCAAGATTCAAGCTCTTAGAAGTGATACCAGTGGTTGGAATAGGTCTATACGAAGCTAAAATGATGTATACGGAAGTTATGGTACCTTCGAGGATGATTACTCGAGTAATATGGCACTGCCACATTTTGGAGGTGATTACTCGAGTGGCCACTCAAGTAATTTGCAGAGTTACTTGAAGATTACTCGAGTGACCACTCGGGTAATGATACTCTGTTTTTCGTGTGTCAGGATAGAGGTTTGGTATTTTGGGTATATCTCTCTAACCACACGTCGGATTGAGCTGAAACCAGTGTCATATTAAACTAGAATCCCAACACGAACTATAGACACCAAGATCATATTAAAAGGAGTTCAGATGAGAGAGATATGATCTGTTGAAGTTGACACATGAATCAGCGTTTTTAACCAGAACAAGGTTCGGTATTTTGGACATAACTTTCAAAATACGTATTGGATTGCGACGAAACTGGTGGCATATGAAAGTAGACTCAAAGAGATTTCTATAGATATATAATTTGTCACATTTCAAGTTATGTACTAAGATCTATGTCTTCTGAAATTTGATGCTCGTGATTTCAGACTTTGTCTAAATGCAGAAGATATTCTTTGGATCATAACTTTCTGTACAAAATGAGTTTGGAGGTGATTCTTGTTACATTGGAAGGTAGATGATGAGGGCTTTCCAATGATATATAATTTGCCATGTTTCGAATCAAAATCAAGAATTCACTTGAAGGGCTTACTCGAGTAATATGAAGAATTATTTGAAATCTACTCGAGGGACCACTCGAGTAAGGTGTGAAGAAAAGCGAAGGCCTCTCGAGTAACCACTCGAGTAACCAGATTACCAGAGTTAGCACCCGAGTAATCTGCAGTTTTATTTGGAAGCTTACTCGAGTGAGCACTTGAGTAATGCAGTTGAAAATGCTCTCGGCTAAGATTTGAGTGATATTACTCGAGGGACCACTTGAGTAATCTACAAAGTTATTTAAGAGCTTACTCGAGGGATTACTCGAGTAACCAGAGAAGAAATCTTCCAGTAGCTCTCGGCCAAGAAATGACTCACATCATTCGAGGGACTACTCGAGTAACCAGATATGAAAAAGTAACATTACTCGAGGAATCACTCGAGTAATGAAGTAGGAAATGCTCTCGGCCAGATTTTGAATGGGATTACTCGAGGGCTCACTCGAGTAATGACCAAGGCTTACTTGAGTGACCACTCGAGTAATGCTTCCCAGGAGAATAGAACTCGTACTGAAGCTTTCAAAAATCATGGGATTAATTATGAAACTCATTCTTCTTGCTTCTAATTATTCTTACATTTAATTGTATTAGTGTTTAATACATTTCCCCAGGAATATATAATGAAGAGATGATGTGAAGAGACAAAAGTTAACTTTACGGAAGCGGAGCGTTCACCAACCACAACGGCTAGTTTTCAAAATCGAAGAAAAGTCAAACGAAGCTACGCCACTCTAACAGACAGGTTGAAATGCTTCCAACGGCTATCACAACTCATCTATAAATATGGGAACATTCAACGAAGAACAACATCAATGAGAAACATGCAAAGATCATGAATCATCTACTCCAACCCAACTACTCTATGTTCTTATCCATTTTCTATATCATGTATATTTGAGAGAGAGATTATTTGCATTGTGCTTCAGTATTCATCTATTCATTTTTGAGAGAGAAGATTGATTGTAATCTTTCATCATCAAAGTTGTATCCTTACGGGGTGTGTAAGGGAGAGTAACTCGGTTGTAACCTTACGGTGTGTAAGGGGGAGCAACTCTGTGAGAGATTTGTAAAAGGCTTCGCAAGTGCCCGGTTAAACTTGTGGGTTGTAAAGGTTTTTCTTGTGCCTGAATTAAACAAGAAGATAGTGAATTTGAAAATCTCAGGAGGAGCCTGGGGACTGGATGTAGGTCATCGCAGATTGGACCAAACCAGGATAAATCATAGTTTGCATACTCTCTTCCTTAAACTCTTATATTTCCAACATATATTAACTGTTGATTTATGATTCATTACTAAATACTTCAAAATACACCTTTTTTAAAATACTATCAAAAAAGTTATAGTGCTTTTAACCCTTTAAACTATCTTTTCAATTGTACCTAGTCTATTATCAGACTAATTATAATTTTACCTTTAATATATTTTTTCAGCTTCAAAAATTACTTTAAAATATTTTTTGGTACTGGAAAAATATTTTGGAGTATGTGGAAATTAATAAATCAGTATCTTAAGTTTTGGGTACTTGTTACTACTAAGACAAATACATTAAAGGTAAAATTATAGTCAGTCTCCTAAGACACTGGGTACAACTACCTAGGACCTAGTTTATATTGCAAATAACACTTTAAACTAGATCCTACACTTAGGATTAGAAAAGTATAATTTTTCCACTATGCTTTTGTGTTTAGAAAATGTACCAAACTGAGAGCAAAAAACATTGAGGTTAGTGAAATGATCAAGCTAACAGATGTAGAGGAAGAGTTGTTCTTTTGTAGGAGAAATGACGTTGGGGTTTCGAACCTAGCATGAACTAAATGATTTAGGAAAGAATAAAGTGGATGTCATGTGAAATTGCTAGCTCAACATATTTAATCAACTAATGTCAAACCTAAATGGAATAAAGGTTAGGGCAATACTTTGAGATAACCCTACTATAAAAACTTTCGGATACTCAACGCTCATGAGTAAAAAATTTTTGAACAAATTTTCATTTTAACCCAATAAAAGTGAATAAGATAATGACCTGCTAGCTCAACAAGTTTAGTAAAGTAACAGTCTAATTTAACCTGCATAATGGTAGGAGCGGCATTACTATGGTTTGGAAACTTAAGGGGCGACATTGAATCCCACTACAAAAAAAATACTGAATTTCCGACAAAATTTGCTACAGAATTCAGAGTTTCCAACGGAATTTCTTATGGAAATGGATTTCCGAGTTGATAATAGCATGACAAACCAATTTGCGATTGAATTTAGATTCCGTCGCAAATTTCTGACAGAATTCCGTTAGAAATTTGCGACAAAATTTCCAACATAATTCAATTCTGTCGCAAACTTTTTTTTTAATTTTAAAAAGCCACGTGGCAACTTCAGCGGCTGCCACCTCATTGCCAGAGGAGACTGTGGCAGCTCCGGTTGACTCTACCTCATCACCAGCGCCCAGATCCTCCACGTGGTGCAGCCTGGCTTCATCACGTGTCGCAACCTCTTTTTTTTCTGAAAATGCAACTCAACTTGGCCTCCTTTGGTTCGAATCCACGACCTCGTCCATATGTGCGCGATGCCTTACTGGATGGGCTCGACTGCTTTGGCGTTTTATTATTACACAATTATATATATAATCTTATTATATATAATCAATTATTTATAACTATATATTAGTTTCTTATATATAAATGTAATAATAATATAAAATAATTTTATATATTCTTATAAATTTTAATATAAATTAATTTCAAATTAAAAAATTTTACATCTTAAATAAATTTCATATGACTATATTTTTGTCTAATTTCTAAAATTAATTTTTTGTTAACATTAATTAATAACTAATAAATAATTACTAACTAATAATTTTTTTTATTAATATTGATTAATAACTAATAAATTTTATTTTTTATAAATAAATTTTTATATGACTATTTTGCCCTTATAGGGACCAAAACCTATGGTTGGAAACTTGAGGAGTCAAAACCAAAATGAGGAAAAATTTGAGGGATGAAAGATAATATTAACCCTAATTTTTTAAATATGTATATGGCTAATAATATCACCAGTGGATAGAACTATGGGGTGCCTTTTTAACTATGAAAACATTTGTAAACAAAAATTCAATGTCAAATTTTGAATCATAAAAAAAGGTCGCTTTGGGATGATCGTCATTGTCTCAAGTTGAAGAAGGACAAAGCGATCATGAACTCATTGACATTTTCATAGTATCATTATAGAAATAAGTCTAAATCTAGAGTCGATGATACAAGTTCAACCCTTGACCCGCGGGTTTTGGTAGGGTTGGGGTTGAGAGTTTCCTAGTCTGTTGAGGCACGCAACATTTGGCCTTGTGGGTTGATGCGGGCCAGCCCATGGGTTGGTAGGTTGGCCCACGCAAAATATTTTTATTTTTTAAAATATGTTAATTTCACAAAACCTATGAGTCCTACACCCCTATCTTGGTGCCTCCCAATCTCAAAGGGAAAAAATCTCAGCCTCCTTCCTCCTTCTTTAAATCAAATTATTATATCTTGATTGCTTTGTGATGATTTGATTTTTTTGTTTGTAAACTTTGACAAATTTGATAACTTTATTTCTTGAATTATGATTATATTTTTAAATTTTTATAAATAGAACGATTGATATTAGAAAGGCAAATTTGACGAGTCTTATATATGTCTCAAACTTTCAAGCGTCTTAAGAAAATAGGGGAAAAATATATATTTTTTCAGAAAAGGCGAGCCCACAGGTTGGCAAGCCAATCCGCAGCTGCGGATTAGGGTTGACATTTTGCGAACTTATAAAAGTGTGGCTCGCATAGGCTGGCACCATCTGACCCACGGGAGGCCAGCCTGCAGGCATTCCCAGCTCTACCTTAATCTATGGATTTTATAATCAACATGTTAATATTATTCAATATGAAATACTGTATAAAATTTATATCCAAATCACATTAACATAAATATACAATTTATGTTTCAAATTTTTGTAATATAAAAAAACATGAAGGTTACATTAGTGATAAATTTTGTATTATATTTTTTGTTAATATAATTGTTGGTCTTTACAATTTGATTGAATTATAGTTTTGACCCCTGTAGTTTTAAATCATGGTTTTTGATCTTAATAATTAATAGTTTCATAAGAATTTATTCTGTTTGGCCAAATAATATAAGGACTTGTTCTGAGTTAACGATGTTAAGTAGAGGGACAAAAACTAAAACTCGTTAAAAGTACATGGAACCAAAATAAAAATCATTACACACCTATACTTTTAACAAGTTTTAGTTTTGGTATATGTTTTTTTAAAGAATTTTAGTTTTGGTCCCTATAATTAATTGCGTTAGTTAACGCCGTTAAATTTAGATCAAATTCTTAATTATAAAACTATAGGGATAAAAAACTATTATTTGAAATTATAGGGATTCAAACCAAAATTCAATCAAGTTGTAAGGACTAACAATAATATTAACATGGTATTCTTTTGTGTTAAGAGTTTGAATTTTTATCTCTATCGTTATGTTCCCTACTTTTATCATTTAAGCAACCAACGAATTTTGTATCATATTTTTAAGGGTCAAAGGGCTTAAATACTCTGGAAATTTTCACATATGGACATTAGGCATTTGGAAGTTCTTGAGGAGGCAAATGTGCCATGGAAGTTTTAAAAATAGGGCAATGTTGCCCCTCTGTTAACCATCTCCAACGGTTACGAAAAATGTAGAGGTGGTATGCCTATGTGGTATCTACCTCACTCTTATTTTGTTCACTTTAGTTATCAGATATTTTTTGTAGGATTTTTTGTTGTTGTCAAATTCACTTCCTTAGTCTCCCAAATTAATTAAACTTGTTTGCAAAAAAATCTCACGTAGACAAAAGAAGGGTGAGATGGATGTTACATAGGGGCGCCACCTCTACATTTTTTGTCAACAAACGTTGACCGTTAGGCTTGGTTAACGGAGGGGCGACATTACCATATTTTTGAAACTTCCGGGCACATTTGTCCTCTCAAAAAGTTCCAGGTGCCCAATGTTTATACGTAAAAACTTTCGGAGTATTTAAGCCCTTTAACCTTATTTTTAATTCCATCAAATGTCATCTGCAGCTCTAAACTTATCAATGTAACACTTTATTGTGGAAGCATTATATTCTTCAAATTATTGTATCCCCTGCTTTGTTGTTATTTGATGATGGTTTTTTTTAAGGATGTTACTCGCTATGGCAGGGATCCCATTTTAATTTCTTGATTTAATTCAATCAAAACGCACAAACAAATCAACGATGGGTTTAAACCGGAGATATAAATAAATAAATAAAATAAAACATGTCAATAGCTAACTGTCCCAATAATAACGCGATCTGCCATGTTTGGAGCAAGTCCTTTACTTGAATCTTATGTGTCGCTTCTTCTAGTTTTTTTCTTTTTTAAATTGTGATGCTATAGCGCTTTCTCAGGTAAGCGCCACAAATGCTTATAGTGTTATGTAACGCTTATTTGATCAAGTGACACATAAGATTTTTTTAATTAAATAAAATAAACTAGAAGCTGTGCAAGCGCCACAGTTGCTAATGACTTTAACGCAAACGTCACACAAAGTATTTTTTAATATTTTTTTTCAAACCCTTCTTCATTGGCTCCTACTTTAGCAGTAGTGTGTCCCCTATTTTCCAACATCTCTCTTGCCAATTTCCTCATTCCTTTTCCTTATCTTCTTGTCTCCACTCCCATTGGCCACTTCCTTTACTTATCCTTGATCCCCACTCCCATTAGCCTCTTCCTTTCCTTATCCTTGTCCCCACTCCCAGTAGCCACTTCCTTTATTTATCCTTGGTCCCCACTTCCATTGGCCTCTTCCTTTTCTTATCCTTGTCCCCACTCCCCTCTCCTTCTCTATTTATAGACCCCAACACACCCAATTGGTCCCCAATAGACGTATCCACTTCCTATCCTTTTAGGGGTTGTGCTTAAAGTTTAAGCTCACTCTAGCTAAGCTTCCTATACACTAATTTTTTTTTTTAATTTTTAAGCTTACAAATCTAATTTTATTAGTAGTTAATAGTTTAATTTGTTCAATGTCTTGTATATTTAATTTATTATGACATCTAAAAAAATTATTCTCATTTTATATGCTGAAAAATAAATGAGATAAAATTAAATATTATTATATATAGGTCGTATATGAAGATATGTAGTAGTTATAATTTTTAGTTGTTGCGTTATTGATTACTTGCATAAGTAAAATAATTATTTATTTTTAACATTTGTATTTATTTGTTGGCTTGTAATTTTTTCTAATTTACCTATGATATGTGCTAACAAGTATGATTTCTTTTGTTATGAGCTGTGAAAAATAATTATGATGCTGTGGGATTAATTCATTGATTATTTATCAATTAAAAGAGAGGGTTTAAGACCTGAAAAGCTTCAATTTTTAAGTTGTTATGCTACTGTTTGTATTTTTTAAAAAATAACAAAAGATAAAAGTAATTAATAAATGCAATAGTCAAGCAACTAACCACTTTTTTAAAATAGGTTAAAGGTATAAAATAGACCAAAAATGGATTTGATTTGATTGGTGTTCAAGGGAATATATAGATGAGGTGAAAGAGTTTATTAGATTTGCAATCGAACATATAAAAGATCCTAATAAAATCTTGTGTCCTTGCATATCTCTTTGTTATGGAAAGTGGATTAGTCCACTTGATTTGTTAGATCATTTAGTGTGTCATGGAATTGATCAAATATATACACGGTGGACAAGGCATGGTGAGACGGATGATGTATGTAGTGATCGGGTGCATACCACGAGTAATGCTTCTAGAAAACCGTCCTGATATGTTATGGTTGTTCAATAGATAAGTGTGTGTGTGTGTGTGTATATGTAGTATTATGAAGATCAACGTTGTAACAGTTTGACTGACCATCAAGTGCATGAAGTCATTAAGGAATGGTGTAAATATATGATCAAACAATGCTCTAGCTAGCTACTATTTAAGTAGCTAGGTTGTTTCTTACCTATTGTTGTGTTGTTTATTTAACTAGAATTAGTTGTATTTCATTCACAATTGTTGTAAATATATTTAATAGTGATTTTGTTAATTAATTATTTTTTTGTATCATTTTGGAGTTATTTGATTGTGGTTTGCTTTTTTTAATTTTGCTATGGATATGGAAATTTGTGTTTAAACTTTGTTGTCGACTGTAATTATAGAATTCCGAAAGAAACATACAAAAAAATTATTTTCCTTTTTTTAAAAAAATACTTCCTATGGCACTACATTAGAAAAGTGCTCCAGGAAGCAAAAATTTAATAAACAATACACACACACACACTCTTCAAGCAAGCGCTACATCAAGTGTAAACTTCCTGTGGCGCTCACAGGAAGTGTTTTTTAAAATATAAAAAATAAAAAATAAAATAAATGCTAAGTGCCATAGCTCCTTTTAGTGACGATAGAATATGTGATGCTTTCTAAGTGCTCCAATTATGCTAGAAAGAAGGGCCACAACTACTCTTTTTTGTTGTAGTGTATGTTTGCATGTCTGAGAGTGTTTTTATTTTGATCTTATAAAGATAACAAAATAAAGTACGAAAAATGACATTTACGGTTCACTCCAGGAAATTAATTACATTTAGGACTGCCAAATTTTGAAATTATATGGAAGAAGCAAAGTTCGAAAAATAAAAGCTAAAAACGCTCTTATATAGTCGGAACTGATCAGTAGCAGATTTTGAAGACTTGGCTATAATTTACAAATTGAGAGAATTTTAATAAGGGAAAATTGCCCAAAAATGCCTTTGGAGCAAATTAATTGCTGATTGCTACCAAACGTGCAAACGATCTTCCGTGTGTGTAAGCGATCTTCCATTTTGTGCAAGCCATCTTCCGTTTGTACACAAATCTTCCACATAAATGTGCAAACGATCTTCCGTTGTGTGAAAAATATATTCCGTTATGTGCAACATATCTTCCATGGTAGTATTCAGCAATTAATTTTCTAAAAAAGTATTTTTCAGCAAGTCTCCCTAATAAGGGATCATTGATGAGACATAATATAAAATCAGGTCCAAAATATTCTGAAATGTCATTGGAGACCAATTAATTTGAGGATATATTTTTATTGTCAATTACCAAAAATGCCATTTATTAATTTTTTAAAAAAACATTCCATCCTCCTCATCATGATATGTGGAGGACCGCCACCGAAGCCCCATTGCCAACTGTGACATGCCGAGCCACCAGTGAGCTAACACCGGCAATGGGGCTCCGGCGGTGGAGGAGGCTGGATTCTTTGTAATGAATGAAGGGCATTTCAGTAATGGATCATTAAAAAATATTCTCAAATTAGTCCTTTGATCTCCGGTGACCTTCAGAATTATTTGGGCCTGATTTTATATTATGTCCCATCAATAGTTCTTTATTGAATTTGTCCCCCACAAATTTAAAAAATAGAGATATAGTAGCACCTTCTATCAATTGGGTATTATAATGAACCAAGAAATTGAGACTGGACACAATAGGTTGAAGTTGTACTGTGAGAGGGCACAACCACCCAACAATATGAACACTTAACAACAAAGAAAGGAAGAGAAAACTATCACAATTCCACTCAATGCTTCGTCATATTTTTAAATTAAAATTATATACATTGTGAGAAGGCACAACCACACACGCGCAATGTGTGTGTGTGTATGTGTGTGTGTGTGTGTGTGAAAGAGTGCAATAGGAAGGCAAGAGAACAATGAGAAGAAATAGTGAAGGAGAGCATAAAGAGAAAGGTTCTCATTAGAGAATTTGATAAAGAAAGAGATATTAAGCAAGTGGGAAGCTTCAGATGAATCTTGAGATTCTAAATGATGTCACTAAAAAAAGAGTCTCGGTTATCCAGGATTAGGTTCTATCCTCTTCATGTTATGTTGGTGTGTTACTGACTCAGTTACACATGCGCATGTGCGCTTGCGTACACTCACGTGTTTAATTTCGACAATACATTTGTTTAAAAATGCTTATCTCATTAGTGAATTGGTTGTATATGTTTGACAATGACATGCAGGTTGCTGAACTGCTTGAAAATGGGGAGCTTGTAGGAGTGGTAAAGGGATGCATCAAGAGTATGGGCACTCATTTGGCTTCAATCTTGAAGATGGGTTCAATATTAGGGCTTAGGGTTTCTTCTCCTAATCGGTATTATTCACTTTTTTCCTCTATACTTTATTTGATTTTTAGATTTTTTTTTGGTCAAGAAATATCTTGTACTCTCTTGATCAAAATCTAGTCAGCGGGCTTAATTCAAGTACTGGTGTGTGTTTGAATTAATTTTTAAAGAATAAATTTTAGAAAAATTGATCACTTTGAAAAAGTTGTGTTAATGAGCTTTAGTCTAAATCGTGACTTTGAACTTACAATCTATTTCGGGTTATGGATAACTATTTAACTAATATGCAGTTAGAACCTTGGTTTAGATGAAAAAGTATTTTTTGATAGTTTTCCAAGAGTGACATGTTTGGATTAACTTTTAAAAAATAGTTTTTATGATTTATGAGATAAATGTGTGAGAAGAGTTTTATATCAACTTACAAAAAAGAAAATCTGAAACCACGGTTCTGATCCAGCGACTAACATATGTGATGGACAACATAGCGATTGGATCAAGCCAATATATAGACATTAGGCAGGACAGGATAATATGGTTTTTAATTAACATCAAAAGATTTGTTTTCTACTTTAAAAAGGTTAAATCTTTTTGGGAAATTGTGTGTGTGAATGAAGTGAGAAGCTTAGTTGTACTCTCTTTATCCAAAATCTATACTGACATGATTAAACAATTAAGAAATTAAACGTGTTTGATCTAACAACTACTTCTTTCTGTTCTATTTATAAGTAATTTTTTCTCTCATAAGATTGGTTCATTTTATAAACGATTTTTACCTTTTATCTGAAAACATAAGCTTCTTTTTCCTATTTTATCATTATTAAATACTCATTCTCTCTCCGGTCCTAATTATAAGACAAAGTTGATTTTTTTGGAGAAATTGAAGAAGCTAATTAAATTACTTTAGAGTATTTTTATTTTTATTTTTTTCTCCAAACTAATTAGTTTGACTAATAAACTAATATATAATATAAGGATACATAATATATGATGTGATTAAGTAACTTATTTAGCTTCCTTAATCTCTCCAAAGAAAGTCAACTTTGTCTTATATTTAGAACCGGAGGTAGTATTTCATACTCATTATCTCTCATACTTTTTATCTATTCTTTCTCATATACTCTTTTCATAAATAGAGGCATATATGGAAAAAAACATGATATTTTTTACATACTTATTGATTTTAACTATCAGTTTGTTTTGCACAATCAAAAGAAAAGTTGCTTATAAATAGGAGTGGAGGGAGTAATGTATTATATATGTAATGCATTACACAGTCATTCAATCAAATCCTATCCTAATTCTAGCACATATATCAAAAGATTTATGTCAGAAAAAGCTATTATGTTACTATGAGAGTTGAATGAAATGTCTCATATTCAGGAGAAAAGGGATTGGACTGAAACTTATTAGATCAGTTGAAGAATGGATGGTGAAAAATGGAGCTGGGTACACATTACTAGCCACTGAGAAGAAAAATGAAGCTTCTAGAAACCTATCACAAAGAACTGCAACTACTTCAACCTAGGCACATTACTCATCTTTGTCCAACCCACAAGTTCTTCTTCACATTCATCACCAAAACACATCTTAGTGAGGTACATAAAAATTGTAGGTTTTCGGGCGTACCTGGAATCCGATTGACTCACTGAGTACCCACTCAAGATCGGAGCACCGATTCGGACTCTAATCACGTTATACGGCAGATTCACCATAGGATGGGGAGGAACCATAAGAGAAGTTTTTTGGAAGTTTTTCTCATATTGAAAACAACTAACTGCCACAATCTATTATTCCCATATTTCACGTACAGGAAGTTAGTGATTTGAATTTCAAATCATAAGGATAAAACTCCTTATTCAAATCCAAAATTTTTCATAATTTTATAATAGCCCCAACTGAATTTGGCTTTGGGCCTGATCTACCAAGGGTGGACCAGACCTATTCCAACATCTCCCACTCACACTTGGTGGATCAAATGTTATGGGTCATATCTCTTTCTCTTCCATCCTTTTATCATACTAGGTGCTCTGCCGTAACCGCGTGGGCATGACGTCTCCATTTGGATGTCTTGTATTAGGAATCCCTTTCACAGAGACCAACACAAAACAATCCTGTAGTGCAGCTTGGTCGTATTTAATATAATGCCTCTGATGTCCTAGATTTTAACCCGTATACACTTTCTCCATGGCCAATCTAATCCCTCTTGAGTCAAGATAAAACTCAGATGGCCTTTCTCATATGCATAGTATCCACACTTATGAAATTACCCAAGTAACATCATAAGGGACCGGTCTCAGACACAAGCATAAGTGTGTATATTCCAAGTAATCTTTCTTTCGCCCATATATCATTTCAATATGAATCAACCGCTTTCTTAACATAATGCCTTTAGATCGTATCGATCATGATCATAGGAAAAAATGCTAAAGTAGTAGACGTCAAAACATATCTCCATCATATTGTCAAAGTCAGAGGACATCATAAAAGGGTAAACCTTTCCGGGACTCACACAACAATGAAGCAGGGATCTTTTCACTTGCTTCCCGTTTGCGGTTCTCTAGCACATGCGGTATGAATCGCATGCTACGGTGTTACTCTTATACTATAAGAGCGTATGTCGTTTTAATCTTATCATTAACACCTATAGACTAAAGTTTACACACACACAGTATTTAAACCAAAATTCTTCAGCTTTACTCACATGACGTCAATTTGAAGAATTTGTTGTCTGGCTACAGGTATCATGGACGTGGGTTTCCATGATTCGATCCATATTTATAATTACAGATCTCATCCCGACTAAATGCACTACTAAGTCGAGGCGACATTTAGTTTTGTGTTTCTTCTCTACCATATAAGCTCGCTCACTGCTTTACTGGTGAACACATATGTCTCATCTTCGTACACTCCTTCAGAGTGTCAAAGGTGGTCGCTTGTGTGAGTAAGCCGACCTTATTAACCTGTACAACATACTAGACATTGTATACTTTCGCATACATATGAAAAACCATAATGAAGTATTTATACTTCACTTCCTATGCATGCCAAAGGACTCATTATGCTCTTCATATATTTCCTTGGCCACCTGCTCAGTTAGGGGACTTTGCATAGGAATGTGTTGTTTAACAATAACTTTATGTGCTATAGCATTTCTAACAAGAATCACATCTTCGTGTTTAGTCTTGATATGATACTTAGGGTCTTTTATGTAGGCAATGGCTATAGTGTTTTTACAATACATTAACACTAGATTTAAAATTCTCACTTTCAAATCATAGATATTTTCCCAAACATCATCAGCCATATAGCCACATGTACTGACATAGTACATTAATATGCGCATGATCATTATATGCCCTAAAAAGTATCTTAAGACCTTCTGTGAAGACATTCCATGTCTCTCACAATGGTTAAACTAGTACCAGCATACAAGTCTTATCACAAAATAGATATCTGGTCTTGTACACATCACTGTATACATAAGACTACCAACAACATTTGCATGGAAACCTTTTTCCATTTTCTATGTTGATTTAGTTAAGGGACAAAATCAAGACTCAAAAATCATTACTGAAGCCACTGGGGTATCTATGGGTTTGCATTAACTCATATAGAAATTGCTCAAGAATCTCCTAATATGATTGTCATTGCAAATAGATTTCATCATCCATATCACCACTTAAAGGTGTAGGTTTTACATCCTCTTGATGTATTACTAAATCTTAACAGTAAATTGTTGCCAAAATAAGTCTGATTAAAAATGCACAACAGGTAAGATGAAAGCCTTCCTATTATGCTCACCCCTTTGCAATCAAATGAGTCTTGTAGTTTCTAATTCTTAACCATGACTCTTTTTCAATGAATCATCACTTCCATTGCTTTCTTCCATTTTGCTTTTGCAGGAATCTTATATAGAACACGACTCTATCTTCTAGAGCAGCCATGAATTCCTTTCTCAATTACTGCTTCTTATTTGGAGCTTCCTGCTTCTCTTGTTTAGGTCTCTTTATTGACCCTTCAAAACTCCCACTCACAAGGACTATTAAAAATCGCTGGCTGGTTCTATACTGTCTTGTCTATGTGTCTCGTAAAGAGACACATGGTCATCATTTTCGCCTTTATTTGAAAACTAATGCATAATAAATGTGGTAGCTTTCAGTTCTTTTCACTTACAATTCCATCTTTTCACTTATAAAAAAAATGAAGACATCACTCTTATGAGCTCCCACTTACAATCATAATAGGAATGCGCAATTGACCCTTATGATTTGCACTCTTATGATCTGTGGAAAATCAAATCCAATTCACACTTGACCATAATTCATAGAGTGTAGAAGTGACCACTTTAGAGGGCACATGGTTAAGTTCAATACCACACACACTTGATGAAAACAAATATGTGTACTAATCCACCAAAAGTGAACCTTAATACTCTCCCACTCACATTTGGTGGGCTAGCTTGAACCATCATAACCATGTCTCATAATGCTTCATTACACTTTTCAATAAACTCCATCTGGTGGTGAAGTGTATCATATAGTTAGCTATCAACTATCTTTCTTCAGTCATAAAGCTCATTTGATCATTCACAACCTTGATTAGTTCATACCTAGGATTTCAGAACTTTATAGTCCAAAATACTTAAACTTCAGACTTACGCGGAATTAAATATGTATGATCATACTTGTGAATAATCCTCAACAAGAGTAATAAAATGTTTAGCTTTGTGCCTTGCCCTCATACTAAGTACCAAATTTATCATAATGGAATAATTGCAATGGAAATACGGTCATTTTCCCTTTACATAAATATTTTTGTATTGCTTTACTTGCTAGACTATCACAATGACATCTGCACATTGGCAACTAAACTTAGCAATCCTCATTATGCTAATTTTTGTTGTAATTCCCATGTCCTTGTCTAGCATGACACATAATCAAGTCAATACTTGAATCACAAAAGGCAGTAAAGCAACTAAGCATAAAGATTCACCAACAATGCTCAACTTAAAGAAATCTCATGAGAGGAAAACTAAATCAGAATTATATATATGCCACAAAATCATGAAAGTTTAAAACAGTTGAACCCTTAATCTTGACGGCATGAGACAACAACTCAATCTCATTTGAACCAGTGCATGAAGCACATCACAGAGAATTAATGTCGTTCCACTACATAAAGTAGACTTGTAGGTGCTTATACCTTTTACTTCAATCCTCATGTCGCCACCAACTCTAAGCTTCTGGCTTAGATGTGACAATAGAGAACGTTTTGTAAAGAATTTCAATCCCTATCGTCATGAATTATGGAGCTTGTGTCCTTTTTGCGTTCCTCTTATTTGGAACAATTCTCTGCAAAATGAACTTTTCTTTAGCAGGAAAAGCATTTAACCTCACTTAGGTTAGCCTTCTGCTGGGAGAAATTCTTACCCTTCTTTGAACTTAGGGTCGTCCTTCTATCTCTTTCCTGGAATCTCTTACCCTTCCCTAATGTTGGGTTTATAGTGTGGAGGACTTGGCCTCTCCTATAGGGTATGTTTGTCCAGAGGATTTACAAACCTCTAGACATTCATTTCTAAGCCCCAAGTACTTCAATACATCATTGAAAGTAATAATGTTTTTGCTATGGGTCATACTTAACTTTCAAGAGCTCCCACCTAGAAAGGAGCGTCTTGATGAACAAACTGAACTTGTTCGTTAAACAATACATGTTCAGGTTCTCTCAGTTTCCTTATTAAGTTGGTCATCTCATGTAGATATTGTCTCTTAAGAGGTGATTGAAGTACCTCAAGAGATCATATTTGAATGTAATTCACATGGCATTGCTGTTGGATTTCTTTCACATTTACACATGCATTTGTCAAGTACAGCATACGCAGGGCAATTAATGTTATGAAATTTCCCTTATCACGGCCATGTCGGTCTCATAACCTCTTATTTGTTGAGTAAATCCTCAGTTTTAGTGACATTTGACCCAAATCAATGGCTTTTCAACATCTTTTATTTATATGAAACCTTTCAATGTCAAATATCACAATTGTCCCCATTTAGCTTATTAATTAACTTTCTTGTTCTTGGTAGCCTCTCTTAGTTTAATCACTTAAATCATTCCACTTATAGGGTAATTCACAATTGATTTAAAACAAGAATGTCTTTTTATAGCACATTTAAGTATACAATGTCATATACTTATATTATTCTTGACTAGAAAGGTAATAATAACATTGGGTCTATGATCAGGAGAATACGTTTGTACCTCCCATCACACAGATTCCAACAATGCCATTATCGTCTATCAAGAATTTCATACAAATACTTCACATAAAATGCTCAATTATGACTTTCAGAAGGCTCAATTTCTGAAAGCTCCCACTTAGATAGAGCATATGCTAGCTCCCACTTAGATAGAGTATATTATTCTCTTAGAAGACTCATTTTCCAAGAGTTTTCACTCATAAAGAGTGTTTGACATTTACTTCTTCATGTCTCTTAGAGCATTATTATGATGTTGATAATGTCTTATTATCAGGGAATTTTGGGACAATTCAATAGTTTTCTTTAGCTTCTATTCATCTCATTTCTTCATTCTAAATCTTCAGCCAAACAAATCTTTAAGGGGAGAATTTTATTTATTTCTCAAACCCAATTTGATAAGGTTCACAATAACCACTATTTTCTAAGGCTAGAAGAATTTTATGTCCCATGTTGTTTTAATCATCTTCCAAAGTTTCTCTATCACATTGAGAAGATGTTTCAAATGTCTTATGCAATTTGAATTGTTTCATTCTAGAAACATTACATATTTGCTCTTAAGTTTTTTTTTTATGATTTCTAATGTTGGTGGTTGGACTGGGATCAAAACTCATTTTCACTCATGAAATGGGCTTTACCTTCTGAGGTTCATCATTTGCCTGAATCTGGCATTAGGGAGCTTCTCCTTTTAAGATACCCTTTCACTATGATTTGATATTTTCTCTTTTAGTATCAAATTCTTACTTTTACCTTTGTGAGATTTCCTCATATATGAATCTTGACATTCACCTTCTTAAGATTCATGAGATTCAGGTTTATTTTTAAATTTATCTTCCGAATTTCTTTTCGGTCACACGTCTTATTCAATTTCAGGTTCTAATGAACCTTAGTTTGAATCATTTTCCTTTTGAAACTCTCTTTAGGATCTTCTCCTTCTAGGTTATATTTCAAAGGCTCAATTTTAAATGAGCAAACCCCTCTTCCATCTATCACTAATTAGAGGCTCACATTACTTTAAGTAATTTATGCTTGAATCATTATTTAGAGGTAACATCAAATAATTTTCACCTTCTCAAATCCACTACAAAAGGTGGTTTAGTGCTTTTTGAACTCCTCAAATTCATATTTATCTCAAATAAAATAAATATGAATTATTAAAAATATTTCAAGATTTTTTAAACTCATAAAAAATCTTTCAAGATAGCACTAAATGCCTCTAAAACAGATTCAAATATATTCAAAAAATTTTTTGAATATACATCAACATGAAGATCTTGAATTTAGGGATTTTTAGAAATAAACCATGTTTCAATCGGAGCTCAAATGCAACTTTACATGCCCCTAGAAGGAGGAGGAGAAAGAAATTCTAGAAAAATTAAAAAATCCAGATTTTTTTTTTATTATTAGCACAGATCTAGGCCCAAAAAAACGAATCCCAATTGTGTATATATATTTTAAAGGTTGATAACCCATGAAAAATGAGCCCATAACCTTTATTGTTTTTTTTTAAAGGTTTGTATGGGCTTTGCCAGGCTAAGGCCAGTTTTTTTTTTCGGATCACTTATTCTGATCCACCCAGTCCGCCACTATTCCTTTTTTTTTTTTGGGTTGGGCTAAATTCGGCCTAATCCATTTTTTTGTTTTGGATCAGGTTGGGTCTCGACCCACTTCCCCGATCCGGTTTTTTTTTTTTAAATGTGTCAAAACGACGCCGTTTAGAGGGTCTGGTTGTCTTCAACCTCCAGCTGGGGTTGACCCGAACCTGGTTTCAGTCACGGGTCGGGTCCGTCAACCCGGAACCTTCTCTCCTCCGTAACTTCGCCGTCCGACATCCATTTTGCACGTTCTTGCTGTCCATTTTCATCGTTTTTTTTAGATCTACGCAATGGGATTATTTTCAAGGACTAAATCACTCGTTTTAAGGGGACCCAATTCAATTTAGCATTTCGTTTCTCGTTCGTTCCTTCGATTTATCACACCCTGGAATGTTATTTCGTTTCATACATTCATGATGTGTATGATAAGGCTTCTAAATACACTCTTACTCATAAAACCAAGGCACAAACAGGAATCGGCAATTAATTGATTACACCGTAAAAACACCGAGAAAATGAAAAAAAACGCACAGAGGAAAAAAAAACAATAAACTGATGAATAGAGACTAATCTCATACTTCCCAAAAAAACCAATATGTATTTGAGTCAGAATCATATATGCCTCATATATCTTCAACATGAACATAATATGATAAAGTTTCTATTCGCATGCTTTCAGAAAAAACTCACTATTCATGAACACAGTGAACTATCCGATGCACAATTTTAATCCGGAACAGATTATTAACCAATCTCTGATACCACTGTAGGTTTTCGGGCGTACCTGGAATCCGATTGACTCACTGAGTACCCACTCGAGATCGGAGCACCGATTCAGACTCTGATCACGTTATACGGCAGATTCACCATACGGATGGGGAGGAACCATAAGAGAAGTTTTCTGAAAGTTTTTCTCATATTGAAAACAACTAACTGCCACAATCTATTATTCCCATATTTCACGTACAGGAAGTTACTGATTTGAATTTCAAATCATAAGGATAAAACTCCTTATTCAAACCCAAAATTTTTCATAATTTTATAATAGCCCCAACTGAATTTGGCTTTGGGCTTGATCTACCAAGGGTGGACCAGACCTATTCCAACAAAAATAGACAAGTTCCGGACAGAACAAGCAGTTTCTCTGTACAGAAAAAGCTTCAAAACCAAATACATGTTTCCCTCAGATATTGAAGCTATCTTGAAGAAGAAGCTAAGCCTAGGAACTTGGGTTTGTTACTACAAAGATGAAGGTTGGTTCAATGGAAGCCGAAGCTCATCTAACTAGATTATCTTCAGCATATGGAACAATACTTATGATTGTGAAGAAGAAAATTATAAGCTTCAAAGAGAAAGAGTAATAATAATAATAATCATCATCATCATCTTCATCCACTTGGTTTTTTGCATAATACTCTGAATCATGCAAGAGAAAAAATCTTGCCTTATCTAAGAATGTTATTGAGTGATTCTTCACTGTCTAGATCTTTTGGGTTTCTCTTCATTTATGGTCTCCATGGAGAAGGAGAGAATCTTGGAGAGCAAATGGAATCCATTTGCAGGTTCAGTTCAAGGTTGGGAGAGAACATGAAGGGATGCAAAGTGATTATGACTGAGTTAGGGTTTGGTGATCCTCTTGTGAAAATTGTTCCTCGTACTGCTTCCATGTCTTGTATTGAGGACCTTTGGTACATCAAAAGAATTTCAGAACTTAGTGACCAGAATGAAGAGCTGCTCATGAAGGCACAAATGGGAAATGTGTTTGTGGACCCCAGGGAGTCTTAGGGTTTTAATAATCTAATTAAAATTGTGATTCTATTTGGTAATGATTGTTCGTTTTTTTTTTTTATATTTTATCTTATTAGGTGGAGCTTTATGTATCACATTGAGTCTAGGAAAGTAGCCACATTGGCTACACTTATAAATAGCCTGAGATATGGTAGATTTTATGTTTTATATTTTTATATTCCTTTTAAGGTGTAGAGACAAGCAACGTGGGTTTTACCTTTCTCAATAAAGTCTTTTCTATACATACGATCTACGATCTGATTCAAATCCAAATATACTTGGCTTGGTGATTTTATATTTTATATTGATATTTAATTATAATGTATTTATTGAAACTGCAACGTCAAATTTTTGTTAAGTTGACCTACTATATTTGATTCTTTCAATATTTCTTTGTACTTCAATTCGGATCTCGAGCCGTGTGGAGGGTATGCTGTGCAAGAGATTGAAAAAACAAACAAGTTTTGTTTTTATGGGAAAAAAACCCTCCTATTTTGGAAAGTTCAATATCACTATTGTATTGATTAACACATGATGTTCATAACTATTTCTCTCTCTTTAAGTTCCCTTCTCATAAACTTCAAATCATTGGAATGATATATATCAAACAATGGCATCATCAGGGGTGTTCAAAGTTTTTATGTCTTGATCTCGAGCAATTGAGAAGGGAAAGAAGGGGAAATTTAGGATCGGGATCAGGAATGAGACTTCCCGATCTCAAATTTTTGTGTTCCCTATATATATATATATATATATGTATTACTTATCAACATCTTCACACATGTCAGATGAATAGCAAGCACCAACTAACTAATCAAATAATGCTATTTTGATTTCATAAATTAATAATGACAACGATTAGTTTATTTGATTATGTGAATGTAGTGGACTAATCTTGAAGAAATGAAGCACCTTAATTTGTCTCTCAAGCTTTAGGCATGTAGCTAGGCTCTTTTTGATTATGTAATGTATTGGACTCTTGAACTTTTGATTATATAATGTATTGAATGTGATCTGTCATTGAGTGACTTTTAAGTAAGTAAACAAGATTTCAGACCAAAATCATTATATTGATGTTGCAAATCAAATGATGAGTTGTTGCATGCCGGATAAATTTTAGATTTCATATAGATTTAAGAGCACTACATACTTTGAGATTTTTGGGGAAATCCCGATACCGACTGGAACGAGAATTTTTAGGGATCGGGATCAAGAATGAGGTTTCTCGATCCCATCCCGAGAACACCCCCAGGTATCATGATATTCCCAACGGAAAAGGAGAACATGTGAAAATAGCAAGGATATACTTGCATTAAATTTTTATAGCAAATTTAGACAAATTTTCAATTACGATGTCATAATAATCCATGCAATCTCATAACAGTTTCATATTAAGGGTAGGCTGAAAACCAATGTCAATATCAACATAACAATATATAGTAAAACAATTGTAAAACGTGCCACTCAAATTATAATTAACTCTTACTTTAAAGGGAGAATTGCTGAAAAATACTTTGGAAGCAAATTAATTGCTGATTGCTACCAAGCGTGCCAGTGATCTTCCGTGTGTGCAAGGGATCTTCCGTTTTGTGCAAATCATCTTCCATTTGTGCAAAAGTCTTCCGTATAAATGTGCAAGCAATCTTCCGTTATGTACAAAACATATTCCGTTATGTGCAATGGTAACATTCAGCAATTAATTTGCTAAAAAGGTATTTATCAGCAATTCTCTCTACTTTAAAATGTATTTCCTGTTAGCTGAAATTTCTAATTTCCTTGTATGAGTCGTGTGAGTTAGGGTTTGTTTGGATTAGCTTCTTTTAAGTAATTGTTTTGTGCTAAATAAGATAAATATATGGAAGAAATTTTATCTCATAAGATGAGAGAAATTTTATCTCATATGATGAGAAAACTCCTACTTTAAGTGCTTTCAAGCCCCTCCTTAATGTGAAATATTCTCACGTCTCAATGTCTCAACAAGGAGTATTAGAATCTAGCAATGACAAAAACTCATTTTTTGGCAGATTTTATGGTTTTTAAACATTTAGAGTCCATCCAGAATATCACAACTAATATATCATAACCCTCTTCCTCTCATTGCTAAATTATGCTTCTCCAGTTCAAATAGCTATGCAAACCAAATCGGTAACTTTGGTACTGCTTTATTCCAACAATATTTTCATGTAGGAATATTTAAATCCAAGCATCTTGATGACAATAATTCTTTGGCATCTCTTTACAAGGTGATTTCTCATAATGCTCTGTTTTCATCAGAAGGTAGACATGTACAATTCTAAGGCCTGTTTTGCATGACACAAATCTCTATTGCTCAAAGCCAAATCCTAAAATATATAATACATTATGCTGTAAAGTTAGACTTTTGACAGCCTGTTTTTTGATGATCTCCATATTCTTCTTGGAGACAATGTACTTCTCTTGGAGAAAGAATTTCTAGGTGTTTCCAACAGATCGTCGAGTTTCGAAGTATCTAGGGATAACCTGTCCATAACAAAAGCATCTACATTGAAACCACTTTCACTATCCACATCATTACTTTCAATGGAGCTACGAGATGGGGTGGTTGACTCTGAATCTGCATTGTTATCATTAGTTCTGTACAAATTCAGGTCCAGTTTTAGGAGTCTCTTCAAACTGTCAATGGCAGGGTCTATGATGTCTAAGAATCCCATAACCCACGAAGCATCATCGACAACTTCGGTTCGCTGGTGCATGAAATGAAATGCATTCCAAAGAAGTTAGCCTTTCTTATTGAGTTGAGCAGAGAAAAATCATGACTCAAAACTACTATGCTATTTTAATCTTTTGCATAGTATTTCATTTTTCTTAGCATACAGTACGAAAGCTATATGATGATTGAATAACAGCATAGCAAAATGTCAATCCTGATGATTGAATAACAGCATAGCAAAACTTCCATTAAAGTTTGTAGTTCAGGACATTTTGGTCTTCAAATTATTCATTTGAACTAGCGAAAAAATGAAATACAAAATTTATAACTTGAGATTGGATCATTCGTCAATACTCATGTCGAGCAACAGATATAGAAATATGATATGAAACTTGCTGCTTCTAAAAATAGATTCAAAATTGGGAACAAGTACATTTGCTAGCTCATTTCTACAGAAGTCACATCAATTGTAAGTAATATAATATTTAGAAACTTATTAACTTGAGTCTTTTAAGTTTCTCTTCTTTATGTGCTCAATAAATCTGAGTAAATAATTCAAAATAAAGGTGATGGGATCATCAGGTCTACTTCAGATTAAGCAATAACAATACAGTTGAGAAATTCTTCAGTTCACCTTGCTTATCAATTCTTGTGGAACATGTATACTTGAAAATTTAACCAGGAAGTTACCTGCTGAAAATAGAGATCACGAATTTCCTCAGCACGGACAGAATTTCCTTGCTGTTCCTCCAATGATGCCCAAGTCATCCATGTCACAAAACTCTGAGAATTAATACTTAATGAGGATCTAAATAATCTGCGAGCAGCTGACAGATTACCAGCCCTCTGCTCCAGAACACCCCAAGCCTGCATTGGAAGGCAATAGCAATAAGTTTTTTGTTTTCGGGACTATTCTCCACTGTCAACAGAGACTAAACTTCCTTAGATACTGAGGGAAAAGAGTAGACCTTTCCCAATTAGGTAACACTAAGAAGTTGCCCCGACATATTGATAACTCGCATGAAGCAAAAGTCATTTATTACCTGTAGACATCGGGCAGCACTTTCACTGGTTGAATCAATTGATAAAGCTTTTTGGTATAATTCTCTAGCTGTATTCAAGTTTCCTTCCTTCCATTCCATCCAACCCCAAGCCTGCATATTCCCAAACTATTCAGTTAATATAATGCTGAAAATTTCAACATGAACCTAGAGGAAGACGATAAATAGTGTCATGCCGAAATATGTCATAAAACGAACTTACTAATTATTTCAAAATATTACTGGATCTCCTAGTAGGTTTCAAAGAAAGAAAGTAATTGAGAACAAAAGCATAAAGACAGAATTCACCATTGCAAGCTCACTAACCAACAGATCATATAGAAAAGACAAATTAAAGCAACAAAATGTTCAAAGGTGAAAAGATCCTTGTGGATATATTTCTTACAATCCAGACTGGCTGATGCTTTGGATCCAATTGAGAAGCTCTCCTGAACAATACCCGAGCAAGATTTGCAGTTGAGTGTTTGTATTCTAATAATGCAAGAGACTGAAGGAGAACAGCATCCCTAGGATTTAGAGCATGGCCTATCTTTAGAAGCTTTCTTCCCTTGTTAATGTTGCCAACACTAGCTTCAAAAAGTCCCCATACATGCCAAGCGAACCTATTTTTGGGACTGGCATTTACTGCATTCTGTAAGTTGAACAAGAAAAAAGGAAAATAAGGATAGAAATTAAACAATGCAACTAGAAAAGAAATATGCCATAATGCGTGCAAGTCTTCCAATTTCAACAAGCCAGCCAAAATTGGCAATCTCATATATCACCTCAAACAATTGCCTAGCAGCACGGTTGTTTTCCTGTTGCATCTCCAATTGAGCCCAAGCCTAAATAAGAAAGAATTAAAACATTTAGATAGGAATGCAAGAATTACACGTTAAGATCCATTACAAACTTACAGGACAATCATGACTTACAAGCCAACTAGCACAGCTTTTAGGGTTACACTTAGTGGCCTGCTTGAACAAATATCTCGCCTGCTGATACCGGTTTGCCCTAGCTTCTAGCAATGCAAGTGTTTGGTATATGTACTCATTTGGTCGACAATGTTTAAGACCTTTGGCTAGTAGATTCCTTGCCTTCTTTATGTTTCCCTGTTTCAGCTCTAGAACAGCCCATCCATGCCAAGCCGCAACATGCTTCTTATCAGCAACTGTGGCAGCATCAAATAACTCTCTTGCTCTCCTGATATTACCCATTTTATTTTCAAGAACAGCCCAGCACTGTTTTAAGAATTTTCCCAGTGTTAAACTCAGTACAAATGAAATAAATAAATTCAATATATCATAGTATTAGGAGTAGTCACTCCTTATTGCTAACTGACAAACTACTCCCACTGAAGGGTTCAACTAAGTATCATCCTGTTAGATATTGGTATGCCAGGAACCAATGATAGGCATAAATATGCCTTGGAAAACACACGCTTTTAGGCATGATGATGAAGAAAAAATGTAAGACTGCTATATGCAAATAATTTTGCATAAGAACGATCCAGACTCAGCCATGGCCAACCATGAATCTCTGGCTACTAACTCGTTGATATTCTGGAAGATGTGATGGCACATGAACTTTCATTATCGGCCTTGATGGCGAGAAAAATCACAGAGAGAGAAATGCATCTTAATTTCTAAGTTTGTTTAGATGCCATGAACTATTGCATAGGAACAGCAAACACCTCAGTGTATGCACATAACTCTGAAATCCCAACTTTCTCTTTTTTTCCTTTTCTTTTTAACATTCAAAACTGTTTATAAGGACATAATAAGGGCAGTATCAAGTCAAATTCCAAGCAGAATAAATACATAGACATTTCTGAGGGCATAAGCTTCAAGAGGTCACAAATTTACACAAGAAAATGTGACCCATGCTTAGAGGTGTTCTTGAGCTAGGAAGGCCAAAGGTATATACTAGGCACACGCCCAACATTTAAGAAATAAATTTAAAACCTTAAAGTCCTAACTAGCACGTTGGGCCTAGACCAGCTCCACAAAAATAATTCACTAATATGTTCACTCTCCAAATTTCATAATTCATATTATATATTTTGTTCATTCTCATTCTTTATATTTTCTATTATTATGTCGCACATTTTATTCTTCAATCTATAAACTGGATATGGTTAATAAATAAAAAATGAAAAATGTGGCCATTCTGACCAAGTGCACTTACTTTAGAAAGGAAATTTTGTAAGGGACAAAAGTAATTAAAATTACTCTTTAAAACATAGATTTAAAAAAAAAAAATCTAGATCACTGTCAATTTTACTCAAGGATCTTTTTTCTTAGAAAAAAATATTTCAGTAGACACATATTTATATGCAAATAAACAAGGGACATGCTCTAGCCTAGTTTATGGATTCAAGTCATGACTCATGATAGATGTAACTTCTTGTGTGTCCCAAAAAGAAAAAACTTTTTAAGTTTGGATGAATGTAAATTTGAGAAATAGCCGAAGCTGGACACTCCTAAATCTATTTTAGCCCAAACCCAACCCAGAAACAAGTATACCCATGATCACATTGCAAAAACAAGAATTAAGGCTACCTGCCAAATGTAAGCATTTTCTCCTTGAGTTGCCTGGCAACCCTTGTCGTATATTTCTCTGGCCTGAGTTGTTTTCAATTGCTTGCTCAAAATCTTCCCCAGTGCCACATAAGGTCGACCATCTTCTGGCCAATATTCTATGCACTTTTTCAAGATTTAAACGAAACCAAAATCAGAAATAATCCACCAAATAGGCAAATTAAAAGAGAGGACAAAACTTAAATACGACTTAACAACATCTCAAATCACTTAATCTAAGAACAAACTTTGCTTTAATCCATTTCACTGATACATTCACCAAAAAATTTAAATAAAAAAAAAACGACGTACCTTCTGAAGCATTGCTTCTGCTTCTTCATACCGGAAATTCCTCGCCAAAACCTTTGCACGGTATAACGCTAAGTCCAAATTCACAGTAAGTAGCTTCTCTTTAGCGTCAGATTCGACCCTCACCGGCTCAAACATCGGCATCTTCTTCGCAAATTCCTCAAGCCCTGCATCAATCGCCGAAGCCTTTTCATCGGAATCCTCCACCTGCTGCTTCTCTTCTGCGCCGGAAAACTCCTTCACCGGCCGGCGAACTACCAGCATACTATCCTCCGTCGTGACAGTATCGCCGGTATCGGATTCGCTGGATACGACGCCGTCCAACGGTTGTCGAGTAGAAATTGCCTTCTTCTCGAGCACTGTGGTGGATGATGAGTCCCTGAGGGAACATTGTGGATTCACGGCGATATGGTTGGAAGGTGAGGAGTGGAAGGGCAAAATGGGTAATTTAAATCTGAACTTAAAGAGATGGTTAGGGTTTTGAGACTGAGTGAAGATGGTGAAGTTGGAAGAACAGGAAGTGGAAGAGGAAGAGGATGAAGAAGAGAGAAGGAAGGAGTAGTTCATTTCTGTGTTTAACTGATTAACTGATTAAACTGTTTTTGAATTTTTACATGCACAGAAAATGTGAGGCGGGGTGTGGAGGAAGAAGAGACCTCGTGCAATTACTTCTATAGCCCTCTATTTTTTTCCTTCAATTATTATTCGTTTGAATATAAGTTTAAAATTAAAAAGTGTACTGTATATTATTATTTTTTGCAATTAATTTACGTTTATTATAATTGAATTCCAATTTTAATAATGGTTTAACCCAAAAAAAACATATGCTTAATTATTATATGGTTTTTCTAATAACATAGGGTAACTTTTAATATTAAATATTATTACGAATAACTTACTATATTTATTTTAAAAAATTAGTTATCCAACTAAAAGAGTATAAATAATGAGACTGATTACTAATTAGTTTTGGATTAAAAAATGAGACTAGTGAAATAAGAATTCATTGTTTATCCTACGAAGTCAGCCCCAAAAGAGGTGTCGGAAGGGTGGTTGAGTAATTATGCATAATATGAGTCACTGGTCTCAAATTACCCACGTGGCCACATGACTTATGTGGCTGAGGCTTCATCCAAAAAGTAGATTTTCTGACACGTGGACGCTCTTCATTGGAGGTCACGTTCATGATATTGTAACAAGTAGCTTTTTCGCAAAAGGACGAAGAAGTAAAAACCTTTATGGAGAAAACCTACATGGAGGGAACGAAATGGGAAAATATCTGAAAAAAAACTTAAAAAAGAAAAAGTTGATTTGAACTTGTATATTCTGACGGCAGTACTAATGTCTGAACTAGAATTTATCAAATTTATAGGAATGGATCAATTTGCTCTTGCCATTTGTTTTATTAAAATAAATAAATACCTCCACTAGCTGAGTAATATTCCCTCCCTCTTGAAAACATTCCCAAAGTGGTGGGAATGGGGTTCAAAACACCCCCCACTTTGGTAGTACCAAAAGGTGTATAATCATTGGGCCACCAATCCATCCCAACATAAGTAGTGCAAAAAAAAAAAAAAAATAGGAGAATTATAATAAGGTCTCGCTTAAGAAAAAAAAATGAAAAATTGATTCTATCGAATTGTTAATAGCATTTTTGAAGTTATTAACGAGACTATTTTTTTTATTTTCTTTTCTTGGGTGGGACTTGAATTTAATTCTCCCAAAAATATACATATAGTAACATTTAATATTTAACCAAGTCCACTAACAAATTCAAATAAGAAATTAACACATTGAGATAAAGAATTCGTAAGTCCATAAAAGGAATTCGTAATTTTTATTTTTTAAGTAAAAAATTCACTTACTCTCTTAGACCATTCACTAGTTTACATAAGGAATTCCCAAGTTTAGAGAAGTGATTGACAAATTGAGATAAGGAATTTATAAATTCATATGAGGAATTGACAAGTTGAATTAAGAAATTTGCAACTTTCGTTTAAATAAAAAATTCATTTATTCTCTCACATCATTCACTAATTTAGATAAAGAATTTCTATGTTCAGATGAGAAATTGACAAGTTAAGATAAGAAATTTGCAATTTTCATTTAAGTAAAAAATTCCTTTACACTCTCAGGTCATTTACAAGTTTAGATAAAGAATTCCTAAATTTAGATAAGGAATTGACCAATTGAGGTAAGAAATTGATAAGTTGAGATAAATAATTTTCAAGTTCAAGCCATCCACAAGTTTAGATAAAAAATTTCTAAATTCAAATAAAGAATTGATTAGTTGAGATAAGGAATTCTCATGTTCAAGTATCAGAAAAGGCACCTATATTAAGAGGGACAGCCACCAGCAAATCCCAAAACTAGTAGCCGTTTGCTCAGACAAATAATAGTAAGATCTCAAAAAAGTGCCATATATCGGTAGATATTATTAAAAATATATATATAACATATTTTTGCATGCACATATATATATATATATATATATATATATATCCTATTCATGGTTCGTCACATTGTTAAGGATTAACCTTCTGTTAAACCTAACTACTATTATTATATCCATCATCAAATGTAGTCTTTTTTTTTTTTTTTCAAAATTAACCTCCACTCAAGAGAATGACCTGGTCCACTCATCTTGGTTATAGAGGCCCTCACAACCTTATGGTGCTTAAGAAAGATTTAATTAAGGAGGTGTTTTGTGTTAGCTGGTTCAGACGAACCCAACCAACTATAATCCTATGTAATTAATGTGATAGTTTTCTGGAAAATAGAATATACTATTATCTCACCTTTTTAATAAAATTGAAGTATATTAAAAAAAATGGTAATAACTTCTCATGCCTTTAATGTAAAATATTGGAGATAGATCTTTTATTTATTATCAAAATCAACTCCATCCCCAATTATGTCCTACATTAAGCACTAGAGGAGTGTGATTTTTGGAAGGATTAAGATTATTAACTAGCTTAAATTAAATCTCTTAATCTACCAAATGGTCAAAAGGTTTTTTTTTTTTTTGTACAAAAAAGTTTAGATGAGTTGCGTCCTAAGTTCATCACAATCAAAACATGCCTCGAGATTCAAACAATACTTAAAAAGTTACTTATAGATTTGCCCACCAACCAAAAGAAAGATTCTTATTTTTTTCGATTAAAAAGGGTTCTTTCTTTTGTAACAAAAAATTTTAGGTAAATTGGTTTTCGAGACTCATTAAGATCATGACATGCCTCTAGGTTCAAAAAGCACTTATAAAAATATTTACAAATCGCCCACTAATAAAACTGTCACATCAATATAATTTAAACTTATAATATAGTTATAAACTAACTCCTTTACTAACTTAATAAACCTTTGTTGGTATAAAAAAGGAGTTCTTATTCAGCTTATTCAGCAGCAGAGATAAAAGTATTTATATTCAGAAGTTGGGCTGGTCCAGAAGGTCCATCCCAAAATATTGTCCCATGTTGAAGCGAATCAATCCCATTGTAAAAGGGAAAAAAAAATTGACTGGGACAAGCATTTCTGGCCCAATAAAACGGGGGAGGGCATTGTAAGATGGTAGTTTATTACCCGCTAAATTCTGTTTATCCGTTAACTCAATGCGAAGCTTTCAGACTCCGGCGACTTCAGCTTCTTTTTCGCCGTGATGGCTCTGAGAATCTTCTGCAATACACAAATTTCAACTTCCCCTCCAGGTTGTTCTTCATCTATATTCTTATTATTTCACTCTCTCCTCTCCCTAACAGCGTATTGTATTATTCTATCGCAGCGAAAGTGGATTCGAGAAGCAAGAAATGTCTTCAAAATGTTAAAAGCACTGTGAACAGTGTTGGGCTTCCTTATATGTCATCTTCTCCACTTGAAGCTCTCAAGAGAGGCAACTGGGTCAAGCTCATTTGCGGAGCGAGCTTTGAGGTGTGAAACTAAAGCTCAATTTTATGATTCCCCCCTTCTAGCTCTTACACTTTAGTCTCTATTTGTTAAAACCTAACTTCTTTTTTAGGATGTTGTTGATATCAGGAATATCAGCCTGGTTTACACTCTTGCTGGAGGTAAGAAATTTGTAGTATATTTTAATGGGGGAGTTACATACAAGTCCCAAGAATGAGAAAAAATCACAAGTAGATCTCTTAAAATCATCAAATTACGTTGAAGTCCCATGGTGCCTGAGCTAGATTGATTTAAACTAAGAAAAGTCAATTTTGCCCTTATTAATTTGAGCAACCAATGACGAGTCATTAAGTGACCAATACTAAAGCAGGGTGCCAAAATGACAAGTTATTGAGCAACTAATAATAAGTCAAGGTGCCACCAATGACTTAAGGACTTGTCATTGTGGCACCCTAACTTGTCATTGGCTGCTTAGGTTAATAAGGGTAAAGTGGTCTTTTCTCAATTCAAATTAATCTAACCCAAGTCTCATGGAACTTCAATAAAATTTGATAATTTTAAGGGACTTGCTTGTGATTTTTTTTTCTTCCTTGGGATCTGGTTGCAAGTTTCCGTTTTCTATTTTTGGGGATAGAACATATTGATGTTTCATCTGCTTGTTTGTGGAAGTAGCGATTGTTATATGTAATCTATGAGGCATTTGAAAAAACCTATGTATAAAAATCAGTATTATGTTATTTATAGATAGGATTTTAAATACAAAAAGTATTAGGATGTCTATTTAATATCTACTGTGTTTTACTTTTCACCATTACTTGGTATGAATTTAATTTATTTGAATTATATGGTTGCAGTTGACTGCATTGACTGTGCTGCTGAAGCTTCGGTGGTCAATGCAGTGAATGAAGGAATTGAGATTGCAAGAGACATTATAAACCTTCGGAGGCCATGGCTGATGATTAGTGTCAATGATGATAAAGATCTTCACTTCCGTAAGGCTGGTAAGGGAACTTATTAGCTGGAACTGTATATATGTGCTTCCAGGTAGTTTAGATATCTTTGAAACTTTAATGTGACACTCAAGTGTTCTAACTTTTTCCATACAAGAGTCCTAATGAATGTCTTAGACGAAGCATGTAATCCCCATATGACTAATATATTATAGTTTCACCTTTAATTCCACTGTTGAAAGTTCAACGTCAGTCTTATATAACAAAGATTGGAACAATGCTAAACAATCTACATGCACATAATAAATCATTGTTCTCTTCTCATATTACTATGGATTTGATGACATTTGGTGTCTGAATTAGGAAATCGGTGATAAGCATTGAACATAAAAACATGTGAAACTTTTCAAACAGGATCTTGTACACTACTTGAAATAAAACATTATTCTAAGAAAACTTTGAATTAGATGTTAGAAGTTTGGGCAATTCCTGAGCTGAATTTGTCTACTTGCAAGGTATGAGAAGGGTGGCTATTCTTCATTCCAACATTGATCTTCTGGCAGATTGATTTTTAAAATGTAAATTTGAATTTCTCGTTTATCCATTACCATGGCATTAGAGCCGTGCGCATAAAATATATTGATAAGTTATGCAATTTTTTATCAGAGCATGATTATATTTTACGATCTCTATATTTAAAAACGTTCCTCAAATGAAAAATGAACCACGAAACTCAAGATACTAATGAATAGTTTCTATCACTTTCTAGCAATATATAAAGGATGTCTGCAATGCCTTCTCTACAGAATTTGATCCAGAAGACTGTCCAGCAGACTGTTCAAGGCCTTGTGTAAATGTTTGTCCTGCTAATGCAATATCATTCCAGGAGAATGCAGCACTAGCAAGTTCTTTTGATGTTCAAATGCCAAGAGTATGATTTTTTTTTTTTTTGAAAACACATTAATTAATTCAATACAGAAAAGTTTGTCACACACACTCTCTCTCTCTCTGTTTCTTTTTTCAGATCAATAAAGTTCACTTGGGTTCTGAAATGTTCTGTTGTAACAATCATGCAGGATGGAGTTATAACTGAACGCTGCTATGGTTGTGGTCGCTGTTTTCCAGTTTGCCCCTATGATAAAATAAGTGGGATTTCTTTGTCCATTTACGATTTTGAGTTCATAACTTCATTAATTCATTTCAGGCGTGCTTACTGATGATTGGCATGATTTTTGTTCATATCTTCACATTATCGATTTGTCATATTGATCCAGGAGAGGTAACATACATAAGAGATGCTACTACAACTGCTGATCTCATGAAGAGAGATGATGTCGATGCTATAGAAATACATACAAGTGGAAGGTAATTTCACTGATCAAGTCGATAACAAATTTTACCGGAAGCTGCTTTTAATCATTAGGGTAATAATTTTTCGTGATGCCTTTGTTCAAACTTTTACTTCCTAGTTAATACGGGCACCATCTCAATTTGATTACACATGGAATGTGATCATTTCCTAAATACCAGCCTTTCTTACTCTCTCTTCATTTCGCTAAGTACGAGGGATTGGCTTTGTTAGAGATAATAGTAAAAATGTTATATGCCTTGACTGAATGCATTAATAGGTTAATCTTTTGAGTTGATATGGTTTTTGGAATAGTGATTTAGTTATTTTTGACTCCCATCCTCTTAATTAATGTTAAGATTTAGCATAAGGTAGGATAGACCAGTAAGCGAGTGCTTTATCCAACATGAAAGTCCAATGCGCTTTATTATATAACTTTTAGCGATTGCAATAAAATAATTATGGTCTTCACTTTAAAAAAAACTTTTGAGTTGAAGTGTTTCTTCATGAGAACAGTACAGCATTACGGCATAATATCTTCATATAGAAGAAACCGCAAATTTCAAGAGGTGATTTTTATTATGTTTCAGAATTCAAGCCAAACTAATCATATTCCCTCTTCTGGTTCATGACCCTTCTACAGGCAGTCTACAACCTTCAGGGAACTATGGACTGCTCTGGGAGATTCAGTTAAATATATGAAGCTAATAGCAGTAAGTATAATCTCCAGCCTCGTCTAATATTTAAAGGATGTAAATAATGCTTTTAAATAATCTCTTAGCTGGGTTTCTAGGTTAGCTTGCCAAATGGTGGGGACTCAACAATATCCACAATGAATGAAATATTTTCTACCATGAAACCCAATCTTCAAAGCTTCAACTTATGGCAGGTATGCTCTTACTTAGTTGTTCCCAAAACACTAACAGTATGAACAACTTCAAACTATCATAAGCCAAAGTTGTTCAATTTCTCTTTTCCGTTTTAAAATCCAAGTTGGATGGCCGTCCCATGAGTGGTGATATTGGGAGAGGAGCAACTAAGGAGACTATTGCCTTTGCTGTTCAAATGGCTAATGCAAGAGACAGACCTCCTGGTTTGTATGAAAATTCTCATAATGAACATGCTGAGCTTCTTTACACAAGACTTGGCATTATTTTTACATTTGCTTTGGTGATCACCAATATAAAGATGGCAAAAGGATTTTTTTTAATATCTCTGCATGACTTGACTAGTCTTTCAAAAAGTTTCCTTCACATGTCATATATTTAATAGAGAACTTAATTGTTAATGCCAGGCTTTCTTCAACTGGCTGGTGGAACTAATGCTCACACCATAGACGGGTTGAAGAAAGAAGGGCTTTTCCAAACAACCATTGTTACTGGTAATATTGTCACTTGTGTGGCCTTCACTTTTTCTGCTGCTCCCTTTCTACCATCATATAATTCATTTTATCCCCTAAATTTTTCCTAGAGAATTCAGATTATGAAACCTCAAGAACAGGATCAGCTGATTCATCCCATGCTTTAATTGGCGGTGTAGCTTATGGGGGCTATGCACGTAAGGTTGGTCATTTACAGTGTCTGCCTAATATTTCATCATTCATTTTATATTTTTCTATTCATTAAACTAACATTGTGTTCACTGAATTCTCGGCCCATTTGGCTTTAGTTTCTGAAAGAGATGTCGAATTGACAAAACTATGAGACTGTTATTTTCAAGAACTTACTCGTGCATCCACTAGTTTTCAATGACTTAACAAAACTAGAGTTGATCCCACACTTTTGCACAAAATGCGAGATGAGTTATACTATGACTTATGAACAGTATGGCTCATTACACTAGTTTTTTATATTAAATTGATATTGATATTATGAGAATTCAAGGACCAGAGAATAGTTCATTTATTCATCCTCAAACCCTTCTTCAGCAAAAGAGTGTGGAAATTGGATCAAGCCAAGTTGGTTGGTGAAATATATGCCTAAGCTTGGCGTTTGATTTAAACGTTTGTTCAAGTCTGACCTATTATTAGAGTGTAATTATAAACTCCAAACTCTCTTTGTGGCCAAACCAATGTCCAACATGGTTTGTGGCCAAACCCTGTTCAGCTAACGTAAAATATAGCTACTGATTGTATAAATAAATTCTGCTCAGATTGTAGGAAGAGCATTGAGAGCCATGCAATCCCAACATGGTGTAGCTGCTTGTTTTGAGGATCATCCACACCATCTCTTGCTGGCTCTTAAGGAAGCCCTTGCTTTGGTTGGACCTTTCAAGTGTCAATAATCAATGAGCATATCACAAGAATGCAAAGAGCACTCGCACCAAGATTTTGTGTTCTCCACACAGTTGACTACAGGTCGGTTCATGGGGCTATTTAAATTTGGGGAAATCACTAAGAAGTCCCAAGGAATGAATATAATCATCAAAAATTCCGAATAACAAGTAGGCAACATACATCTATTCATTTCTTGTATTAAAACTTGTCATTGCATGCTATTCACTTATTGTGAGACTTTTTTGTAAATACATTCCTCCCTTGAGACTTCATACTGATTTTTCCTTTGATACTTTCGAAGGATTGAAAATATGGCTCAAAACTTGGCCCATAATTAGGTATGTTGTATCTATCTAGCTAGTACAATTTTGCAAGGGGAATATTCAAGTGTCATGAAATATGCAGTTGGAAATTAGATATAGAAGGATAGAAATAGTTACTTACAGATAATAATGATTTTTGTGAGAAGTTAGCTCAAAAGCATTGGAGGTCATGCTCATACAAAATGAAACAATTAGATCTATAACTAAGATGATTGTGTTTTTATTCTTTCCAATTCCCTTTCAAAATTAGTCCCAATCCTTGACAACAACTGAATTGTTTATTGAAGAGAGAGAGAGAAAATGTCATGACTTGCATATCAAGTAGGTCTCTCACCACTCTATATATCTGATAAGGAGATGTAATCTGAAAGTTGTAGAATTGAGAATTAGGGTAGAAAGGGGTAGAATCAGAAGAGAAAGAGAGGATTGAAGAAGAAGAAGAAGTAGAAGAGATTAGAGAGAAAAGAATAGAGAGAGAGAAGGAACGAATATACTTTTGTTATTCACATAGCAAAAAGACCTGATTACAATAGGTAGGAGCCTTTATTTAAAGGCTTATACACAGCCCTTCTAACTAACTAACAACTCTAATTCCCTAACTAACAGACTTACTAGCCCTTAGCCTTACGGTTATATCTCTTAACTGACTCTATAGACTTTTAAATCTTTATTATGCTTACATATCAATACCCCCTACCCAAAAACATCATTACCCTCAAGGATGGATGACAACAACAAGATACAAAAATGGACCTCAAAAATACAAATCAGATAGACTGATGGAACTGCGCTAGTTCTGTGAACAACATTTCCTGCTGCACTCCTCACTTCTATCCTTTTCTTCCTACTTAGAGAGCAGATTCTTCCAAAGAGCATTGAAATTAGTTCTCCCTTGAACCAACTCAGAACCAAGCATCTTGCAGCAGAAACAACCAAAATAACCCAACTAGAAAATGATCTTGTAGGCCTGTTAGGTAAAATCCATGACAACAAAAAACTTGGGCGTAATTCTTGAAAAATAAAGCCCATTTGCCCTTGAATTTCAAAAGAGTTCTGCTCTCCCAAGAATATGCAAACCAGCTGTGAAGGGAGAGGGATTTTTGACTTTTCAAATTGCATACTGTTCATGATGGAACCCAGCTGTAAACTATCAAGAGAAATAGTGTCAGGAACAAAATAAATGCAAACAAGCTGTCCCTTTGACTTTTCCAATAGAAGTTTTTGCAGCCACGTAAATTCTTGTTCAAAGAACTCTATGTCTCGCCACACAGCTTCTTCAAATATCTTCGGAATACATCCACCAACGTTCAATTCTGTTTTCGTCGTTTCCTCTGTGTCCTGTTTTTTGATGATTATTGCTTCTTCATTTGGCCCAAGCACACTCGACATACGCTGCCCAGAGCCAAGAATTTGCAGAGGTTGCTTTCCAAGAGTGCCCAAAACACGTATAGATTCAGAGTGAGCAGTACCTTTAATTGCGTGGAGAGAGATGCAGGGATGTTCTATTTCTATATCATCCTTTGCTTCCTGTTCTTGAACTATCGGTTCCAGGTCTTCATCATCACCTTCAAGAAGAACCAGGTGCAACTGCATCTTTTGTCGCTGCACACACTTGTGATCATGAGAGAATTGTTCATAACAGAAGAAGCACAAGTTTTTCTCACGATACTCTACTTCTTCCTCTGTCGTGAACGCTTTTACTGGTCGAACAATGATTCTTTGCTGAAAATTCGATTCTTTTGTTGTCTCGGTCACATCTCGCATGGTTCGGAGTTTGAGTTTTTCGTCGTCATTTGTTTCTTGAACAACCGAAGGTTCTTGTTCCTCTAGTTTTTGTTCGACAGAAGCTTCTTGGGCCTCAGATTTGATGAACAAAGGCATCTGGTTCTGGCTTTGATCTTCCAAAGCCTTTCTTGCTTTCTCGGCCTTCCTATTGACCCTAATCTCTTGGGTACGTGCTAATAGGCGTGCTTCTTGCAAGTTTCTTGGATTAAACAGCCGCACCGAGACAATGATTTCATCCTTTGAAGCACCCACATAAGCATTGACCCAGTATGCCTCGGTCAAGTCCAACTTCGCCTTGAACTTATCGAACTTGGTGTCGAATTCAACCACCATCCCAGTTTGCCTTAAATGCGTGAAATTGGTTTCCATATTTTGTTGCATCCCCGCTAAACAGTTGTAATTCTTCCCCGTAACCTTGCACTGAATCTTGGAGGGTTTCCACTGAGTCATTGATCATGCTAAACGTTCCTAATTGTTGCTCAATCGCTTGCAGTCTCTCTTCCATGAGTCTTGGATTTTCTTGGGATCTTGTTTCTACCATTCAGCAGTGAGTGACGAGCCAATAATCCCAGGCCAAGAAACGAATGCTCTTATACCACTGATAAGGAGATGTAATTTGAATATTGTAGAACTGGGAATTAGGATAGAAAGGGGTAGAATCAGAAGAGAAAGAGAGGATTGAAGAAGAAGAAGTAGAAGAGATTAGAGAGAAAAGAACAGACAGAGAGAAGGAACATATATACTTTTATTATTCACATAGCAAAAAGACTTGATTACAATAGGTAGGAGCCTCTATTTATAGGCTTATACACAACCCTTCTAACTAACTAACTAACAATTCTAATTCCCTAACTAACAGACTTAATAGCCCTTAGCCTAACGGCTATATCTCTTAACTGACTCTAACAAACTTTTAAATCTTTATTATGCTTACATATCAATATCATGTCAAATTTCTTTTTTGATTCTTTTGTTACTAACCTATACAAGTATACACATAAAAGAGGCATAGTGTATTTCACGTTAATAAGTGCCAAAACGTGGTTTACATAGAAGCAATATTTGTCAATGACTATATAATATAGTGGAATAAAAGTTCTATAAATAAGAGGTCGCAAATTTGATCATGCTTGTAATATCAGTATTTGCCCCTCTAAATTAAAGGGTAAGAAGATAGAAGCTATCTTTGGTTACTTTTGTCAAAACATGGTGTAAAGCCCACTTTATTGTGAGTCTATATGCACCTTAGATGGGTTAAGACTACATTACCTTGAAAGATTCTGAATCGTCTCTTTTTTAATTGATCAAGCAACAGTTGTAAAACTTTTTGTCAAGGCGTTACACAACAATAAGTGATTTTTTTTTTGTGGTAAAAAAAGGAGTTGATAACAAAATATCCATGCTTAAAAATGAATTTTCGCATCAGGCAAAATATGAAGGCGCTCTTGTCAGGAGTTGAAAGTTGAAATAATAATAAAAGCTTATGAAATTTTAATAAGGCAGCTACTTTTATGTTTAATGTCAATAATTTTCTGAAAAATTGGATCTCCTTTCGTATAAATAAGCTGTGAAATGATTCTCCTAAAACAAATGGTAACTATAAAACAAAGTATTCCCTTCGATCCTTAATATAAAATCTATTTAATTAATTTGATAAAATTAAGAAAGTTAGTTAACGTGACATGTTTTTTTTTTAAATATCTTAATCATCTTTCTCAATTCCATCATTTTGTCTTTTATTTGATTATTTTTAAAGAAACATTAATAAGAATAAATTAGGAAAAAGACAGAAAAACATAAAAAATATATCTTATATTTAATACCAAAATCAACTCTCCCAATTAGATCCTACATTAACGACTAGAGGGAGTAATAAAATACAGCTCATTTGTTGCACATTTACTCATATGCTTTAAGGGCTCAAATTGGAAACTCATTCCTTTTCGTTATTATTAATCTTGGATGATTTTTTTTATTATCAACTTATCTAATTAAAATACTCGTATAATAAATGTAAAATTTCATTGAAAAAGATTCTTCATTGCAAAACACACAGACTCCTTATATCATCATTGTTAAAACAAGTATCGATACAAACACACAAACATATTAATTATCATTAATTAAAAATACCATGTTATATTTTGCCAATAACGCATGCAAAATGTTCTTAATCTTGTTCACCAGTAAAAAAGGCTCATTCCTTGCTTATTTAGTCACGCTTTAAGGTACGAATTGGTAATTTAAAAAAGAGAGAGAGGAGAAGAAATTGAAAGAAAAAGACTTGATTTTATTAATTTAAATACGAATGGTCAAAAGCCCTTCAATTGAAATACTCCCTCTGGTTCTAATTATAAGACAAAGTTGACTTTTTTGAAGAAATTAAGGAAGCCAATTAAATTATTTTAGAGTAGTTATATTTTTATTTTTTTTCTCTAAACTAATTAATTTGACTAATAAATTAATGTATAATCTAAGGATACTAAAAATATAAACATTCTAAAGTAATTTAATTGGCTTCCTTAATTTCTCCAAAAAAAGTTAACTTTATCTTATAATTAGGACCGGAGGAAGTAGTAAAAATGCTTTATATAGGGATTGAGACAAACTAACTTTTCATGACTAATAAATAATACATTTTTTTTTGTAAATTCTTATGTAATATATTAGGTTTTGCCAACAAAGGAAAAATTAAATATCAGCATAAGATTTGACATTCTTGTTTTTGTTGCTCATTAAGTCATTCTTTAAGGGCACACTTTCCATTTCTTAATTCATAACCATAATATGGGCCATACCACAAAAAGTAAAGGCGCTGAGTTAATTTTTAATGATTCAATGGGTGTTCCTACTTTCTATCCCACGTTTTTGTGTAATAGTTGATTAAGGAGTCGAACACTTGCCCCACTTTTTTTTAAAAAGAAACAAAGAATTAAATGAGTGATTTCCTCATCCTTCCTCTTTTATTTTTTTTTTGTCAGCAACTCCTTTTCTTTTTTGGACAATGCAACTCCTTTTCTTCAAATTATAATATTCCCTCCTTTAACCTTTATAGTATATAATATAATAAAGGTCCACATTCTCCAATCAAATCCATTATGTGAAAGAGTGAGTATGTTATGTGAGTGGGAGTGGGTGATCATTACAAAACCTTTTTTTTTTCCGGTAAAGTAATAAAACCTTTAAAGACTAGGAAAAATGTTGAGGCTTGGTAATTGATTATCCACCAAGTAGCCATAGGAAGACAGGCAAGGTAAAACAATGGTATATCTGAAAAGGTTTCTTTTGAGATGCATCGTTGAAGTGTTGAAATACAGTTGAATAATTACGCAACATTTCAGAGATTTTTTTTTTAATCCAAATATCCCGGCCATGACATAAGGGAGAAAAACCACTCAATAAAAATTATAAAAACACAATTCTTATCTTTGTAATTCTTTTTTTTTTTTTTGTCTCAATATTTCTTTAATATGTGGGATAATTATAAATGTGTAAGACAAAATGGATAAATGTCTTGCTTCTAGGACCAAAAGAATCCCCTAAGTAACTCCTCTGCATTTAAAGAAATGTTTCCAATGTAATATTTTATTTTATTTGTTAATTTCATGAAGAAGTTGATATCCCATTATTGTTTTTTTAGGTTGTTTCAGTCAAATCTTTTATACATGTAGAACCATTCTTCTCACAAAAGAATAGCAAAATAAGAAGAGAATCACTTATAGAAATGGACTTATAAAAGCTCCCATATGATAATATTCACAGGAAAGGAAACACCATCAGAAGCTCTTTTCTGGTCAGGACGAGATTGTCATCTCTGTGCATGCGAGGTAGTAATCAAAATAACTTAAACTACTTGATGGGACTTCCTTTTTTACATTATATACCTTTAATCTCTGCTTTAATTAATCAATGTGGGACTTCATTATATTTTTGATAGGTTGGTGTTTGTGCTTAGTTCCTTATTAGTAATTGTTTTGTTAAGTTATGTTTTTCCCTGTTTTGCAGCATTGAAGCAGCTTGTGCTGCACATCCCACTGCTGATGTCTTCATCGATTTCGCATCATATAGAAGGTTAGCATTCATTAATTCATTAATTTTGTTAATTTTTGTTTGCCTAATTTAATCACAGAGGACAATGAAAGAGAATGATCTTGTTGCTTGAATCAGCCAACTATTAGAGTTGTGGTCATTATTGCTGAAGGTGTTCCTGAGGCAGACACTAAGCAATTGATCGCTTTTGCGCGAGCAAACAATAAGGTGACAGGAGAAATTAATAAAAAGGTACCTCAGTTAAATAGCAAAAGTTACTGATCTCAGAAAACTTTGTTTCTAAGGGTAAAGTAACATCCAGCCAATTGCATCTGATACCATAATCTTATTTATAGTAAAACTAGCACCTTGGTGTTATTTTTCCTATGTTTCGAGCACCCTAATCTTATTTATAGTGTATCCAACACCCTAAGCAATAAATAAGATTAGGGTGTTGGATGTAACAAGAAAATAATATCAGGGTGTTGGATGCACCATAAATAAGATTAGGGTGCTGGATGCTACTAAAAAATAATATCAGGATGTTGGATGCTACTTTACCCTTTTTTAATTGCTTGCAAAATTAATTTTAGTCCTGATGACGTGGTAGGTTGTTATTGGCCCTGCCACTGTTGGAGTCATTCAAGCTGGTGCTTTTAAGATAGGTGACACAGCTGGAACAATTGACAATATTATTGAATGCAAGCTGTACAGGCCTGGATCTGTTGGTTTTGTTTCTAAATCTGTATGTAGTTTATTCATTTTTCTTGGTAGTTTGCTTGGATAATTGAATTCTGAGGTACCTTTCATAACAGTTTTATTCTGTTTTCATAGCTACCGTGCCTGTGATATATGGTTACATCTCAAAGAATATGTATGAATAGTAAAGAGAAGATATAGGATAAAAGAGTAGGAAATATCACTTCTCCAATTTTAATTCATTAAATTTTTTCCTTCCCTCCATTTCTCTCATACCAAACAGATACTAAGTTGCCATTCATCATTGAGCATGAGCTTCATTTATTTGCATTTTGTAATCTACACAATGATGATTCTCAGAGAAGATATCCTTAATGACCTATATATAGGGTGGGATGTCAAATGAATTATGCAACACAATTGCACATGTAACTGATGGAATTTATGAAGGTACTGATGGGGATTTTTCTTTTTAGGTTTTAGCCTTTTGCATTTTTTTTTATATGCTAATGTGAAGTGTGTTTCTGTTATAGGCATTGCCATTGGAAGGGATGTTTTCCCTGGTTCCACACTTTCTGATCATGTATTAAGATTTAACAACATTCCACAGGTAAATTGTTTTTTTTTTTTGTGTTGGATAATTGCATAACACATATTTCTCTGGTCCTATTTATAAGGCAAAAAGAAAAAGAATGCTTTTTTTTGTCTTATTTATAAGTTACATCACTAAATTTTTCATATAAATGTATAATTCCACTATTCATTTTTTATTATGTAGACTTTGTTCTCATGGATTATAGTGTATGTTAAATAATTATAAAGCTGAAAAGTTTATTAAATTTTAAAGTTCCAATAAAATATGTTAGAAGTGACTTATAAATAGGATATATGAGTATAGTAACTTTAACACGATGAATAGCGAATTAGAATAACAGGGAATTTCTGTTTATCGTCAATGACCAGTGTTGATTTGTTTGAAACAAGAGGTTAAAATGATTGTTGCACTTGGAGAAATTGGTGGGCGTGATGAATATTCCCTAGTGGAAGCCCTAAAACAAGGGAGATTGACCAAACCAGTTGTGAGCTGGGTCAATGGAACATGAGCACAAGTCTTGAAATCAGAAGCACAACTTCGGTCTTGTCGTGTGTGTGTGTGTATGTATTTCACTAATGCATCATCTTTGACTAATAAGTATCGATTAAAGAGAATTTCTAATACTAATAGTCAATAACGGAACTTGCTTGTACAAATCAGGGGAGCTAAAGCAAAGAATCAAGCACTAAGGGGAAGTAGGAGCTGTTGTTCCCACTTCCTATGAAGTTTTTTTTTTTTGGGGTCAATCTTCATTTGAAGTTTTCAAAGACTCAATAAAGGAAACATTTGAGAAATTGGCTATTTTGTTTGTTTCATGAGATTTTATTTATCAGAACCATTGACAATTAGGCTCTAATACTAATAAATGGTGCCTAAGTAGGATGGGGAACCCTACCTCAAAAGTTAGTTGTTGAGGTGGAAGAATTAATCATTTTAAATACCTCATTCAGCATATCATTCTGCTCAATGTGGGACTTGGTATCTCATACTCCTCCAGTTTTTAGTATAAAACACATGTGAAGAGTTGATATTGGTCTTAAATATAAGATATAGTTTTCATATTTGTCAATCTTTTTCTAATTTATTCCTATTGATGGCTCTCTCAATAATAATCAAAGAGAGAGGGAATGAGAGAATTAAAGGAGATGACTGGAGTGTTTTAGAAAATACATGTCACATTAACTAACTTCCTTGATCTAATCAAATTAGGTAAATATGTCTTATATTAAGGAATGAGAGAATTAAAGGAGATGACTGGAGTGTTTTAGAAAATACATGTCACATTAACTAACTTCCTTGATCTAATCAAATTAGGTAAATATGTCTTATATTAAGGATTGGTGCCAGTACTATCTGTCTTCATCAATGTGACTAACGAGTGATGCTTTCAAACAAGTCTCTAGTTCCGATCTTATAGTGTGCTTAAAAAATGGTATGTTGGAGAAGGGAAGATTAGAGCAGCGAAGGAGTTTACTCCTCCACTGATCCCTGAGGGACTCAACTCTGCAAGTAAGAGTCGAATAGTCCGAGTTCCAACTCACATTATTTCTACAATCTCTGATGAATAATCCCTTAATGCTTTACCTTGGGAAATGAGCTTTTTTTTAATGCTCAGATTCAATGGTTGAACTAAATTGCTTATCCAATATATTTTTTGTAGGTAAGGAACAATGCTATGCTGGTGTGACCATGTCATCCATTGTCAAAAAGGTTTATGGTATTGGTGATGTCATCTTTCTTTTGTGGTTCAAACGTGCCCTTTCCTCGTTACTGTAAACAATTTGTTGAGGTAAGTTGTTCAACAAAACTATGCCCTCTCCTTTTCTGTATAGAAGCTGGCATGTGCCCTGAATGGTGTAGATTCGAGTCGTGCCTGAGAACACTATCCCCAAGAGTTATCATGCGAAAAGTAGAGGAGTGAAAACGCAAGAATATCAATATGAAACGAAGTAGAAGAGATGAGGGGAAATAATAGCCCGAAAACATGTATGTTTAGATGGAAGGAAAATGAGGGGAAAATAAGGGAAGGAAATATTAGAAAGGAAAACTTTTCGTATGGTAAAAAGTTTTACTATTTTTTTGGAGTTTTTCCTTGTAATATTCTTTCTCTCTAATTTTTCTCCATCCAAATATAGGGCAAGAGTTTGGTGTGCTTTGACTTGCACCAAGCACCACCTATTTATGGGTGAGGGTCACTAGTGCTCTCTTAAGAATTAACTGATGTGGACTTTTACTAGCACATACCTCCTGTGCACCCTTATGTTAAATGGAGTGAATTTTATTCGATGTGGGACTTTTCTTTTGACAGTTCCACGTCATGAACACAACAGATGCTTTCTTGTGATCATTTTTGCATTCAGTTACTGGTTTTCTAAGTACGTAAATTACTGATTTCATTGTTTAGCTTCTCTTCTTGCTGATGCATTTTGGATTGGTCAAATCTGCATCATGCTCTGTGCTGACCATGGTCCCTGTGCCTCTGGTGCTCACAACACAAGAGTGACAGCAAAAGCTAGGAAGGACCTTATTTCATGTCTCGTATCAGGTAATCAAAATTACATGCTTTTGATATTTCTTCTGATATTTGGCTAAAACTGATATGGATCAAGCAGGATTATATTTTTGTTTTGCAATAATTGTCATACAACAAGTAATGGCCTTATTGTTAGAAAGCTGAATTAGTTAAGGTTCTCTCTCATCAAGAGAGGGTAACATTGGTCCTCTCTCAAGTCCCAAGTGGGGTTAGTTCATCACCCTTAAGTAAAAGTTGATTCGTGTTAAAATCGAAAGGGTTATAATTATTGTTTAAGCTTGTTGCTCTTCTGCGAATAAAACAAATGATGCTTCATCTTTCATTTTGTTATTTCTCCCTAGCCACTATAGTTAACATGAGGTTCTGTTACTATGTGATATGAGTTTGTTGAAGGCATAGAAAGAAGAAGGGCATCAGTGTGCCAGGAATTGGCCATAGGTGATGCATTATTATCTTTTGTTCCTTCTCTAACTTGCATTCAGTTTCCGTAGATACTCCCACCGGTCCTATATATAAGATACAAATAACCAAATTACCTAAAGTAGGTTAAAATTGGTTAAAGACAATAAATCTGTAAAAAAATATATTTTATTTTTCAAATACACCCTTATTTGTGGAGAGAGAATGAGTAGGAAAAAAGGATATGTGAGAGATGATTATTGCAGTGATATACTCCCTCCAGTCCATTTTATAAGAGGTTTCAACTAATTTGCATGTACCAATAACAATTGCTAAAAGAATTAAATTTGTTATAGAATTGAAATGATTTGCTTGCACACATTTTCCCTCAGTGAAATACGAGTACATGGAATATGCAGTTCAAGTTGAAGCCTACACACTCTCAAAGGAAAATAATTTGATTCTTAACATAGATGGTGCAATTGCACCTCTCTTTTTGGATCTCCTTGCTGGTACTGACATCAGTGACATGTTCACCAAGCAAGAGGTTGATGAAATTGTGGAAATTCGTTCTGGCTCGCTCTATTGGTCTCATTGGGTAAGTTAAATTTCAATCTTCATTTGTTTTAAGGGTAAAGATGCAAGTTTGTCATGTAAGTTTCGTTCATAAGCAATGTTGCCTGGATGTACCCCAAAAAAAAAATATCGTCTCGAAAGTTTCAAAATATAATAATGTTTCACCACTCTGTTAAAAACTAATATTGACCGTTAAAAAAAATTGACATTGATTGTTAACATTTTTAATAGTAAATAACAACATTACTCTCTTTTAACATTTTTGAAGCAACATGAAACCCAAAAAAACTTTTAAGATAAAATTGTTCATAAGTGAAAACTTTCATATTAAGTTCCAATTTTGTCAGGAAGTTTTTCCACATGTAGGAGTCGTGGGTATCTGAAAGTTTTTCTAGAATCAGTATCACCTTGAAAGTGTTAAAATAAAAGCAATGTTGCCTCCGTCCATTGAAAATGTTAACATTTAACATTAGTTGTAAAACTATCAATATTAATTTTTGTTAACTATTAGGACGACTTTACTCTCTGTTTTTACCACTTCCAAGGTGACTTTTATCATAAAAAAACTTTCAAATACCCACAACTCATTAGCAAGAACTTCCAAAGTAAAATTGAACATTAATCCATTTTAATATCACAAACTTTTAGTTATGTTTAAGAGCGCGAGCGTGTGTGTGTTTTTTTGGATAAAATGATCAATTATATTAGATATAAAAAGATAATTGCATAAAGAGGGTTACATATAAGCCAACAATATACATCTAACACCAAACTTCAGACACAAGTACTTCAAATTATTGACGAACACAAAGTAAAAATTCGAACAATAGGATATGAGCAAGTAATAACCTTATACTGTAACGCCACATATAGAGGAAACCATCAACAAAAATTTGATGAAGATTATGCCACTAACTTCACTCTCGAAAGAGGAAAAATGAAACATCTACCTAAACTGAGTTAGTTTGAAAGGAGTGGGCTTAAATCCAACAAGAAGTCTCAAAAGAGCATATGATTGGTTTCACATCAGAACCCAACAAAACCTTGATTTTGACTGTTTTCAAAATGAAACCAAATACATGTTAAATGAGCATTAATGCACGTCTTGTTCATACCTTGCTTATGTTTCTAATTTCTATGAAACTTGAGAGTTTACAATCACACACAGTGATCAACGCTTCATCATCATTCATTTTTCTTGCCTGAAATTTCTGGCATTCCTTTGACCAAAAGAGACTGAAACAACCACTAGTCTACCGCCACCCGACCCATGGGAGGATGTTCTCTACACAAAGTAAGAGACTGTTAGAAGAATATAGTGTTGTATGATCTCTCGATCAAGCCACATCCTTCTTTTTTTTTTTTTTTTAATTTTGATTGTAGATAGCCTAATCTCATTATCATGTAACATATCAAAATATTTTCCCCAATCCTTTTTAAAAACAATTACATGTTTTATAATATAACGTGCATTATTATAAAACTTCCTCAACAAATAACCAACTCCTCTAACTAATGATAGTTTTAGGCTATGAATCGCAGTTGTTATTACGTGCTTGTAACAAAAACTGGAGGAAGCAATTAAGCTATTAGTCGAGGTCGTAAGGGCCTCACCTTTATATGGAGAAAAATATAAGTTTGAATCTCAAGAAGCACATTAATTAGGATATGCGAAAACCCTTTATCCTCTAAGCCTAGAGAGGAAAACCCTTAATTAAAAAAAAAAACACTAGAGGGAGTAATTCATATGTGTTTGGATGTGTTATTTTTAATAAAACCAAACATACTGGTCAATGTGCTATAACCAAGGACCTAGACAACTACTTTTATGTTTAATGTTAATTTATAAATAATTTTTTGAATTTTATGTTTAATGTTAATCTATTTTTTTTTTTTTTTTGAAAATTTGGATCTCTGTTTAGTACAACTTTACAGTGAAATGATTCTCCCAAAACAATTTGATATAACTCGGAAATGAATTTGTCAAATTGAAGCTGTAGTGTAGAGTGGCGACGATAACAATGCTTTGTCTTTTTTTGTTTTTGCCCAACAATACTTTGTCATCTAGTGATATTTGTACAATTAAAAATCAAAACTTTAATATCTATATATATGTATATATATATATATATATTCTCTTATTTTAAGTGTTGCAGGGAAATTGAGGATCCACGCAGACTTGGAGGGATCCTCTCGTTTTCCATGCGGGGCATTTTATACCAATTTGTCTCAATCATCAAAGTCATCAACTACTAACAAGATGCCATTATTTTATATTTTTATATATTCATATCCATTTTTAGAAGCATATTTCAAATAATTGTAGATGGAAAAAACAGAGAGAATATGTAAATAAAATAAAATGAACTATATTATTCTCCATCTAATCCTAAATATAAAACACAGTTGACTTTTTTGAAGATATTAAGAAAACTATTTAAATTACTTTAAAATATTTATATTTATCGTTTTTTCTCCAACTATTTTGCCTAACTTATAAATTGATATATAATCTAATGATACACAATATATGATATGATTAAGTAATTTATTTAGCTTTCTTAATTTCTCCCAAAAAAATCCACTCTATTTTATGCCATTCTGGTTTTATTTATAAGTCATTTTTTACCAAAAAAATTGGTCCTATTTATAAGTCTAGTTTCAGTATAGTAAATGAGATTATGACAATTTTGCCCCTTATTTATTGTACCAATGAATAAATAATTTAAAGAGAGATAAAGAAGAAAGAGTTGAAAAGTACCTATTCATAAATGAGAGTATAGTTGAAAATTTACCCCATAATCATTGAGTTAACTACATCTCCTTAGTATGTGAGATTTAGTTAAAAAAGATTCATAAATAAGATCAGAGTGATATATATTTAGAACTGGAGGGAGTATATTCTCACTTGTCAGTTGTCACGTATACTATTTTATTTTCATTTTAGAAACATTTTCATTCAAAATATTCAAAAAAAAAGGTCATAACAAATTTCGTCAAAAACAAATGTGGGTAATGGTTTCATGCATTTATGGCGTATAAATATGATTAACTAAATACCCCTGAAAAAAAATTTTTGTGATTCTATTGCAGAAGTTAATGCTTACAATAAATGAAATCTTCTAACTTGTATCCAATTTCAATTACTGTTATCATTATCAATTATCTTCATATGGCCTAACTGCTAACTAATTTGATGAGACCATGTTGATAAATATCAAGAGAAGATAATAAGATGAAAAGAAGGGTAATTAAATGTTTACTTTCTTCCTTTTCTAGATGATTTATACCGTATCTGGTCAAATCAGCTCTATGCAATTAATTTTTCCTATTTTTTACACATTTCATTTGTTTTTGAATAAATTTATTTTTTTTCATTCAAAAGTATTTCTCCATAAAATAAACACTTACTTTCAAGAATATTGTCTGTTCTCGAAGTTACATGAAGGAAAAAGAGAAAATTACTGCAAAAATCCTTTATTGTATAATTTATTGTCTAAAAATATTTGAAATTTGTTTAAGAATTCATATACAACCCTTTTCTTCCAACAATGTACAACGGTATAATCTATTTTCAGCAAATATAACTCTTTTTTAACTGCATGTAACATATCTTTAAGTATATGCAAAATAAAAAAAACATTTACACATATATAATTGAAAACATATTGCATACTGTACTGTTGAAGAAGAGTTGCACCCACCACCTGCTCAAGATGTGATACAACTTGCTTAAAGACTTGGATCCTTAAATATCTTTTGGGTAATAAATTTGGCAATGGAAGATTTTTCAACAATTTTCTGAATAAAAAATCGTGCCTAGCTAACGTTATTATCAGTTTCAATCACTATATAAAATTTATATAAAATAAAAAACTTATGAATAGTGTTTGATTTCATGAATATAATTTGTCTTAAATCTTATATCATGTTTATTTGCATTATTTTTTTTTGAAATGTTTATTATATTTTGGCAAAAAAACAAAAAAAAGAGAGAAATGTTTATTATATTGATGATTGTAATTTATTAGGCCAATTGTCCCATACACAACTACAATTTTTAAAAGGCACGTGTGATGTGTGTAGCACACAAGTCAACCATTTAATTAAGAGAGTACATTCATGCAACTGATAGGTTATAGTTTTGATTTATATAAAATATGTAATCAATCATGCTATTCATATTTATAATTAATATATGCTAGTATTGTGTAGCTAGACGAGTTCTTCTTTATTTATTATTTATTTATATAATTTGTTCAAGTTACAATAGTCACATAAACCCCAACAATTAAATATAATTAAATACGAAATTACGAATTGGTTACAAAATGACCAACGTCTGAATTGGTAACAAGTCAATTCAGTTACCTTAACTTTGGTCATTTTTTCAACCTTTTATTAATACGCCATAGATTAGTTGAAGTATAATAATGCAAAAGCATTTGAGAGTTCGACGAACCAATTTTTTTTTCTAGGAAAAATTAATTATTTGGCCCATATAGTTTTACTTCAATTGTATCTTAGTTTTTAAACTTTAATAATATATTGCAACTCAATCTCTATAATTTTGAATGGATTGAAATTTGGTCCTAAAATTTTGATTTTTGAGGTGACTAACTTCCTAGAGTTTAGTCATTTAAAACATTAGCCCCTAAGTTTTTTTTTTTTTAAAAAAGCCCTTAGCCCTTATAATTTTATATTCTAAAATGTAAGAACCAATATTGTAAACAATTAAAAGTTGGAACCACAATAATTTTTGCATTGAGTCAAAATTTAGGAATTGCATTTCAACTGAATCAAAAATATAAAAAGTTTGAGTTCCACTAAATTAAAATTTAGAGATTGAATTGCAACCAATTTAAAACTACATGAACTAAATAATTAATTTCCCTTTTCTCCATTGGTGCATGGTCTACGGATGACCAAATTGGCAAATCACCAAACCATATAATTTTGACTTGAAATTTAAGCCACTGCAAGAAGACAACGTTTGGGATCCATCGATATATGAGGGTGATTTCCATCGCCCAACAATGAGCAGTCGAATCACTAGTCAAACACGTCCTCTACCAAAATCTTCCCTTCTAAGGATGCTGGTGCCACTGATTATTATTAAATTAGTAATTAATATTAATTATTAATTCTCACTAAAACTTATTTTGGGTGGCTTTACCTACATCCACATTAATGATTGCACGTTACAACTCTGATCCTATTTATAAGTTCTTTTTGATCAAAAACTTTGATAAGTCCATTTTTAGGGTAGTAAATGCATTTTGTTCTTTTTTACCCCTATTAATTGTAATAAATAAAAGAAATTTATTCATGTTGACTTTTTAAACTAATCATAGATAAGGGCGAAATTAAAAATTTAACTCATAGTTAATGAGTTAACTAACTCTCCTTGGTATATGATAATTAGTTAAAAGGGACTTATAAATAAGACCACAATGGTACACAGACCTAATTTTTGAAGTACGATACCATTTTAATTCTATTTATAAGTTTTTTTAGCTAATTCTTAGATACCAATGAGAGTTAGTTAACTCATTAATTATAGACTAAATTTCTAATTTTGTCCTTGTCTATGATTAGTTCCAAAAGTCAACATGAATATTTTTTTTTGTTTATTGCTATTAATAGGAATAAAAAAGTACAAAACGTATTTACTACGCTGAAATTAGACTTATAAATAGGACCAAAATTTTTGATAAAAAGGACTTATAAATAAGGCCAAAATGGTATTTATGTATTATTTTACTATTTTGGTGTAGAGAGTAGAAACATTCCACATCATTATTCTGACTTACAGTCTAATTTTCCGTTAAATTTACGTGGGGAAAAATGTGACAATTAATTTTTTTTCGTAACCGTTAATTTTAACTCCAATTAACGTTAGGGACATGTTACACTATCTTTTTAAGGTTTGAGAGTGAAGCTACATAATGTAATAGTTTAGAATACGTAATGCACATTTTTTTTTTGATCGGCAACTAATGCACATATTTCATTATACCTATCTTGTTGAACTTTCAGAACTCAACCCAACTAAATTTTTTATTAAAAAAAATAAAAGAAAACCTAATGTTTCTGTAACAATAGTTTAAGGAACAACATTTTTTAACCTGAAATTTTATTAATAACTTTTGAAAACAGAATTTTATAACATTAATAAATATTTTTCAATTTAAAAAATAAAAAATAAGTATGAGATGCAATATTTATGTTATTCTTCTAGGAAGAATTGCTCATAAAGACCCCATTGAAAATTTATTTACCAAATGGGACCTAAGGAAGATCTTTTGTACATAAGAGAAGATTGTTTGCACACTCATAGGGAAGATATATTTAACACATGGAAGATTTTTTGAACACAAGGGAAAATTTTTTACATACGGGAAGATTTTTTGCACGCAAATGTCTCATTTAGTAAATAAGTTTCTAATGAGGTATTTTTGAACAATTTTCTCTAATTATTTTTTAATTTTTATTTTTATGATACACGCATCTTAAAACCTTAGTTAAAAGTCGAAGGCTTTTTCTTTTTACCTTCAATTAAAAGTCAAAGTTTTGGACCTTGTTAATGGAAAAAAAAAATAGGGAAAATCGCTGATAAATACTAAACAAGCAAATTAATTGCTCTTTGCCACCAACACACATGAGGGACTGAACTTGCATTAAAATTGAACTTAAAAAGACAAAAAAGCCCTCAGTTTGATAAGAAAATTTTAGGCGGGAGCTGAGGAAGGAGAAAGTACAGTTCTGAATCCCTTCTTCCTCTTCCATTTCCGGCCTGCAGAAGTTCAGGTCGTCTCCCCTCACTCGGCTGTCTCCTTGGTTTGTGTCTGTCGGCAGTGTCATCTCCGGCTACTCCTCCATCGGCCGCCGTCTCATTGGCTCGTGTTCTTCGGATCTGTCGTCTCCAAGTGCTCCTCTAGCGGATCTGTCGCTTGCTCCTCCAGCGGATCTGAATCCCACCGTTGCTTGCTCCTCCAACCTAAATGCCTCCTTCATTCACCTGATCTTTTTCATACGTGCCCAATGGTCATCCACGCTATGTGCAAAGGATGAAGATCCATTATGTGCCAATGATCTGTCGTTTTGTGCAATTACTCTTCCTTCATGTGCCAATGATCTTCCGTTTTGTACAATTAATCTTTCATGATGTTCAATTGATCTTCCATGATGTGCATTTGATCTTCAGTTTTGTGCAATTACTCTTCCATGATGTGCAGTTGATCTTCCATTTTGTGCAATGGATCTTTTCCATGGTGTAAAGGATGATTCATTGTGCCAATGATCTTCCATTGTATGCAATTACTCTTCATTGATTTGTAATTGATATTCCGTTTTGTGCGACGGATCTTTTCCATACGTGCCCAATGGTCATCAACGTTATGTGCAAAGGATGAAGATCCATTGTGTGCCAATGATCTGTCGTTTTGTGCAATTACTCTTCCTTCATGTGCCAATGATATTTCATGATGGGCATTTGATCTTCTGTGTTGTGCAATTACTCTTCTATTATGTGCAATTGATCTCCTATTTTGTGCAATGGATCTTTTCCATGGTGTAAAGGATGATCCATTGTGCCAATGATATTCCATTATATGCAATTACTCTTTCATGATGTGCAATTGATCTCCCATTTTATGGAATAGATTTTTTCCATAGTGTGGATGACCATTGGGCACCAATGGAAAAGATCCGTTGCACAAAATGGAAGATCAATTACACATCATGGAAGAGTAATTGCACAAAACTGAAGATCAAATGCACATCATGGAAGATCAATTGAACATCATGAAAGATTAATTGTACAAAACGGAAGATCATTGGCACAAGAAGAAAGAGTAATTGCACAAAACGACAGATCATTGGCACATAATGGATCTTTATCCTTTGCACATAGCGTGGATGACCATTGGGCACGTATGAAAAAGATCAGGTGAATGAAGGAGGCATTTAGGTTGGAGGAGCAAGCGACGGTGGGATTCAGATCCGCTGGAGGAGCAAGCGACAGATCCGCTGGAGGAGCACTTGGAGACGACAGATCCGAAGAACACGAGCCAATGAGACGGCGGCCGCTGGAGGAGTAGCCGGAGATGACATTGCCGACAGACACAAGCCAAGGAGACGGCCGAGTGAGGGGAGACGACCTGAACTTCTGCAGGCCGGAAATGGAAGAGGAAGAAGGGATTCAGAACTGTATTTTCTCCTTCCTCAGCTCCCGCCTAAAATTTTCTTATCAAACTGAGGGCTTTTTTGTCTTTTTAAGTTCAATTTTAATGCAAGTTCAGTCCCTCATGTGTGTTGGTGGCAAAGAGCAATTAATTTACTTGTTTAGTATTTATCAGCGATTTTCCCAAAAAAATATTGCCAAAAAAAGACGTAATATGTATTAGCATAATATTTGACATTCTTACTTACAGTGCATATTTTAATATTTAATTAAATAAATATAACAACCAATCAATCTTCAAATACATGATAAATATGTAAAAGTTGAATGGCGCTTGATGGATCCTCATTGCCAACTTTGGTTAATGCAATGAAATGCTATTACTAAATTATTTATTTACATATAATATAAAAATTTCATTAATGATGTTGTAAGAAAAAAAGGAAAATACAAGAGATATTTAGACGAGGGAGATGAAGAAATATAAGAGAGAAATGAAAAATAAGTAGGGAGTGATCTTATTTTATTTCAAACTTATAATCTTTGATACATATATACTATTTATAGGCTACAAATCTTTAACTTCTATTACAAGAGTTACAACAAAAGAATAAATTTACATAATGGTATAATATAAAGTCTTTGTAGGTTATTTACATTAATAATAGAAAACTCCCACTAAGTCATTCATATCATAGGTTAAATAGCTTTAATTATAGAATTCTAAAAGACTCATCTTGGAAGGTTATGAACATTCACACCAAATATTGAAATATTTGTAACACTACTATTTGAATGTTCATAAATAAATATTGTACCTCATTAAAACCTTACTAGGAAAAACTCAATAGGACAAAAACATAGTGAAGAAAAAAGAGTACACAATACAAATCGAAGCTGCCTCGTTAAAAATCTTACCAAAAAAACCCAGTAGAACAAAACCTTGATTAAAGAAAAGAGTACAGCATGGTCTTTATTTCACTTCATGGTAATATCATATTTACTCCCCCTGATAATAACATTAGTTTTACCCCCTGATAAGAACATCACTTCCAATGTATTTTCGAGCATATCATTCTTTTGGTCGACAAACTATGAATGATGTATTATCACCAAATGTTTTCCTGAAATGTATTCCTCTAACTTATCTTTTGGATATTCTGCCTTTATCTTATTTATCGTGGAAACAATAAAGGAAAATTATTATGAAAATCATCAAAATATATCTTGCATCCACATATTCAGTTTGTCTTGAAAAAAATAATATTATATAATATGTTCATATGACTATTACACCAAATCTCATTTTTCTTATCCACCGTACATCTGTAAGAACTAATTTTTATCGATAAATCATAATAAATACAATATTAGTATGATAAAAAAAATATTTTCATAACATATAAGGTATTTCTGGACCATTAAATTCAATGTATCTTTACAAGAAAATTCACTGTGGGAAAAATATGTGATTTTGAAATAATTGATACGTTCGATAACTTAATCTATAAATCAAGTAAAATGTAAAATTACTCATTTTTTAATCAATTATATATGCTTGAATTATTTTCAAATTCGCATAGCATTTTATATATAGAATGCTTTTCTTGTATATTCTTATGGTATTTTAGATCCTTCAAATATTTTCATGAATTATTCACTATCCTTATGCATATGCTATATATAATGATATCTAATAGACACATTATTTCGTTTGCATATACTTCCAGACTAATAATATATACAACAATTATTGTATCCACCATCAAATATTGTACCTCATCATAATCATCATTAGACCTTGTGAAAATCTTTATTTTCACATGAATATTCATATATCACAAAATAACTTTATAATCTTTCAAATGTTTTAAACTGCAGGTCCCTAAATTTCACATATTGAAAAAACTTTTTTCATTGTGTAACTTGTGAAGGATAATAAAGCAACAATAATCTTCAATCTTAGCCATGGAACCTGATGTATAAAACAATTGGTAAAAGAGTCTTTTTAATTCCATATAATAGCTTAGATTATCCCAGAGATATATATATATATATAAAAGATGACAACAGAAAAGATAAAAATAGATTGAGTAAAAGAAAAATAATATAAAACAACAAATCGATAACGTAAACTAAAAAGATAAAATAACATAGAGAATAAACAACATAAAATATACTATAGAAATGAGAAAGTTAGAGGGTAAAAGAAATAGAAAACTATACCATAAATTTTCTGATTGAACTCGTACTGATAACATATTGTAAAAATAAAGAAAATATAATAGAGATTTAGATGAGGGAGATGAAGAAATACAAGAGAGAAAATGGAGAATAAGGTGAGAGTGATCTTTATTTCATTTCAAGCTTACAACCTTTGATACATACCTACTATTTATAGGCCACAAATCCTTAATTTCCTTTACAAGAGTTACAACAAAAGAGTAAATCTATATAATGATATGATTTAAAGTCTTTGTAGGTTATTTACATTAATAATAAAAAAAACTCCCATTAAATCATTCATATCATAACGTTAAATGTAGAATTTCAAAAGACTCATGAAAGATTATCGATATCTACACCAAATATTGAAATATTTATAACAAATGAAGGGTTATGAGTTATGAGTAATGATTTATTTTTCATATTTTATGCGTAAGGAATCGCATTATTTAGCAAAAGAGAAGGGAAAAAAAGTAAAGTAAAGAAAAAAAAGAAAAGAAAGACAGAGAAAGAAAACTATTACAATTATTATTTAACCGGCCATGATCATATCTTCTCATTATTTTCATTTAGAAATAAAAAAATTTTCATTTATAATTTTTTATTAACAAATCATATTAACTAATTTAAATTTGTATTTTGGTAAAAAAAATTTAAATTTTTGTTGAATTAAGTCTTAATTAAAAAAATCTATCAAAGTAGATCTTCCCAACTAAGTTGCTACATATACAAGAACGTAAATCAAATTCACAATTCAGGTAAAAAAAAAATTCAAATTGTCCATAAGAGCCCTCATCACTCATGTTAATTGGCCTTTATAATGATTATTTTTATATAAGTTAATATTAATTTATTTCAGACAATACTTATATCAAGTTTTTTTATATTTATTGTGTCAAGTTATCTAATCACACTTGGCCACATATCATATTTTTAAAATATTATAATTTAACTATAAATCCATGTGAAATAAATAAGACACATAAATATATGTAATTGGATAATTTGACATAATGTATATAGAGAACTTAAAGCTTTTTCCCATTCAGAATATACCACTTTGATCCTTTTTATAAGTCTAGTTTGTGAAAAATTTTTTGGTTCTTAATATAAGTCAACCTCTATTTTTCAATCTTACCCTTATTAAAATAGGTGAGAGCAAATGTACCAATAGCATTTTCAAATACTCATTGTTAAATAAGGGTAAATTTAAAAAAATTAATCAATATTAAATGTCTCTCTCTTATTTGTCAATGTCGTTTGAACCTGAGACCTGTGGGCTGTGGCTATGAAAATCTAATCCTCTTTATCAATTAACATAGCACTCAAACATTGACTTTAACTTTTATTTATTTATATATGAGATTTGATCAAACTGGACTTATAATTAAAATCATTGTGATAAATATAGTAGTAAAAAAAAATTATTTTGTCACCTTCTTACCTAATTCCTGGGAATTGTTGTAATATCTTTGAAGTAACAATGGGTATTTTCATTTTTCAAACATATATTTGTATCAAGTAACAAGCAACCTGATCTACCCACCTAACTCACAACCAGCCATTTCATCTAACAAATTCCAATCAAATAAATATTGTACAGCTAGCCACAATATGGACGATTTCCACCAACAAGGCAACTTCAACACCAGCAATGTTGCTCGTCTAACTACCCTTGCCCACGTGATCTGCTCACCCTCTCCTCTCTCTCTCTATATATATAAACCCCCTCTTCTTGTTCTCATATTCTCGTTTTCCTCCTCTTTTTTTCTGGCCGATTTCAATAACCGATTGATTTGGGTATGTTCTGATGTGCCCATTTTATCTGTTATTTGTTGACTGAACGCTAAACTGCTGCAATTCGTCAGTTTCTCATTGTAGATCTCGGTTTTTTGTGATTTACTCGGTTGTTTTTATGTGAATTATCGGTTTCGCACTTGGACTCTCGGCGTTTTCGTTTCGAAGTCAAATGGTGGATGCTTTAATTTTGTATCTTTGTTGGTTGAATTAATGATCTCTTGGATTTTAAGCGTATGCGTATTGGTGGGTTGTGAGATCAGTCGGGATTTCAGTTTTCATTTGACAATTTGAAGATTTTAAGCTTATGGCAGTCGCATATGGCTTTCATCATGTGCATTGCGCCGACTTGGTTTTGCCGTTTGGCTGGTGATTGAGATCCAGAAAGCTACGCTTTCTTGCAATTGAGCTTGGCAAATGTCGTTTTAGTTGAGCATTGTTTGCTAGTTTTGGAACTTGTCAGGGGGGTCGATCTGTTTTGTTTGCTTGTTGAATTTTTGTCTGGTTCTTTTGTAATGCACTTTAGTTGTTCCTTCGTGAGTTAATTGCGAAAGTGAGAAAATCCCCGCTAATGAATCAGGTTTTTCCTATGTGAACGTCATTGTGAAGTCGAATCTCCTTTATGAGTGTCTTCGTCTTCCTTTATTGATAATTCTTCTCTTTTCGTTTCCTCTGCTATGAAATTGAGCAGTATTACTCAATGGGTTTGCCTACATTTCAATCTAGTTGGTCTATTTTGTTTTATTACACCACTTGTTCTCTTGATAATGAAAGGGAAGATTTGATTGTCACACAGCTTATTACTACTCATAAAAAATGTCTATACAATTATCTTCTTTAGGAGGATTTATTCTCTTGAAGTAATATCTTGTTTGAAATGTTTAATTGATGTATGATCACAGAGAAAGATGCTAATCTCCATTGTTGATTACCGATTAAAGAAACATTTCCAATTTAAAATTTTATTTTTTAATTCCATGCTCATGTTGATCTAACATGTGGTTTGAAGTATGAACTGTGTTGTGTTATGTGTCTGTGGTAGCCCATTAATCTCTTATGATGCTTCTGCTGCAATTTAGAAATTAACATACCAATATGCCATCAGATCTCTCGGTTTCGTCATCATGGCCACTGGACAACTGTTCTCTCGTGCAACTCAAGCTTTATTTTACAACTACAAGCAGCTTCCAATCCAGCGGATGCTTGATTTTGATTTTCTTTGTGGTTTGTATTAAATCCTTTGTGTTCTGTTTCTATATAAAATATTCTTCTGAATGAATCTTAGAAAAAAGGAGATTCGCTTGATTTTTTTGCTTTCAATAGAAAGGAAATAAAAGATCTGATTTTTTTCTTATAGGAAGGGAAACACCATCAGTTGCTGGAATAATTAATCCTGGTTCAGAGGGATTCCAGAAGCTCTTTTTCGGTCAGGAGGAAATTGCCATCCCAGTGCATGCAAGGTTGGTGTTTATGTTCTATTCCATCCTCATTCGTCCTTCCTCTGCTTGAGTTCAGATTTGGTGGCTTGATTGTATTCAAGCATTTCCCCCTTCATTTTTCTTCATTTTAGTGGTCCCTTTACTATTTACAACATGACAGTAGAAACCAACTACCTTGCAACCATCAGTCATTACTAACTCTATTTTCTGTCCAAATGTAACAATTTCTCAACATTATGCTTGCTTGTTTTGCAGCATTGAAGCTGCTTGTGCTGCACATCCCACTGCTGATGTCTTCATCAATTTCGCTTCATTTAGAAGGTCATCATTCATTAATTCATGAATTTATTTATTTATTTTGGCCTTATTTAATTGCATAGTACGCTGAAAAAGAATGATCTGCTTGCAGTGCTGCTGCATCATCCATGTCTGCTTTGAAGCAGCCAACTATCAGGGTTGTGGCCATTATTGCTGAAGGTGTTCCTGAGACAGACACTAAGCAATTGATCGCTTATGCACGATCAAACAACAAGGTGAGAGGAGAAAAGGAAACCTAAATCAATTGAGCTAAATTGCTAGAGATACTAATCTCGAAAAACATTTTGTTTTTATTGCTGGCGAAATTAATTTTAGTCCTGATGACATTGTAGGTTGTTATTGGCCCCGCCACTGTTGGAGGCATTCAAGCTGGTGCTTTTAAGATAGGTGACACAGCTGGAACAATTGACAATATCATTCAAAGCAAGCTATACAGGCCTGGATCTGTTGGCTTTGTTTCTAAATCTGTATGTACTTATTTGTTTTCTTATTTTTGTTTGTGAATTTTTCTTTCATCAAAGATAGGCATATCCCTGTGAAGTTTCCGATAAGTCTCACCTGCTTTGTGTATAGGAAATGGGAGATTTCTTGGATATGTTAGCAAATGTGATCTTTTTACTTTAAGATGTCATCCTTAGTTTTTCCATATCTGTGCTGAACCCGGAGGTTAAAGATTCCGCTACTGTGATTTTAATATTAAAAATCAGTTTAGGGGACATTCACTCGATTTATTCATCGTTTAACTTGCTTCTTGGATGCTTACTGTATTTTAAGACATTAAAATCACATAGATGAATATACAACATGGCATTAAACGGGTAGAAGTTATTTGTCATTTACTCTGTCATTTGTTAAGCTTGTATCCTGAAGTTTATTTTACTTTTCCATCCTATTTAGTTGTATTGCAGAGTGAAGATAAAATTCCTGCAGATATATGGTGAATATTGAGCTCAATTTCATTGGGGATTTCGGAATAAAAATGATAATAACATGATAGTTAAATGGAAGAGTACATTATCTATTTAACACTAGAGAAATGCAGTGTATCATAATAACACAAAGAAATAGCTTACTTGGATAATAGAACTCTGTGGCATTCATGAATATTTTCTTCTCCTGTTTTAGTAATAGTGATCATAGCTATTGTACCTATTGATATGCTTTATATTTCACAGATTGAATTGTTTTCATCCAATATCAGAGTGCTAAATGGTCTAATATGCCATAAGAAATTTTATGAAGTGTCTTGATTTGGTTATTTGGAGATGAGCTACATCTATTTGCATTTTGTATTCTATTCGATGATGGTCCTTAGAGAAGACAACCGTTATGAACTGCAGGGTGGGATGTCCAATGAATTATACAACACAATTGCCCGTGTAACAGATGGAATTTATGAAGGTACTGACGGGGATTTTTTTTTTTTTTGGTTTTACCATTTTGCATTTTTTTATGCTTATGTTGAGTGTATTTGTTTTGTTATAGGCATTGCCATTGGAGGGGATGTTTTCCCTGGCTCCACACTTTCTGATCACGTGTTAAGATTTAACAACATTCCACAGGTAAACTCCTTCTTTTGTCTTGGGGGATTTCTTTGCACATATTGTAACCACAAGCCATGAATATCTGAGTGGATGTTTTTGAAATCTCAGATTAAAATGATTGTTGTACTTGGAGAACTTGGTGGGCGTGATGAATATTCCCTAGTTGAAGCCCTAAAACAGGGGAAAGTGACTAAACCAGTTTGTGCCTGGGTCAGTGGAACCTGTGCACGACTCTTCAAATCAGAAGTACAATTTGGTCATGCGGTATGTCACTATTCCATTATTTTTGTCTAAGCGTCAATCAAAGAGCATTTCTAATACTCAATGGAACTTGTACAAATCAGGGAGCTAAAAGTGGTGGTGAGATGGAGTCTGCTCAAGGAAAGAATCAAGCACTAAAGGATGCAGGTGCTTTTGTTCCCACTTCTTATGAAGCTTTTGAAAGCGTAATAAAGGAAACATTCGAGAAATTGGTTAGTTTCATGTTTCTTGAGGTTTTATTTTCTGCATGTGACTAGGGAGTTAAGCTTCGAGGAAGTCTCTAGTTTCCTTGGCTAGCTATAATCTTATAGTGGGTTTAACAAATGCTAGCTTGGAGAAGGGAAGATTCCACCAGTGAAGGAGTTTACTCCTCCACAGATCCCTGAGGACCTTAACTCTGCAATTAAGAGTGGAAAAGTCCGTGCTCCAACTCACATTATTTCCACCATCTCTGATGACAGGGGTATGTTGGGTTCCCTTGATACTTTAACTTGGAAATGATTTGTTTTTTGATGGTCAGACTCAAAGGTTTAACTAAATTTCTTATCCAATATTTTCCAAAGGTGAGGAGCCATGCTATGCTGGTGTGCCGATGTCTTCCATTGTTGAAAAGGGTTATGGTGTCGGTGATGTCATCTCTCTTTTGTGGTTCAAACGCAGTCTTCCTCGTTACTGCACACAATTTATTGAGGTAGGTTAAACAAAACTATGTTTTCCTTGGTGTTTTTCAAATCAATCTCCCTTCCCCTCTTTGTATAGAAAATGATATCTGAAGAAAATTGTATCATACTTCCTTGTGACACTTGCATTTAATTACTGCTTTTCAAATTAAATTATTGATTCCATCTTCTAGCTTCTCACTTGCTGATGCATTACATTGGTCAGATCTGCATCATGCTCTGTGCTGACCATGGTCCATGCGTCTCCGGTGCTCACAATACAATAGTGACAGCTAGAGCTGGAAAAGATCTTGTTTCCAGTCTTGTATCAGGTATATTACATGTCTCTCATATTTATTATTTTTTTGGACAAAACTGATGGATCAAGCAGGATGTTGTTTTATAATATTTCCATTTGATGAGTAATGAGCTTCTCAAACAGGTTTGCTTACTATTGGTCCTCGATTTGGGGGTGCCATTGATGATGCTGCTCGCTACTTCAAGGATGCTTATGACAGGGTATAATTTAAAGGCTTTGCCTCTGAAGCTGGCATGCTTCAACTTCGATTATCCAACATGATCTCCTAAAAATTAACATGAGGTTCTGTACCATGTGATGTCAGGGTCTTACACCTTACGAGTTTGTTGAAGGCATGAAGAAGAAGGGCATTCGTGTGCCAGGAATTGGGCACAGGTGATGCATTATTTTTGTTTCTTGTCTAACTTCCATTCAATTTCTATCAATATTATTGGGAAAACTTGAATGGCTGAAACCTGGCTCCCCTTTGTGAAAAAGGATCAAGAATAGGGACAACAAAGATAAGAGAGTAGAGCTTCTGCAGCGATTTGCACGCACGCATTTTCCCTCTGTGAAATACATGGAATATGCTGTTCAAGTTGAAACCTACACCCTCTCAAAGGCAAACAACCTGGTTCTTAACGTAGATGGTGCAATTGGATCTCTCTTTTTGGATCTCCTTGCTGGTAGTGGGTTGTTCACCAAGCAAGAGATTGATGAAATTGTGGAAATTGGCTATCTGAATGGACTCTTTGTGCTGGCTCGCTCCATTGGTCTTATTGGGTAAGTTAAACTTCAGTCTCCATTGTTTTAATTTGACCATCTTTTTATGTGCGCGTGTTTGTTTTGTGAATAATAAAAAAGAGAAACTTTTGGGTGTGAGGAATAAATAATTGTAGTTTTAATTTAAGCATGCACTAATGACTTGATGTTACAAGTGGGATCAAACCCGCATGTTCCCCATTTATAGGAGAGTCTTCATGCCAGAAGTTTACAAAGCATGTCTTGTTTGAATTAACTGATTGCAGAATTTCAAAATTCTCCACTGCCTTTTTCCATGAAACTGAGAGTTTACAATCACACACAGTGATCAAGGCTTCATCTCATTCATTTTTTCTTGGTTGAAATTTCAGGCACACGTTTGACCAAAAGAGACTGAAACAACCACTCTACCGCCACCCATGGGAGGATGTTCTCTACACAAAATGAGAGTTTTCGGTGTGGCTGTAAGAATTTTTTCTATGCTTCAACCAAAATAGCAATCTGCTGGTAATTCACGCATCTGCAATAGGCAGTAATGATCAATAAGTTTTGTAACTGTTAGAAGAATAGTATTGTATGATCCCTTCATCAAGTCGTCTTCTTTTGAAAGTTTTATTATATACTGGAAAAAGAAATAACTCCTAGTCATTTTTAAAGATATTCTTTCCCCCTTTTCTGGATCAAGATTCTAAACTGTCTGGTAGGTTCAAAGAGAATGAGTTGGAGTGTCTGTGAGTTAAATTTTTCCAGGTTTTGGTCTTCATAAGCTTGTATAATATGTGCGCTTAAGTGAACATTACGATTTTTGAATAGTTCTGGGCTCTCAACACTTTAGATTTATGCTGGCGGAGGCATCATTTATTTACTTCCAAGGTTGGAAATAGTTAAACAAATTATCTGAACTAGTAGTATACTTGTGCTTGTTATGTAGTTCTTTTATTGGGAGAATTACTGTGAAGTCTCAATGAATTAATGTAATCACACAAAAAAAATCTTAATAACAAGCTAGCATTATGATCTTGTTCTCGTTTGTTGTGATTATATTCTTTCTTTGGGATTTTTATTTCTGCCATTTGTATTATTTAATCTGTCATATAAAAAACCAAAGAAACAAATCATAGCACGTTAGTTATTACTTATTAGCAAGGAGTTGAAAACTAGACCAGATACAGAACCGGTCAAAGTATTGGATTAAGGGTTATAGATTCAAATCAGGGTTAATTAAAATATATATGTATATATATATATATAATTTAAATGTTTCATGCAAACTATTTAAAAAATTACATAAGAGTTTTTTTTCTAACCAATATTCTAATATAATCTCTTAAACCTAATACCCACAAAAGTATCATTAAGTATAAAATGATTTTTTCTCAACCAATGTCAAAAGTATTCTACAATCCTTTTAAAGCTCATTGCAAATCAAAAACATTTCAGGCAAATAATTTTTTTTTTAAAAAAATCAAAACGACATCTTTTGGCACATAAAAAAGTTTTTAAAAAAAAAACTTTAGGCAACTCGTGACTATGCCGGGTCAACCCGGTCAGTTCTTCTCGGTTTTTCTACCCTCAACCAGATCAGTCAAGTGTGTGGTTCACCGGTTTTCGGTTTGAACATGTCGGTTCGGTCTGATTTTCAAAACCATAAACTATTGTGTGTGTGTGTGGTTCACCAATTTCCGGTTTGAACATGTTGGTTCGATCCGGTTTTCAATACCATAAACTATTGTATGTTTCGTTGATTGATACTGAGTTCTTTTGAATTCTATTTCATAAACAATATATCCTCTAATCCTAAATGTGAGACTAAATATGACATCTTGATGAATTTTTTCTCTTAAATTTACATATTTTTCCAAATACATATTGATGACACATGATAAAGGGTTTATAACAATTGGTAATTTCTAATTCAAAGGTTGGCAAAAAAAAAAAAAAAAATCTAATGCAAAGGATTGAAAAAAGGTTTCTTAAAAAAATCAATACATACTCGTGTATTTTTACAAACATCTAACTACATTAATTTCGTTTATGTATATAAATTATTGTCTAGCTCCAATGCTCAGTTACAGAGAGAATGGTTTTCAATTATGGCAGAGAGAGAGAGAGAGAGAGAGAGAGAGAGAGTAGTTTTCAATTAAAAAACAAATCTCATACAGCTTTAGTAATACCTGGGTGCAACTGAAGTTTGTTCAACAAGTTTGTTGGATGAGCTGATCTCTAAGGAGTACAAGAAGAAGATATGGCAAAGAAAGCAGTGCTCAATGTCTTCAAAGTTTGGGTAACATTTTCTCTAAGTTTTATTTGCTTCCACTTATAGGATATAATTTGGATTGACGAACGAATTTCATGCATGATACAATAAAACCCTTAAATATGAATTGTACTCACAACACTCAAACCAAGACAATAATAACTTTTATAAAGTGATAATTTGACTTTATCTTTGTGTGCACTCAAGAATAAGGACAATGAGTTTGATCTCTTGTTGTTGTGTGACTTCTGATATGATTTGTATTGTCTGTCATAAATAAAGTGATGGTGTAGGGTATTTATAAACTATGAAGTGATGCCTCCTGAAGTTACACCTCTTTAATTAAAAATCATAATCACATGTTAGATTCATGAACACTCATGAACCAACATAACTTCAATAACCAATGATTATTTAAAATATTTCTTTCATGAAGGGTTACACCTTTATGGTATATAGGGTTTTCTAAAAAACTAACACAACCTTTCACCAAATTATAGTTACTACACATTTTTATGGGTGTCTTTAGAAATTAAAAAGACATGATCTTAGTAATATTTAGTATTATAACTCCCGATACAACCTTTCATATAAATTCTTTAATTTATAAAGAAATAACTTTTTCAACAAACACGAATTTTCATTTTAAAGTATTCTAACACAAGTGATCCAATGTAGTTAAAAGGCCATTGTCGATGGGGGAAAGCTTAAAAAGTGAAATAGGGATTCAAATCAACTTACAGAAGAAGCAGTGAAAAATGGGAACCTTTTTCTCATAAATAGAAGCAGAGGTGGGTTGCTTGTTAAAGTAGAGAAATTTGCGTATTCAATTCATATGAGAATGATTTGATTTCTTACACACTCTATTTGGAAAATCAACAAATGGAACCAGTTTCATGTTTGGTATGATATAATTCAAAGTAAAAAAGAGGGAAAGGAAAGGAACAGAAAAAACAATGTTAGGTTTGAGTGGATGAGGTATATCACAAGCCAATAACAACCTTTGACTGAGACTTTTAAGAAAAACATTTATTTCAAAAAAGAAAAAGAAAAGAAAAACATTTTTTCCCTCGGCACCAGCCAAATCGTAACATGTCTCTGAAACAATACACCCACTATTGATAAAAACTATCGGTTAATATAAGAGGCAAATATTTAATTTACTGATATTAAATAATTGGTTACATTAGTTATAGGTATCAAATACGTATTGGTTTCTTTAAAATACCTTATTATTGGAATTACCCATGAATGGAAACCCGTTAATTAATATTTGCAATTAATGAGTATGCTTCAGAAAAAATTATAAATTTAAGAAATAAAATGAATTAAGATATTAATCATGTTATATTTAAGATCGAAGTAAACTCCGTATCTAATTGTTTTAATTAGAACGTGAGATTTCTATTAAAAAAAATTAGAAAATAACCGTATAACACATTTGGATTTGACTTATATCCTCTATCATTTCTATATACTTCTTCACCATTCATATTCACCGTTAGATTAAAATTTGAACGGTTCATATTTCATGTTTCATCAAATGATTCTCTTTTATATTTTTTATTTCTGTTTTTTAAACCATAATGGTTAACATTTAGCAATTTGAATTTATTTGTTTATTTTTTTAAATAATTTAAAATTTTATTAGTAATTTTATAAAACATCGAGCGCTCAAATTTCTATTTTTTTGGACAAAGCTTAAAATACTCCAAACAGGGAGTATATATTATGATTAATGGAGAGGCAGTGGACGAGAATTGTCAACAAGAGAAGCAAGTGCAAAGTATTTAGACTGCCCTAATTCTTTTTTTTTTTTTGCCAAAAATAATCACACACGTCAAATTTCTCTCAAGGATTCAAAAAGTTGCATTTTTTGCTCCTTCTTTCAGCATCTTCACTGCTAATTAAGGAGGAAAATGACAAATTAACACCAGCAAAGTGTATTAAAACTAGGGATAGGAGCATTTTGCCCCAAAAACTTTGTCCGAAAAGTGTTAAATAGAGCAATTTTATTATGTTATCTCAGCTAATTTTAACTGTTGGTTGACTAGTTGAATTAGCAGTTCACATATCATTTACGTCATTTTTTTTAAAGTGTAAAGTTGTTGTGAAAGTTTTAAATCTAATTTTAAAAAAAGTTAAATTGCGTGATATAGGGATTTCTAACACAAATTTACACCTTAACAAAAATGACGTGGATGATATATGAATTGTTAGTGTACATTACAGTTCAGTATATTTGATCAACTAATCGTCAAAATTAATTAGAATAACGGTAAGACAAAATTGGTCCTTTTTTTTTTTAATTTATTGGTTAACTCTTAAAACTAAGATTATCCATTTCATGAGATTTCGGATAATATGTGTTTATAAACTCGTATTGAAGACGTCGTCATTTATATATATATATATATATATATATGCTAGCACCCAGCGTCACACTTTCCTTCTTACTCTGCTCTAAAGCTCCTTACACGCTTCAGTTCATGGGTAGGCACAGTACCATCTTCTCACCATTGCACAAAAACATCATAATTTACTAAAGAAAACAAACGTAGAAGAAGAACCAGTGGATTGGAGAAGACCCTTCAATGGCTTCAGCGAGCAGATCAGCATCAAAATCATTCCCCCGACTTCATACTTCAAGCGCAAGAAATCGCATAACTCATCATGGCACACCCTCAATCAGTAATCCTTTTTCTTTTTACTCGCATTCCGCTGAAGCATCCACTAATTCTCTCCTCGACCAAGAGATTACAAATTACCAATCGGAAATCCAAAGGCGTGGCTATATTCAACCCTTTGGTTTCGTGATTGTCGTCGACGAGCCCACATTTCGGGTTATAGGGTACAGTGAAAACGCGCGCGATTTTCTGGGTCTTGACGCGCCACGATCAGTTCCGAGTTTGGAGAAGTCTGAAACTCTCGAGATTGGGTCCGACGTTCGGAATTTCTTGATCCCATTTAGTGTGCTTCAGCTGGAAAATGCATTTGAGGCTCCAGAAATGTCACAGATGAACCCCATTTTGGTTCGTTCTAAGAATTCTGGGAAGCATTTCTATGCGATTCTGCATAAGATTGATGTCGGAGTTGTGATTGATTTCGAACCTGCCAGAACAGAGGATCCTGAGTTATCCATTTCTAGGTCGATGCAATCTCAGAAGCTAGCGGGGCGTGCGATTTCGCGGTTAAAATCATTTCCAGGTGGGGATATTAAGCATCATTGTGATGTTCTAGTTGAAAGTGTTAGAGAACTTACCGGCTATGATAGGGTAATGGTTTATAAATTTCTTGAAGATGAGAATGGTGAGGTTGTTTTTGCAGAGAGTAAGAGTCCAGACTTAGAGCCTTATATTGGTTTGCACTATCCTGCTTCTGATATTCCTCAGGATTTGAAGTTGTTGTTAAAGCAGAATCGAATTAGCATGATTGTGGATTGCCAAGAAACTCCTGTTCATGTGATTCAAGATGAAGGTCTCTTGCAGCCTTTGTGCTTAATTGAATCAGCCCTTCTTGCCCCAAATGACTGGCATGCCAAGTACATGGCCAATATGAGATCAACTGGTTCATTAGTTATGGCAATAGTAATAAATGGGAATGATGAAGAAGTTTCTACTAATTTTACCTCAATAATGAGACAATGGGGCCTAGTTGTTTGCCATCACACTTCGGCTCGATTCGTTCCTTTCCCTTTACGCTGTACATGGGAATTGCTAATACAGGCCTTTGAGCTCCAACTGAATGTGGAACTTCAATTGGAATCAGTATTATTGGAGAAACAAGTTCTGAGGACCCAAACTGTCTTGTATGATATGCTGCTTAGGGACTCTCCAATTGGTATTGTTACTCAATCTCCAAGTATTATGGACCTTATGAAGTGTGATGGAGCAGCTCTTTACTACCATGGAAACTACTATCCCTTAGGTATCACTCCAAATGAGTCCCAATTAAAGGACATTATAGAGTGGCTGATGGCTTTCCATGGAGACTCAACAGGTTTAAGTATTGATAATCTGGCTGATGCAGGTTATCCTGGAGCTGTCTCCCTTGGTGATTCTGTTTGTGGAATGACTGTTGCTTATATCACAGCGAAAGATTTTCTGTTCTGGTTCAGATCCCGTGCGGCAAAAGAGATCGAACGGGATGGTGCAGAGGATTTGGAAATGAATGCAGTTCACTCTTTGCAGCTTATCCTACAAGAATCAATGAAGGATGTTGAGCTTGAGCATAGCAATTCTAAGTCTTTTGGTGTGGATGATCTCATTTGGATGGCCAAAGAAATGGTTAGATTGATAGAAACTGCCATTGCTCCCATATTGTCTGTGGATGTTTGTGGACAAGTGAGCGGGTGGAATGCTAAGGTTGCAGAATTGACTGGACTTTCAGTTGAGGAAGCTGTGGGAAAGTCATTGGCTCATGATCTTGCGCATAAGGAGTCTGAAGATACTGTTCATAGGCTTATTTCTTGTGCTTTAAGAGGTAGTCTCTCTAACATACTATTTTTCAACCCAATTCAAAAGTTTAGTAGTAAGCAACTAAACATAATGACTAAACATTTACTGGAAGCTGTACTGAAAATGACACAGTCACACGATCAACTCAAGAGTGAGGGGAGAAAAATTCCGAGATGAATATAATCATGTAATATACACTGAACGGATCCTAAACTTTGAATTTTATTCCTGGTTGTATGCAAGATAGGTAAAATATTCATAGTCCAATGCCCTTCTCTTATGGTTGCAATCAATTTTGTCCTTGAAAGCAACCTGCTTTCTATTATTCTGCTTTGAACTGTCCTGTTTTTCTATAAAAATAATATAGCTTTGATAGCTTGATTTTAATTAGTACAGGTGAAGAAGATAAGAATGTTGAGATAAAATTAAGGACCTTTGGCCCACAATACTATAAGATGGAAGTTTTTGTAGTGGTGAATGCTTGCTCCAGCAAGGATCATATGGATGAAATCACTGGAGTATGCTTTATTGGTCAGGATGTTACTGATAAGAAACTGGTAATGGACAAATTTATCCACTTACAAGGTGACTACAAGGCCATCGTGCATAACCTGAGCCCATTGGTCCCTCCCATTTTTGCGTTGGATGCCAACACACGCTGTTCGGAGTGGAACACTGCCATGGAAAAGCTTACGGGTTGGGTTCGTGGGGATGTCATTGGGAAATTGTTGGTGGGAGAGGTCTTTGGTAATTGTTGTAAACTGAGGGGTTTGAATGCTCTAGCCAAGTTCTTGACTGTCTTGCACAATGCACATGGCGGACAGGACACAGAAAAATTCCCATTTTCATTCCTTGACCGGCACGGAAACTTTGTGCAATCTCTTTTGACTGCACACAAGAGGGTTAACTCAGATGGTCAGGTCATTGGGGTTTTCTTCTTCTTGCAAACTGCGAGTCCTGAACTTCAACTGGCTCTGGATGTCCAGAGTAAAATGGAGAAGAATTGCCTTGCTGCTATGAAAGAATTAGCTTACGTTCGTCAACAAATAAAAAATCCTTTGAGTGGAATACGCTTTACTAACTTTCTTTTGAAGGGTACAGAATTGACTGATGATCAAAATCAGTTTCTTGAGGCTGGTGATGCTTGTGAGAAGCAGAGTTTCAGGATGATACATGATGTGGACTTGGAGAGAATTGAGCACAGGTGAGATTCTGAGCAAACATTTCAGATTGTTGGTTTATTCTCTGCAAGAAAATTAGAGCTTTAAAAACCATTTTTAGCCTCCTTTCCTTCTGCTAAGTGCTTGATGCATAATATATATAGCCTCACTTAGTAGTTAGGCTTTTAGATTAAGTGCTTTTTCATAAGTAAAATGGGTGAATTAAAGCTATTCTGCTAAACACATGTGTGAAGTTTTTTTAAGTACGGTGAAGTTTTTTCTTTCATCTGATAACATTCAACATCATCTATTCCTCAGATGGTCATCCTTAAATATACTAACCCACACAAAGCACATGTGATGCATAATTGTGACCAGAACATCAAAATATCAATTTACTCCTCTTGGTCCTATGTATAGGGTAGAGAGAGAGAGGGTTTATTTTGATTCAATCTATAAGTCACATCATTATTTTTCATATCAATGTAAAATTATATCCTTCATTTAGTATCATGTCGATTTTGGGGTATATTGTATATCAAATAGAAGTAAAGTTGGAAAGTTCTCTTTTTGCAGGCATTCTCTTCTAACCTTGTATCGGTTACTAGCTTTTAACATCCTTCTAAAATTCAGGTATCATTCCTATAAAGAGAAAGGTAACATCTTTTATTCATGTCTCTCTTGGAGTTAGGTCCTTGGAGCTTGAGGAGGAGGAATTCCTGCTTGGGAATGTCGTAAATGCAGTGGTTAGCCAAGTGATATTATCACTAAGAGAGAGACATTTAGAGTTGATTTGTGATATACCTGAAAAAATCAAGACACTGACTGTTTATGGAGATAAATCGAGGATTCAACAGGTTTTGGCTGATTTCTTAGTGAACATTGTGCGTTATGCTCCATCTCCATATGGTTGGGTACAAATTGATGTTGATCCTAAGCTAAAGCAAATTTCTGACGGACTTACTCTTCTGCATACTACATTCAGGTATATTGGCAATATTTTTTTAAATTCCTTTATCATTTATTTGCTCTTAACAGTCTAATGATTTTCAACATTAGTTATTTAATTTGCACCATAATTCACTCTCAAACTTGATGTCAGTTAAGAAATTGTTGAATCTGACATCAAAATTTGCATGTGTAAGTTGAATGATGAACTTCAAAACAGAATTCTGGTTTGGGTTACATATTTGCCATTTTTTTCAACCTTTGGCCAGTGATTTAAACATAAATTGTTTAAAGAAGGAATTAGTAAACAAAATAATTTCTTATCTCCAGTAATGATTGTAGTAAAATTTGGGTTGGTAACAGGACTTTTATTTCTCTGTAATGCATAGGACACCATAAAAAATAAGGTTTGTTAATTATATTTTCCTTATGTTCACTCAAAAAATCTCTATGTTTTCTCATAACAAATTTATTAACAGAAAAAAGATTTCAAATACCGGTCCTACCTCCAACTCTAAATGTAGAACCTAGTTTATAGGGAAGTTTTGCACCACAAACTAGGTCCTAAAAATTTCCTTCTTATCTATATGCATCTTTCAGCAACCTTGCATTTTGTCCCAAAACTATGATGTCTCATTTTTATTCCTTGATGAGTAAGTGCGTTTTGTTTGTGTGAAGGATGGTATGTCCTGGTGAAGGTCTTCCTCCTGAATTGATTAAAGACATGTTCCATGAAAGTGAGTGGAGGAGTGAAGAAGGGTTAGGGCTTAGCATGAGCAGGAAGATCTTGAAGCTAATGGATGGTGAGGTCCAATACATCAGGGAGGCTGAAACATGCTTTTTCTTCATTGTTCTTGAACTACCCTTAATTCGTTGAGCCTCTAAAACTTAATTGGTAAAAACTGCTACTGTTAGATATTGAGTAATAACGACTAATCCAAATTCGTGCATTGTCAAATGCATATGGAAGTAGCCCTCCTAAGATGTTTATCATTTTTTTTCTGGCACACAAAGTTCGAACACAATCATATGTTGATATCAAGATACTTCCATTATCACATTATGCTCACTTAACAACTTTGAATCACTTAAAAAGTGCGGCTTTGTTACTTGATAAATGAATGTTGGAAATAACTAATGAAATGTTGCAAATACTTATATAAAAGTTGTGAATGATTTGAAAGAATGATCATGTTACTTGGTAAACAAAAATTGATAATAACTAATGAAATGTAGCGATACTAATACAAAAGTTGTAAATAAGTTGTAATCAAAATTAAGAAGTTAACTTATATAATTTTTTGTATTTTATTAATTCAAAGCTATTGGCGGCTTAATGATCACCTATATTTTTGGCAAGTAAGTGGTAGTGAATCAAATCCCACATTCTCTACTTTGTCAAATTAATTCCTCCCGGATAGCCAACTAGCCAACCATGACCAACAAAGGCCGGTTGTTGGTGAGGGTTGTTATGTTTTCCCCCCCAAAACATAGGGTTTTTATTTATCTTTTTGCATGAATTTGGAAAATTTCATTTTGGGGTCTCACATCTCACATGGATTATTGAATTTCGGTGCACTTCTTTTAGATTTTGCAATTTTCAAGTTTTTTTCTTATCTTTTTTCCGTTAGTTTATTCCCTTTTAACTCATGTAGGTCCACGCCTTTTATGAATATTCTTCTTCTTGTTTTGTTTTTTAAGAAAATAGGTGAAAAGCCTGTGTTTCAAAACTTTATTTGTGAAAGGGCCATGAATTGAAATACCAATACTTTTACAATAATATCAAGTCTTTTTAGCCAGTAAACTTTTAAACAGAGGCTTTTTACTTTCGTTTTTTTCGATTCTTTCCTTTGCATTGCCTTCTTCTTCTTCTTTTTTCTCCTCCAATGTATTCGGCCAATTCCTTTATTATTTTGCTATAATTTGGTGAACTATGGTTAAACAAACCACCCCCCCCCCCCCCCCCCCCCCAAAAAAACCCAATTGATTCATAACATTAGCCCAAATTTTTTGGTCATGGTCCAACCACTATTATGGCTCTTAAACAAAATTAAGTGCTTTGCCTAACTAGTTTTCCCGGTTGGGCTGTATCCCTACGTAGGTAAGTAAGTAACATTATTCTAAAATTCCTAATTATGATATACTGTACCAACCATAAGAAATTCTTTTTCCCCTAGGGGACTCACCACCATGTGCCTCCAATTGCCTCTTTTATTTCCTTTAACCCTGGCTTTTTATACAATCCTCTCTTTTTATTTCTTTCCTTTGAATTCTTTTCTTTTTTTCTTCTTCATTTATTATTATTCTGTACAAGAGGATATACTTGGTAGATTTTCTATGAATTTCCTATTATTGAAGGGAAATTATTTTAGCTCTCTTTTTTTCTTCGTAACTTTTCTTGAATAGCAGTTATATTATTGTGATTAAGGGGATTAAACGAAAACGAGATATGAAATCACCGGCCAATAAAAGAAAGTCTTGTGAACAAGTTTGAATTTCCATGTAAATATGCCAATTGTGAAAGTCCTTGTTTTGTGGGAGTGAATTAATTAAAAAGGAATGCCAAACAATTAAGTTTATTAAATGCAATGACCTTCCTTTGCACTATAAATACTTCAAATTGCTTGGTTTAGCTTCCCACTAGCTACAAGCAAAATAAAGCAAGGCTCTTCGGTTCAGTGTTTGATTGAGTCAGTGAGTGAAAATGGGGAGAATTCATAAACATGCATGTGGCAGTGGTTATCGCTTTAGTGCTCATGGCATTGGCTGCTATTATAGGAATAGCTGAATGCCAAAGTGCAGAAGCAGACTTGGGTGCTAATGCTGCCCGCGGGGCTGGTGGGGGCGGTTTTGGTGACGGAACTGGCGGCGGTGCTGGTGGTGGCACTCCTGGGATTGATGATCTAGGAGCTGGCTGTTTTGCGGATCTGGCTGCGGTCCGCTGCCATGCCTCCGTTGTCTGTCCTTTTCTCCCAAACTACACCGTTTTAGTGTGGTTTGGGGGTAAATGAGGGGTTGATTTTTCTTTTAAATGGTATATAGTATTTTTTTGGATGTATCTAGTATTTTAAAATATTTTTTAAATAACATGCAATATCCTAAAATAATTTTTAGTACATTTAGCCTCTTAAAATATTTTTTCATTTGTACCCAGTGTGTTAGTAGACTAATTGCAATTTAACCCTTAATGTATTTTTTCAGCTCCAAAAATCGCTTTAAAATATTAGATGCTATTGAAAAAATATTTTAGAGTAGGTGGAAATTAATAAATCAGTATTATAAGTTTTGGATGCTCTTTGCTACTAAGAAAAATACATTAATAGTAAAATTGTAGTCAATCTCCTCAAACACTAGGTTCAACTGAAAAAATATTTTAAAAAGTTAAAAGCACAAAAAAATTAAAAACACAAAAAAAATGTTTTAAATTAATTTTTGGAGCTGAAAAAATACATTAAGGGATAAATTACAATCAGTATGCTAATACACTGGATACAACTGAAAAAATATTTTAAGAGATTGAAAGTATTAAAAATTATTTTAGGATACTGTATGTTATTTAAAAAATATTTTAAGATACTAGATATATCTAAAAAAATACTTCAAAATACTAGATATCATTTTAAAAAAGAAATTCAGCCCCTCATTTACCCCCAAATCACACCAAAACGGTGTGTTTGGGAGAAAAGGACAAGCAGCGGACCGCAACCAGATCCCTGTTTTGCTGGTAGCTATAGGGGTGGTGGAAGGGTTGCCAGCCGGGGCATCTAATTTTTCAAATCCTTACATATAAACTTGTCATCTCTAATATGTCCAAGCCTTAAAATCCTTGCAACACACACAAACACACACCTATATATATATATGTATATATATATATGTATGTATCTATGCATATGTGCTAGCTAATTATACTAAGCTACTTGAGGATACAAGTACGTATATCATATATCAATAAAAATTAGTGTGGTTTTTTGCCACATGTTCTTCTCCTTTTGTCTTAGTTATTCATTTATTAATCAATCTAATTATTTAATCACCAAGTAGCTTAATTAATTTAATTTTGTTTCTTACTATAATATTGAGAATTAATAATAATGCAAGTTAATCCTAGTGTCTGTTTGGTATGAGGAAATTTGGAGGGAGGGGAGGGAAAATTTTTATGAGTTGAATTTTTAAAAAAAAATTGGAGAAATAAGTTACAAAATTTTAATAAAGAAAATATGAAAGATAAAAAGTAAAAAAAATTAATTAAAAACTTATGACCCACTTCTCTTTGTGTTTTTTTTTAAAATCCAACCACTACTACAAAAAGATTGAAAGGTGGCGCACATTTTGTGGCACTTCTTTAAAGAAGTGCCACAGCTGCCCCTTTTTTTTTATTTAATTTTTTTTTTAATTTTTGGAACCAGTTGTGGCGCCTGGTGGATCAGGCGCCACAGCTGGTGGGGCCAATTGTGGCGCCTGCCAAGGCAGGCGCCACAATTGGCCAGCGGACCAGGCGCCACAGCTGCTCCTACCCAAGGGTGGCGCCTGCCTTGGCAGGCGCCACAATTGGGTCCTAAAAATTAAAAAAAAAAATTAAATAGAAAAAAAAAGGAGCAGCTGTGGCACTTCTTTAAAGAAGTGCTACAATTGGCTGAATATGAATTTTCAACTCTCCCGCCAATCAGATTTCCCTCCTTTAACTTTACTTTTTATCTTTTCCCTCCCTTTTTCCTTTTTATTCCCTCTTCCTTAGCTCACGTTGACGCCTCTCCCCCTGTAAAAGATATCACTTTCTCTTGCACAACAAAAACACACACTCGTCTTCTTCATTAAATTCTCTTGTCCCTTTTTCCATTTTATTTTGTTAGTCCCCACTTTTGTTCCTAGTTGTTCCCCTTTCTTCGTTAGTCCCCACTCCACAGCTCACATTTGCTCATCCTCGTCACTCAAGCTAGCGTCACCAACGTAAGAAGAAGATTGTTTCATTCTAACTTGCTTTGTTTAAATTTTTTTTAGTACAGTCAAGATAAACCGTAATATAACGTTTTCCTTTTTGCTTTGTTTAAATTTTTTGGCCGACAAACTTGCGTTTTTTAGTAATCTTTTAATTTACTTAATCATCAGTTGTTGATGTACTGTGTTCACATATCAAGTTCTTGTATTGTGATATTTTTTATGTTAGCTTTGGAGAGTATTAATGTAAGAACATTATTATTGTAAAAAGCAAAAAAAAAAAAAAAGGGCCACAAGAAAGAAAATAAAAATAAAAATAAAAAGCAAAAAAAAAAAAGGGCCTCTTGTGGCGCCTGGCCAGGAGGCATGTCTCCTGTGGCGCCTAACCAGCCAGGCGCCACAGGAGGCATCCCTCCTGTGGCGCCTGGCCAACCAAGCGCCACAGGAGGGATGCCTCCTGTGGCGCCTGATTAGTTAGGCGCCACAGGAGGCTATTGAAAAAAAAAAAATTTATACAATTATAAGCCCCACAGCTTTAGTTTTTTGTAGTAGTGAACTCAGAAAAAGTTTTCCTCCGCTCATTTTCCCTCCTCTCCCACTCATTCCAAACAAAAAATTATTATTGATTACACAAAATATTATTTTTCCTTAAAAAAAAAATATCATCTTAGAAACCGAGTTTTGAACAAAGCACATTATATTTTTTTATTTGATAAAAGGTTTCCCTTTTTAAAATTTAGAGCGTAAAGAATTTTCGCTTCTCCCAACAATTATGCTTCCTGAAACACATTATAACACATTTAGCAATGAGCATGTGAAATCAACATTTAAGAAACCCTGACAGCCCTAGGACTTTCAAATAACAAACTAGCTAGTTGGATTTACCAAGCACTACTACATAATCACCCCTATATGAGAGCTATTATTGAAAATAAATTACTGTTCTAAACCGTCATATATATGAATACTATATATGCTTGCCGCATATACATAATGGTTTTCTGAATCGTTATTTATTCAATATCTATGATAATGGTTCTAATATAGCACATGCTATATGTTAAGACTTGATGAATGCTTTAATAATAAATAACAGGCACACATAAACAACCATCATAATATGATAATGCTTACATAATATATAACGGTCCCACTTTAACATACAATGGTCCCACTTTAACGCCCATTATATATGTAGTAACAAAAATAACAGTTCTTTTAGAACCATCATTATATATATTTATAGTAATAATAACGACTTTATTTAAACAACCATTATAGATAGTTGAAGCTAATTTTATTTAGGATTTGAATTGAAGTACCAATATTTTTTGTATATAAAAACACATGAGTTCCTTTTATCCAGTAATATTTTAAACAGAAACTTTTCACTATTTTTTCTATTTCTTTTTTTTTTCCTTTCTTGATTCTCTAATGTATTTGGCTCTCTAATGATTTGCTATTATTGGAATGAGAATTTTTCCTCTTTTTCCTTTTATTTTTTAACTTACTTTAGCCCTATGTTATTTTGATGCGAACTTTCATATTGGTAAATACACATGTTGGTTCTTAAATATTATTCTTACTTACATAATTTGATCCGACTTTTAAATGCTCACCTTTCACTACACGATATGCAAATTCGAAGGTCCGAGTTAAAGAGGAAATCACCAAGACCCACTACCACAACATCTTGGGTTCTTGCTCATCTTCCAGCTGCGTTCCATTCTTGTCTTTCTTTGTTTTTTCTTTTTTGATACATAAATTTTAGGAAAGAAGTTAGGCTCATCCACGCTCTAAGAGCAGGGCTCCAAGTTAGGATGCCTCCCCCAACACCTCGACTGGATCACAACTAAGCGAACTTCTTATACCGTCTCTGATGGATCTTGTCAGTGAGAAGGAAGGAGAGATGGGTTTGCATCTGATTGCACAGAGGAAAAAGGGTAGGTTTACTATGTGAAAAATGTATTGTTTACTTTGGCTTGGGCTGTAGCATTTTTTTTTTAAAAAAAAATTTTGTTAAGTTATTTTTTAATCCTTTGGGCCAAAATGGACCCACCCGGAAGCCTGGTCTAACCAAGTCCAGTCTAGATAAGTATTATGTTCGGATCAGACTAGGCTTCTAACCGGATGTTATCTCGGATCAGACATCGGGTTGGAGTGAAACTCAGTTGAATCCAGTCTTTTAACACCCCTACTTTTTATTACCAAGCATAGGTTTAGCCAACGGGGTTATTTTTTTCTTCCCATCCCACATCTTAACGATAACTAAATGAAATATTAACAATAATTAAATTTTTTGGCCAAAACAATAATTAAATGAAATCATATTAATTGAAAAATAAACATATGACCGTCCACACCTATATAATTTGGTGAAGTATGGTTAACACCCCAATTGTTATTCATAATATTAGCCCAAAATTTTTGCTAGATTGGTCATAAGCGAACCATTACTATACCTCCTAAATAAAGTTAAGTGCTTTAAGTTTATCAAAAAAATTAAGTGCGCTATCTCGACTGGGATACTTAAGAGTTCCAAGCCTTATAAATGCCAGATTTCAAATGGGCCCAAGTCACCATCTAAAGTGCTCAAGTCAAAGGCGATTCATGATCCAATGGGGTTTTATTTATCCATGAAGGAACGAGTGATATACTCTTGGGCCTTAAAGGGAAACCAGTCAGTGAGAAGCATATGAATTTGGAGGTGGGCACTATCTTCCCGCAGTGTTGCCACGTCATCTCGATCTCTAATGAATGGCGATGACAACCCGATAGACCCCGGCTCGCCACGTGATCCACGTTTTCTTGTTCGACGAAACCCCCTAGCAGGTGATAATGATGAGGTCATACATGCTATGCTATCGGATGAGTCAGAAGGCGAGTAATAACTTCGCCATCGTGCTTGTTACTCTTTATAATCTGGTTTTTTATGTTTAACCTTCTTATTTGGAACTCTCGGGGTACCAGGAAGAAGGGATTTATTCAGTTAATGACAAACTTGAAGCGCAGATATAATCTGAGCTTTTTGGCCTTACTTGAACCTCGTCAGAGAGGAGAGAAAGCAAAACGTCTCACGAAGCGTATGGGTTTTGATTTCGTTGAATTCGTGGAGGTATCTGGTGTTTTTGGTCTAATATGGTTTGCTTTAAGGTTCTGCAGAAATTCGACCAAGTCTTGCATGGGTTTTCAATGAGGGCACGACGCAAGAATGTCATATTTCTGTGGTTTATGGGCATCCTGATTCAAGAAAGAGGCGTGTTCTTTGGTCTCACCTCTCTTATGTGGCCCAAAATGGGCTAATGAGATGGTGTATGTGTGTGGACTTTAACGCAACATTGAGGGACGAGCAGCAAATCTCATCAGATCATGGAAGAACTTCTGCTGACAAAGCTTTTAGAAGCTGGGTGTTAGGGTTCGGATGGTTGATATGGATTTCTCTGGTACGAAATATACCTGGAGGAGAGGAGGTAGTTATAGTAGGCTAGATTGTGTTGTGGTGAACGCTGGTTGGTACAGCTCTTTCAATCACGCTTCAGTGACGCATCTTCCGAGGTTCAAGTTTGATCATGCACCTCTACTTCTTTGTTTAAATGGCGTACGCCGAGGAACTGGGCCACCTAAAAGGGTTTCGTTTTTTCGCTCCTTGGGTGGCTCACGATGGGTTCAAGGATGTGGTTAAACAATCTTGGGTGACTTCGAGATCTTGGGATGAGAATGTGGCTGCTTTTACAAGTAACGTCCCGATATGGAATAAGAAAGTGTTTGGCGATGTGAATAAAAAGAAATCTTAGCTAATCCTTGGCCTCGAAAGAATTAATATAAGTATGCGTTGGTCAATGTTAATTCTTAGAAATTGACAACATTACAATACATTTTCTTCTCTTTTTCCCTACTTTTAGGTTCAAAATGTACATTGAAAGAAGTGTATAGAAGAAAATGTGCATATCAAAGTATCAAGCAAAAATCAAAGGAATTCTTGTTATATTTGTGATTCAATTGAGAATTTATAAATCCTCTCTCTTTTGTAGGAGGATGAAGACAAGCTTTGAAGCCCTATAAGAACCAAGAAACAAGGAAAGAACAAAGGAAGTGAAGCAATGCAAAGATAGAGGAACCTCTGCAACTGACCTCAGCAAGTTGATAAACTTGCCGTAGCAATTCATCCCTATTTGCTCTCTGTGTAACTGGCCTCAACAAGTTGGAAAACTTGCCGTGGCAAGTACTCTTTGTATGCTCTCTGTGTAATTGGCCACAACAACTTGACAAACTTGCTGTAGCAAGTCAAGAATTTGAAGGAAAATTGGCTATCTGTGTAACTGGCTACGACAAGTTGACAGACTTGCCGTAGTAAGTCTTGAAAAAGTTCAGCTACACGTTTTGATGTCAAAAGTTGTGAAACACTATTTAATCTAGGGAAGAGCGTCGAAAACACACACTCTACACCCTGGGAAGTTGAAGCATGCAATAAGACACCTTGGAGAGGGGATTTTAGAGAGTTTTGGAGCTTGGGTGGTAGTTCCAAGAGAGATTTTGTGACTTCTACCTTGGTTTCATTTCTTTTCTTCTCTTTTCCCTTTTTATATGGTTTATTCAGTTGTTATACTTAGTTTTTCTGTACATTTGGACATGAGTAGCTAAGTATCTCTTCTATTAGGATTGTTTTGAACCCTTGTATGTATTAAGCACTCATTTCCCCTTTATATTTGTGATTAATGATGAGATTATGCTGATTTTACTCTTTGCTTAATGCTTCTCATTGATTGGCCACCAATGAGATTGTTGTGTTCACTTGATTGATGCTTGAGAAGGCTGGATGGAGTGTAAAACTTGAGTTTAATCGTGTGAGAACTTGAAATATGTGAATTGAATGGATAGTTTTGTGAATGAGGTAGAGATACACTCATTAACCTCACATAGCCAAATAGGATTTGAAATGAAAATAAGGATTTAATTAGTTAATTAAGAAATTAATGAATTAATTGAACTAGACACCTATTTGGAGACCTGTGAGAGCACTTATAGGTAATTTAGTATCATTGGCTAGTATAATCTTTCATTAAGTAGCATATATTGGGGGGATTTGAGTGAGTGCTTTAGAAATACAAGGGGGATAAATAATCCTAAGTTTCATTTAATACTTGAATTTAAAAAATCATTCGCTTTTATAAATTTTTTAGTTTAAAATAGTTTTAGATTTCGTTTTCACCTCAACAATATGTTTTGACTCAACTTGATCAATTTGAAATGATTCCATTCAACCTAATTAAACATATAGTTACATTAGTTAGCTCACTTTCATCATAGTTCTCGTGGGAACGATCTTTACTTATCACTTTATTACTTGAAGTGATCCGTGCACTTGCGGTAGCGAACAGTCAGATGATGCTAATATCGAAGTTAAGAGAGATAAAGTGTGGATGGAATTGGAACAAGTTTTGGTTTAGGAGGAGGTGATGTGGTTACAATGGTCTCATTGCAGCTGGAATTTTGACGGTGATAAGAACACTAAGTTCTTTCATTCTATGGTTAATAGCCGCCATCGACATAATATGATTGAGGCTCTTAAAAGGGAAGATGGTGTGTCAACTTATGACCAAGTTGAGATGAAAGAAATTGGCATTCCTTTTTATAAATCTCTCTATACGGATGATTCCAATGGGATTGACACAGTGGATTTTGGATGTAATTTTCCTATTCTGGATGATTTAGTTCTAGCTGATATTGGTGAGGAACCTAGTTTCATTGAGATTAAACAAGCATTGTTTGCTATAGGACCTCTGAAGGCACAGGGGCCGGATGGCATTAATCCCTTGTTCTTTCAGGGCTAATGGGATATAGTGGGTAATTTTATGGTAACCATGGTGCAATGTTTATTTATGTTTCTGGATGATATCTAGCGGATTAACAACATCAATATTGTCCTTATTCCCAAGGTTGATCACCCTGAGGGCATTCGTGACTTTCGGCCTATAAGTCTTTGTAATGTGATCTATAAGGTCTTGACAAAGGTTCTGACTAATTGCTTTCGTAGAATAATGCCTCATGTCATTTCCCCCAATCAATGCAGTTTTGTTCTTGGTCATTAGGCTTCAAAATAATATAATTATAGGGCAAGAGATTTTCCATTCTATGAGAATGAAGCATGGAAAAAATGGGTTTATGGCTATGAAAATAGACATGGAAAATGTGTATGACTGGGTTAAGTGGTCCTTTGTGGTTAGATGCTTGAATGAGTTGAATATCCTAGAAAATGTAATTACTCTTATATGTTACTCAACACAGATGCAAGTGATAATGGCCTGTGAAAGTTTCTCTCCCGCACGTGGTTTACGCAAGGGGATCCTCTCTCATGTTTCCTATTTGATCTTGTCATGGAGAAATTAGCTCACTTGATCCAAAGCGAAGTTTCTTCAGATAATTGGAAGCCATTTAGGTTAAAGGAAAATGGTACGGCTATTTCCCATATATTTTTTGTTGATGATTTGTTACTCTTCACCGAGGCTGCGTCAGAACAAGCATGTATAATTAAAGCATGCATTGATGACTTTTGTGAGGCTTATGGGGAGAGGGTTGATGGTGCGAAGTCATGCATGTATACCTCATCTAAGGTACGCCATTCTCGTAGACTCAAGATTAGCAATTTCCTGGGATTTATGCCTATTGTGGATCTCGGGAAATATCTTGGATGCCCATTAATCATAAGCGAGTAACTAGGAATATTTTTTAGTTTATCTTGGATAAAATTGATGTGAGATTGTCTTTTTGGAAGGCAAAAAGTCTCTCTCTTGCTGCTTGTAGCACTTTGGCCTCTTCAATCATTGTCTCATTACCGGCTTATACCATGCAATCTGCTCAGTTGCCCATTGCTGTGTGTTCTGATATTGATAAGATATGCCCTCATTTCTTGTGGGGTGAAGACTCAGCTAATAAGAAGGTGCATCTGGTGTCTTGGGATGATGTGTGTGTGAGGAAGGATGTTAGGGGTTTGGGGTTATGTCAGGCGAGACTCCAAAACAAGGCTTTTATGATGAAGCTTGGGTGGGGCTTGATTAAGCGACGAGACAAGCTCTAAGTGTAGTTTATGCGTGAGAAGTATCAGTGTGGGAATGACATTTTGCCATGTCCATGTATTAATAAGAATAGGGCTGGTTCTTCTATTTGGAAGGGTTTAAAGAGTTGTTGGGATGATGTGAGGGCTAGTCTCAAATGGCAGGTGGGTGATTGTCGTTACACTCATTTTTTGAGAGATCATTGGTTGCCCGTTAGTAAGAAGCTTGAAGATCTAATCACGACTGCAATCCCAGAGGATATGCTTGAGTACACAGTTTGTGATTATAGTTCGAATGAGGGGGTATGTTCACGTGACAATTTGAAGCCTATTTAGTAGAGTGGGTGTCAGAATGATACCTGACGTTTCTTCCTTTAACCCTGGTGATGACTTGCCGAGTTGGAAATGGGCCTCATCCAGGGAGTTCACCACAAGAACGGCGTATCAAAGCTTACAGCAGCGCGGTGTTCTATCGAAGGATAAGGCGTGGCGAGTGGTGTGGAAGTTACCTGTTCCACAGCGTTGTAAGGTCTTTATGTGGTTGTGCCTAAGTGAACGTGTTCATACAAATGCGAATAGGCGTCGACGTGGGATAACGAGTTTAGAAGATTGCCCTTTATGTCAATCGGGAAATGAGACGGTGCTGCATATGCTTCGTGACTGTAAGAGGGCATGTGCGGTTTGGTCTTCTGTGGTTCCAGTTACTCTATATTGTAAGGAGATGAAACAAAACAAATTATGAAATCATGCCGGCCTATAGCTAGCTATAAAATGGAGCTACAAACCAAAAAAAATCACAAACATAGAGTGCTTTATATAAACTAATTAGGGTTGCGATGACTAGTAGTTATATATAAGTACTTGCCTAATCCTATTTATAAGTTACATCCAACATGTATCACTACAACAAGTGAAAACCCTAAATCTTAAAATTTAATAACTTTCTAACTTTATGTCTATTTAATATGCACTTTACCGAAGAGTCAAAAGTCTATACAATAATAAATAAAGGTAAAATTGCAAGTAATTCATTTGAAACATTTATTGAATGATTCTATATATTGAATTCATGTGACTATGCAGTACATATAATAGAGCTTAACTACATCATCGAGTGAGAGTTAGTATCTAACTGACTAACAACATTTTAATTAACTAAATCAGTTATACACTAACTATCTCTAACACATCTGAAACAATTTGACAAGCTATGTTGTGAGGGTTATCAAATAAAAACTAGATTAATATACACTATAGTGATGCTAACTTATGTCTCCCTAGCTAGCTAAGTATTAATTAACAAACTAACCAAAGAGTGCAATAAAATTAACTAACTATTCTAAACTAAGCTAAACTACTTTTTATAGATTTTTCCAAGTTTACTGAATAAAATGGAGATGCGGTGTGTGAATATGAAATTCCTTGATGAGTGGTTCCACTAGCTTTCTTTATTCTAACTTAATTTGAGTTCAATTCCTTGGTTACGTATACTTGGTGCTTTTGAAGAAACCTTCACAAATAAAGGCCTCCAATTACCTAAACTCACCTAGCCACCTAGATTAAGCTTAGTTTACTAGAGACATCTGGCACTTAACATGTATTAGATCTTGCAGAAGACATTTTCAACTCTTAATTAACATTGCTAGCAACCTAGCTAGCTGGCCAATCAAGAGCATCGAACACATGAATGATAAAACAAAGCTAACAATTAGGCTAACAAGCATTCTACCTTAAAATACAAATTTCATTCTTATTGTGCAACAACTGAAACACATCTCAATTACAATTCAAAATCATAATCCTAGAGACTTAGGCATCATAATTCATAATCATAAATGAGTGAAACTGAAAATAAGCTAGAAGAACTCTATAATAGCACAAGGAACTCCAGCTAGCTTCTTCAATCATCAAGAAGTGCAAGAATCACGTGCTCGTGACAAGAGAACAGTCACACCGAGCCTTAGGCGCTCCTTTGGCCATTGAACAATGACGAATGATAAGAGATGATGATGCAGGCAAAGAAAGTCAGAGATGGAAAAAATCGATGGAGGGGTGGAGACCCTTAGAGGTGAATGATGGATGAATAGAGGAATGCGTTGATGGTTGGTGAAGGTGGAGACGCCGGTGGAATGGGGAGTGGAGTCGAAGATGGTGAAGGAGATGATGGGTGTCAGTCTGTGCTCTAAAGATGAGAGAAGAGATGACCTAAAAACATAGTCCAATTGCCCAAAAACGCTGTAGTATTCATAGGCACCAATCTGACATTTTGGAAATTCAGGTATCAAACTATCATTTCCAAAATTCAGTACCAAACTGTCAATTTCAGATTTTATCCAATTTCTTCAAGCACCTACAATTTAAATCAATCAAAATCTTCCCAAGAATCAATGATTAAAAGTAGTTACAATAATCATGACAATTGTACCCTTTTAACACTATTTTCTTGTAAGAACTCATTAATCCAAACTAATCATAATAAAGGTATTTGAAGTTCAATAATTATGACAAAATCTCCTAATAAAATATCAAAATATATAATAAAATTGAAATTTGTCAGAAACGTTGGACCTGCAAACTCCAACACAATGAGAAGCTAACAAGTGAATGAATTAGTACCAAACTGTCAATTTCAGATTTAATCCAATTTCTTCAAACACCTACAATTTAAACCAATCAAGCCAACATTAAATCTTCCCAAGCATCAATGATTAAAAGTAGTTACAATAATCATGACAATTTTACCCTTTTAACACTATTTTCTTGTAAGCACTCATTAATCCAAATTAATCATAATAAAGGTATTTTAAGTTCAATAATTATGAAAAAATCTCTTGATAAAATATCAAAATATATAATAAAATTGGGATTTGTCAGAAACGTTGGACCTGCAAACTCCAACACAATGAGAAGCTAACAAGTGAAATCATAAAAAACAAAGGAGAAGAAAGAGGAGGGAGGAAGAGAATATCATAATACTCTCTCCGATTCTTAATATAAGACTCAGTTGACTTTTTTGGAGAGACTAAAGAAGCTAAATAATTTATTTAATCATATCATATGTTATGTATTAGTAGATTGTATATTAATATATAGGTCAGGGAAATTAATTTGAAAAAAAATAATAAGTATAAATACTTTAAAGTAACTTATTTATTTAACTTCATTAATTTCTCCAAAAAAGTTAACTAGATCTTTTGCTTTGAAAAAGGAAGAGAATCTTTTGAATCTTAGTGGTAAAGCCAAACGACCTCTTTTGGATTATACCAGCAAGCTAAGGAAGAAAAATTGTTTTAATTTCTTGAATCTTGAGATCGAGAATATAATATAGAGAGTTATGTTCATACCAAAAAATAATAAAGCTTCCTATGGAGCCTTTTTTGTTGGCCTGAAGAAAAAAGTATTGTATTGTCTCATATTTGATGTTTTTTTCTGCCATAAATAAAAAGTTGTATTCATCTATCATATAATTTTTACAAGATTGAATTAGTAAATAAAATCATTTATCATCCCCTGTAATGAGACCAGTAAAATGTGGGTTGGTAACAAAACTTGTATTTTTCGTGATGTTCCACCTTAACCCATATATATAAATATATGTTACTTATGTTCCCCCAAAGCTCTATATTTTCTCATAAAAAGTTATTAACAGAAAAATATTTCAAATATATCAGGGAAGCTGAAACATGCTTCTTCTTCATCGTCTTCAACTACCCTTGTTGCACCGGAATTGTGCTATTCTTGCAATGTGCTTTTTTTCCTCTTTTTTCCTTTATTTTTTTAACTTTCTTTAGCCCTATGTTATTTTGATGAAAACTTTCATATTAATAATACAAAGGATGGTTCTTAAGTTCGAATAACTCAGTTGGCTTTAAGATGCAAAGATCGGCTTTTGTGACGAGGACTTTTGGTCACTAAGCATGGCTTTAACCAACTGAGAATCCCCCCCCCCCAAACTAGAATGAAATCTAGCTTAAATATAATTAAATATTTTTAGGCCAAAACAATAATTAAATGAAATCCCACGAATTCAAAAACAAATACATGACCGTCCACACCTATAATTTGGTGAAGCATGATTTATGGTTAACACCCCAATTGTGATTCATAATATTAGCCCAAAATTTTTGCCAGTTTAGTCATAAGCTAACCACTACTATACCTCTTAAACAAAACTAACTGCTTTAAAAGTGATAACTATCATCTGCCTAGCTAGTGGAAAACTAGTTTTCCTAGTGGGGATAATATCCCAAAGTAGGTAATTTAGATTCACATAATATAATTAATAAATAACATTTTCTAAAATTCCTAATTATGATATACTGCCACAAGAAATTAAAGAGTAAAGAGAGAAGGAAAAAATCAATTATATTTCACACTTCCTTAATAAATACTTGGACCATTTTGCCATTTACTTAAGTGATGAAAATCTACAATTTGAAAGTATATAGAATAAAATCAAAATGAAAACAAATTATAAAGATGAAATATTGAACTAACCTTTATTTAAAAGATAAAGTCGTAACTAATCTCTCTTTTTTCTTGGGGGACTCGCCTCCATATATAGAAAACTGATAAAAAGGAAAAAATATACTGATGCTTTGATAAAAAAAAACTATAAGGATCTAATTAAAAATTGGTAAGTGGCCTCATATCTGAAAGAAGGAGAACATAAGTTCGAATCCCTGGAAATGCACTTAAAAATATAAGAATTTACCTACTAATTATCCCTTTATTAAATGCAATCGGCCTCCTTTCTTGCTCTATAAATACCGCAATATTGGTTGGCTTCCCACAACAAGCAGAGCAAGTGTTTGTTTGTTTGGTAGATTGAAAATGGGGAGATTCCATAAATATGTTGGAGTGCATCCTTTTGTGCTGCTGGCATTATTATTGTTGTTGTTGTTGGGTATTATAGGAATTGCTGAATGTCAATCATCAGGCGTTGGTGATCAATTCAGTTCAGCTGCCAAAGGTGTCGGAGGAGCCATTGGACAAGCAGCCCAAGGTAACGGTTGCGGTTCTGGTGCCCCCGGTGGCTGCTGAAGAGTTGGCGGTGGCTTCTAATTTTACAAACATCCTTAGTTCTAAATTTATCATCTCTATCTAATAAATTCTGCTTAAATCCATGCAATATACATGCTACCTGCTTATAATAAGTGTGATTTTTTCGGCCATATGTTCTCCTCTCTCTTGTCTTTGCCATACATACAAACATACATAATCACCAAGTAGACCTAATTTAATTTTGATTCTTACCAGCAAAGTAAGAATTAGTAATGCAAGTTAATCCTTAATAATCAAAGCAGTGATATACATATAAAGGCAAGTTTCTGGTTTTACAATAGAGCGAAATCAACTTTTAAGAAAACCTAACTGCCCCAACAATTAGAGGCGCAATTGAATCTCTTCTGAAACTAAGAATATAATTGAGATACAAATTAAACTAAAAAGAGCACAAACATGTAGAGTTCCTAAGAAGTAAGAATTATCTAAGTACATAGTTTCAAATAGTTTAAACGAGATCATCATCAAACGACAATTTACATTGTTGACAAGTTTCTAAACATCATCGACACACACAAAAGACATAATGGGTTAAGCTTCTTTTTCAGTAAGCCGTTTGGCCCAACTGACTAGTTTTGTTGAATTAGCTTCATGTCCAAAGTTCTCGTACTCCTCTCATGTCAATAATATATTACTATTCACATCAGTCATAATTTGAGTAATTATTTTGTTAATTGATTTGGTCGCTCTCTAAAGAATTTTTAAAATTGAGTAGAGTGTAGTAGAGGAATGAGAAAGAGTGATATATATACTGAGTGGGGCCAGCATACATAGCTCCAGTGGGACCAACCCTAAGGAAGAATGGTCGCAAAGGAGTCACATTCCTTGCTCGTCGGATCTATGAGCACCCAAAGCTTATCCCCTAAAATGTCAATTGGATTAGTGGAATATATGAATTGTTCAATCTGCAAAATCCAACACAATTAGAAGCTGACAAGTGGAGGGTCGGGTTTTTCGTTCATCAAAATTTTCTCGCGACTTTGAGGCCACAAAGTTTGGAAGATAAAATAGGTGGAAAGTCTTGTTTAAAAATTTTATTGACTAGAAGGACCATAATTCAAGGCCAATACTTCTTTCTAGTCTAGGTATGAATCTTGAATAGTGATATTTTATATGTATAAAAACATATTTGTAAGTAAGGGTAGATTTGTAATATTGTATAATGTGTTAACTTAGGTGGGACGGGTTGTGTGCTATATATATGTGTGTGTATTTCTGTAAAGTGTGTGGTGCAAGTGTACAGAAACAGAGTTGATATTATTTATACATTGTGATTTGTGTTCAATGACAGAAATAACGGGTCGAACCAGGGGCTCTGATGCCATGACGTTAATGGGTTGGTCCAAGAATTAACATGGCATCAGAGCCCCTGGTTCGACCCGTTATTTCTATTTCAAGATTCGTCCAAGAACCTAACTCATCGATTCCCCTGTAAGTCCTGCAACCCTAATCATGAGCACTGGAAAAGATTCGACCTCCGCTGTGCCGATCTCCTCCGCGACATTACCGTTTACCCATCCACTCTACCTTCACCCGTCCAATATGCAAGCCACAGCACTCGTCCCTCATATTCTCACCGGCACAGAGAATTACACGGTGTGGAGCCGTGGGATGAAGATTGTGCTCAAAGGGCGGCATAAATTAGAGTTCATTAACAGAAGCTGTTTGAAGGAATCGTTCGAGGCATCTTTGCACACCTAGTGGGAGCATTGCAATGCCATAGTGCTTTCTTGGCTGATCAACTCAATCTCCAAGGAATTGGCTAATGGGATCATCTTCTTCGATAGTGCCTCTCTGGTGTGGAACGATCTCAGACAAAGGTTTGATAAAAAGAATGGGACCAGAATCTTCGCTTTGCATCGGGAAATTGTGTCACTTAGGCAAGGCAGTTCGTCGGCTTCTGTGTATTTCTTGCGCCTTCGCGAGCTATAGGAAGAGCAGTCGGCATTGCTCTCACTTCCGCCTTGTAAATGCGAAGCCTCTAAGGCCCACAGTGATATGGTGCAGGAGCAGCGACTACTCCAGTTCTTGTTAGGGGTTGATAATTCTTACAATCAAGCCAGAAGCCAAATCTAGTTAATGGCACCATTACCTTCTGTCAACGATGTGTATGGTATAATCGTGCAAGATGAGACCCAATGGTCTATTGCTGGTTTTGAGAAATTCTCCTCCTCCTCTGAAGGCATTGCTATGACAGCAAGGGGGAGAGGTCGACGAAGGGGGAGAGGCCGTGGGGCAACGGTCTGGAGTGTTCCTATTGCCATAAAAAGGGGCATTCCAAGGACAATTGCTACCAGATTATCGGCTATCCTACAAATTTCAGAGGAAGACAGAATAAGGAATCCAATCAGGGAGTCAAGGACTCTCCACAAGCTACTGAGGAAGCGCTGGTTGGTACTGCCAATGCTATAGCTCCCACGTTTACACAAGTCCAATATGAGAGGATATTGGAGCTGCTCAAGTGTGAAGAGGAATCAACAGTGCATCCTTTATCTGGTATAGGTTTTACCATCTCCAACTCTTCTATAGCCTTTCATAATTGGATCATAGACTCTGGAGCCACAACTCATATGGTAGGTGATTTAGGCTTGTTAAATGACTATAAGAGATATAACGGGCCTATTAAAACCATCACCATACCTAATAGAAGACATATTCCTGTTACTCAAGTGGGTAATGCTAGACCCGCTAATGACATTATATTGCACAATGTTCTGTATGCTCCCCAACTCTAATTCAATCTGATAGCAATATCTTAATTCACTAGAAAACATAACTATGTGGCTTCGTTCTTCCCTCATCTATGTCTGTTGCAGGGCCTTCAGGAAGGGAAGACGAAGCTGATTGGTAAAGAAATTAGAGGACTTTATATGTTGAGCATTGACAGAAAACATGACAACATTAATGTTGTTCATACTCTTGAGAATAGCAGTAATCTAGAGAAATTTCCTATAAGAAAATTACATTCTGTTGAGTTGTGGCACCAACGATTAGGACATGCTCCAATTTCTGTAATGCAACACCTAGATATCATGAATAATAAAGATTTGCATGTGAATAAAGACTGTGTGATTTGTATTCAATCCAAACAAACCAAATTTCCATTTAATCGTAGTCACATCAAAACCAAGAGGTGTTTTGAGCTTATTCATGTGGATGTATGGGGACTGTATAAAACCCCAACAAATCAAGGTTATTGTTTTTTTCTAACTATAGTTGATGACTTCTCTCAATCTACTTGGATATTCCTTATGAGTACTAAATCTAACACTGTTGGCTGTATCAAAAATTTTTGTGCATATGTATTGACTCAATTTTCTGTTCAAATGAAACGTGTGCGCAGTGATAATGGTACTGAATTCATAAATAATGAATTGAATTCCTATTTTCAGGAAAAGGGAATTGTACATGAGATGACATGTCCCTACACCCCTAAGCAAAATGGGGTTGTAGAGAGGAAACACATAACCATTATACAAATAGCTAGGAGCTTGATAATTCAATCTACTGTCCCAATAGAATTTTGGGGAGAATGTGTAAAAATGGCATGTTATCTAGTTAATAGGATCCCTTCCAAAGTCTTAGGATACCAGACCCCATTTGAGGTTGTGTATAAGTCTAAGCCCAATCTGTCTAATCTAAGGGTCTTTGGGTGTGCTGCTTTTGCCACAGATTTAAACAGTAGTGATAAACTAGAGCCTAAGGCAATTCCTTGCATATTTCTTGGATACCCTTAAAATAAGAAAGGCTTCCTCCTACTAGATACTAAAAATAGTAAATTGTTTGTAAGTAGGCATGGAAGCTTCATGGAAAATGAATTTCCATTTAGAAATAACATTAGCAGCAACCAATTGGAAATTTCTGGAGAATTGAGAGATATGTTTTGGTTTGACAATGAAGAACTTGTGGGCTCCTTTGATAACCAAGGTCTGGACAATACCCAGTCAACTAATGTTACTAATAAAATGACCTTGACTGATTCCCCAGCAGCTATAAATAATCAGCCTAACTCTGAACAGAATGAATCACAACCTATTAGGGATAGAAAGCCTCCTATATGGTCAACAGACTATGTATGCAATGCCTTAACTATAGGAAATCAAGGTAAACATAGAGGAAAGTGTAGATACCCGATTGAGGACTCCATTTCTTATGGTCATGTTTCTTCTTATCATATGTCTTTTCTTTGCACTATTGATTATGCAGTAGAACCAGTTAGCTATGGTGAGGCCATTCAAGATCCTGAATGGGTAAAAGCTACGGATGTAGAGATAAGGGAACTTGAGAACAATCACACTTGAGAGTTAGTCCCACTCCCTAGAGGAAAGAAACCCATAGGATGTAAATGGGTATACAAAATCAAATACAACTCAGATGGTAAGATAGAGAAATATAAAGCCAAATTGGTGGCAAAAGGGTATAGGCAAAGAGAGGGAGTTGATTATTATGAAACATTCTCTGCAGTTGTTAAAATGCTTACTATTCGTTTTGTTCTTAAACTAGCTACTGTTAATAAGTGGAAATTACATCAAATGGATGTACATAACGCTTTCCTGCAAGGAGATTTGAATGAGGAGGTATATATGCATGTACCCCCAAGCTTTGATAGCAAGGGGGAGGGTATAGTATGTAGATTACAAAAATCTCTTTATGGTTTGAAACAAGCTTCGAGACAATGGAACCGTAAATTGTCTGAAACTTTAAAAAAGGGATCTTTTTCACAAAGTAAGAATGATTATTCTCTATTTGTTAAAGAGCATGATGATGGTATAGTATATGTATTGGTTTATGTGGATGATCTCCTAATCACAGGAAGTTTCGATAAAGGTATATCTCAAGTAAAAATGTTGTTGCATAACAATTTTAAAATTAAAGACTTGGGACAAATGAAATATTTTCTTGGAATTGAGTTAGCTAAATTGGATAAAGAGATTATTTTGTGTCAAAGGAAATATGTTCTTGACTTATTATCTGAAACAGGAATGAGTGGGTGCAAACCACATGTTGTGCCAATGGGGCAAACGGTTAAATTGATGGCATATCAAGAAGGAAAGGATAAAAGGGAAGATCTATACAAATATCCAGATTGGTACAGGAAACTAGTAGGTAAACTTATATATATAACCATGACTAGGCCTGACATTTCATTTTCTGTGCAGACCCTTAGCCAATTCATGCAACAGCCCATGAAAGTGCATTATGCAGCTGCCATAAATGTGGTTCAATATCTGAAAGGCAGTCCTGGGTTTGGTGTGCTGTTGAGTGCATATGGGAATTTGGCAATGGAATGCTATTGTGACTCAGACTGGGCAAGTTGCAAAACCACTAGGAGATCAGTTACCGGGTACTTGATGAAATTTGGAGGTTCACTTGTCATGTGGAAGACAAAGAAACAGAGCACTGTGTCAAAGTCGTCAGCAAAGGCACAATATAGAGCTCTTAGTATGGCGACATCAAAGATTGTTTGGGTGCTTGGGTTGCTGAAGGATTTGCGCATTCGACATGAAGATCCCGTGAGGGTATTCTGCGATAGTAAAGCAGCTATACATATTGCTGCAAATCTGGTGTATCACAAGCGCACCAAGCACATCGAGATTGATTGCCACTTCGTAAGGGAGAAATGGGAAAGCCGGCTGATTGACCTCCAACATGTACGATCAAAGGAACAGCAAGCTAATCTATTAACAAAGGCAGTTGGTGAAGATATTCAGAAACGGCTGTTGAGCAAGTTAGGGACTGTGAATCTATTTAGTCCACAAACTTAAGGGGGAGTGCAAGTAAGGGTAGATTTGTAATATTGTATAATGTGTTAGCTTAGGTGGCACGGGCTGTGTGCTATATATATGTGTGTGTGTATTTCTGTAAAGTGTGTGGCGCAAGTATACAGAAACAGAGTTGATATTATTTGTACATTGTGATTTGTGTTCAATGAGAGGCGAGTTTGTATCAAGTCCATGACGTTAATGGGCTGGTCCAAGAATTAACAATATTAGGTCATTTTCGCCAAAACAAAAAATTCTAAATATAAACTTTTCACCAACCTTCCAAGAAAAGAATTAGAAAATAACAAAAGAGAAAAAATAGAGCAACAGGGAAAAAGGGTGAGAATTGTTTAAATCTTAGCTAGCTTCTCATCTTTTTGATTTTGTCATAGATAAAGTCAAACTATCTCTTGCGCCCAATTATAGAGACAAGATGTTTGCTAGACAAGATTTGAGCAAGCTAGCTTCGCCTCTTCCTCATCCCTTCTTTTACATTGTACGCCAGAACTCAAAGCTCTACGCTTTATCATAAAAAGTGGTTTAACAAAAAAAAAACAAGAAGATTTCTAAATACAATGTATATATTATTCCATCCTTATATATGTGCATCCATTTGCAACCTTGGATTTTGTCCCAAAATTAATGATGTCTCGTTTCTATTCCTTGATGAGCAACTGTGTTTTGTTTGTGTGAAGGATGGTATGTCCTGGTGAAGGTCTTCCTCCTGAACTGATCCAATTGTTTTTAATTTAATACAATTAAATACACATACACAAACATGTCAACACCGGGCTCAAATATGAGATATCATTCTAGTGTGGTGTATGAGGTTGTTGTTCACTATTTTTTTACCTCAAGTATATAGGTCGTAAGTAGTATAAAAAATTGTCATTCTCATGAGAAATAAGGTAAAAGTAGACTAATTAATGCAACTATGCTCTTAATTAGGTTGGACAAAGTCATTTGAAGTACTATTTCAATTTGAAAGAACAATTTTGGTTCCAAGCAAACTAATTTGGAAGAAGCAAGATAAAAGTTGATTCTAACTTCAAGAAAATAAGGCTCTAGGATCACTTCTCCCCTCTATATTTCAAGAGATCAATTAGTTCCCTCTTAATTAGCTTTAATGAAACATCAAGTGTTTGTCTAAGATTCACAAGTATTGAAAAAGTTTTCTCAAGTCAAAACCAACATCTATTTCAAAGAACTCATTCAATCTCTTGCAATAAACTGAAAACAGTCATTAAGACCCAATTTTATAATAACAATACTAGGTCAATAGATAAATCTTTTTTTATGAACAAGCTATACATTCAAACATGAATTTCAAGATTAGCATGACTTTATCCAAGTTCTTTAAACAAGAAGATCTCTCTCAAGTATCATCCCATTCAACAAATCAATCAAGTGGTGATCAAGCACTTGGAATTAAGCAAAGAATAAAATCAACACAAAATACTTCATTAGATGCTAGAAGAGAGAGAATAACAAGATCGCAATCCATATAGAGGTTCAAAGTAATCCTAGAAGAGAAATGCTTAGCTACTCATGTTCAAATATACAGAAAAACTAAGTCAAACTGCTGAATACATGATAAACTAAGTAGAGAGGAGAAAAAAGTAGAAAAATCAAGGTTAAAACTCCAAAATCTCTCTTGGAATTGCTCCCAAAGCTTCAAAACTCTTCAAGAACTGCTTCCCATGCTCTCTCTCCCTTCATGCCTCAGCTTCTCTAGGTCAAGAATGAGTGTTTTTCAGTGCAACCATAGCTTTTATCCTTGTTTTTCTGCTACAGTTTTTAAAACGCTCAACATTAGATTTTGTGCATTTGCCATCGCTTTGCTAAGGAAAACCCATAGTGAACTTGAAGTCAAAGAAAGTGCTTTTTTAGGTGATTTCTCTATGACTTGGCTGTAGCTAGGGCACGACCAACAGAGAGACAAATAGGTCATATTTTAAGGCACTTTCGCTCTGGCTTTGCTATAGCGAATCCACAACCAAAGGGCAAGCAGAGAGGTCACTTTTTGAGGCGGTTTTGCCATGGCTTAGCTACAACGAATCCAGGGCAAACGCATGCTTCCCTTCCATAGTGTTCTTTTTAATCTTCTTGCATTCTTTCCTTCTCTTCACAACTTCCCATGATCTTTGAGAGCTTTTACAACTTGTCATCTTCCACCTACAAAGAAAGAGGAATTTATGAGCTCTTTAACTTTCACCAATTAATCACAATTATATGCATTTAACTCATGAATTATCAAAAGTTTGAGTTTGCTTTTGTCATATCACATTTTCTTCTATAAACTATTTATATGCACAATTTGAACCCAGAAATATGTAAAAAGAGAAGAAAATGTGTTGAAATATTATCAATTTCAAGCTAGGAGTTAACAGTTGCTGCTGGAACAACTAGCTATTGACGATTCAAGACATGTTCCATGAAGAAGGGTTAGGGCTTGGCATGAGTAGTAAGATCCTGAAACTAAAGGATGGTGAGGTCCAATACATTAGGGAGGCTGAAAGATGTTTCTTCTTCATTGTTCTTGAACTACCCTTAATTCGTTGAGCCTCTATAACGTAATTGTTAAAAACCATTATGCACTGAATAATATTAACTAATTCGAATTCGTGCGTTGTTGAATTAAATGGAAATAGCTCTCTTAATATAAATATAAATAAATAAATATATATATATATATATATCCTATACACAGAGCTCAAACACCATCACATGTTGATATCTAGGTACTCCTATTATCAAATTGTGATTTTTTTTACGAGAAGGATTTTACTTTATTGAATATAAATGAAAAGATCAGCAGAAAATTCGAAAACAAAAATCAAAACATAAAAAGGCCCAACAATATGGATTGCTATTAACAGAGCGCCTCTTAATTTATTTAACAAGGTGCTTGGAGAGGTACCCACATTTAGTACTCGACAATGCTTCAAATAGGATCACCTTCAATAAGAGGATACATATGCTGAGCAAAAAACTGATACAAAAATATCTATAAACTTATGTCCAATAGGTAAAAATACCCATAAAATTTTCTCATGTACAAAATAAACCTTAAAAAATGAAGGTTAAAATTATATACTTTTAGGCAAACCCATAAATTTAGGTAAAAATATCTATAACCTTAAACCTCATTAAATATACCTTAATATTTAAATTTTTTTAACTTTATCCCTATATAATATACACGATACACAATAAAAATAAATTTTACATAATAATAAATTAAAGGTAACATTATATATATATATATATATGAAAAATTTAATGATGATACTTATAAATAGGGGGGAAACACTTCCCGCTTTACCTTGTAAATGAGTAGAGGAATACAGTCACAATAAATTAAAGTGCAAAGAAAGAACCAAAGAAAAATCAATTTCAAAACTCTTTAATAAGCTTACTCCTCACGTTCAAGATGTTTCTATAGACTTCGAATATTTCAAAGATAATTCTTGAATTACTCAAAATAGTAACTGAATCCCTCTAGGCTCTAGAGTGACTTTGAGGACTTCTATTTATAAAATGAGAAATTTTTGTGTGAACATGGTTTGCCACATTATTTGTGGTCTAATCAATTAAAATAAAACAACTCACCATGAGCTGATTTAGCACCTCCTAAATATTAGCTGGCATATTAATAAAATTAAAACATTTTACAAGAATCACTTTTTCATTACTTATCAAATCTTATTTAAAAGATTCATTTTTTTAGGAAAAATAAAAATATGAAATACATAAACAGCCAACTAAGATTATAATTAATGTTAGCTGAGTTATTGTATTATAACTTGTCAGACCACAAATAAAGTGGCAAATCGAGTTCACACAAGAATTTCTCTTATAACATATATAAAATTCAAATTCGAACTCCTCTTTATTTCCCTTCTTGGAAAAATGGGGGGACACGCCTTGGATGCAGCTTGTATGCATATGTGAGCGGCAGCCGCTTTTTTTTTTCTTTTTTTTTTATTATTTCCTTTGACTCAAGTGGACTCCATGGCTTTTAATTTGAAAGAAATTTGCCCTTCATTTATTATTATGTAGACTTTATACTTTTAAGATAGAGTGTATATCAAGTAGGGATAAAATTGAAATTGTCAGGTTTTAAGGAAAAGTTAACATTCCCTCTTGTTCCTATCATAGACCATCTTCTAAAAAGTTTTCTTGATCATTTTTATAAGGCGCTTACTTGTTTAATTTCAATAAGTATTAAATTTTTTTTCAAATATGCCAATATTTAATAAAGGCAGTAAGAAAGAGTAGAAATTTATATGATGTTGGAATTTAATGTAATTAAGAAGTATATAACTGTGTTGGGGAAAAAACAAGTGTATAATTGAAAGTTACTTAAATTTTATGACAAATTTAATAATTTTAACTATTTTTATTGATACGTATGAATAAATTAGAAATAACTTAATTATATTTGCCACTAAAAAAGTAAGATTTACGGTTTTTCTTTGTTTCGATAAAACATATTGGAAGTAACTTGATTATAAATAGAACCAAAGGAGTTCCATTTAATAAAATCCTTCTTTGGTAGTGTGAAAAAGAGATGCCTACCAAGTTTATTGAATGAAATTCGCTCTATAAATACTTCATATATTGCTAGTTGGCTTCCCACAACAAGCAGGAAAGCAAAAGGCATTGTTTATGTGACTGAGTGAGTGCAAATGGGGAGATTTGATAAATATGAGGGAGTGTTTATTGCTTTAGTGTTAATGGCATTGGCTGCTATTATAGGAATAGCTGAATGCCAAGGTGCAGGATTTGAATTCAGTAATGCCGCCAAAGGTGCCGGAGAAGGTGCTGGTGGTGACATTGCTAGCACTACTACAAGACATAGATTTTACTTCTGTAAAAGACGTCCATTTTTCAAAAGAAAAGTAAAAAATAAAGTACACCAAAAGGACATCAAAGAAAAATTTTAATATATTAGGCATCCCTTTAATGAAAAAGGACATCAAAAGTACCCCTTTAAACGTCTCTTTTCGAATTGGGATATCAAAAGTGGGATTTTAGCATCCCAATTTTAAAATTGGGACACCTAAAGTTGTGAGATTTAAAAAAAAAAATGATTGGATAAGCAAGGAAGGGCGAGAAGGTGTGGTGTGTGAAGGAGACAGGTTGTGGTACGGTGGCCTAATATTCTCTCTCCCCTTCAAAAAGTGTTCCTCTCTATCAACTCCTCTAATTAATCCCCCCCCCCCAAAAAAAGACCCGCAAAAGCGGGAGTACCCCGCATAAACCCTAAACCCCGCAACAAAGAGGAATGTGAACATGGAGGCTTCACTGTTATGTCCTCATGCTTCTCTCTCCACATTAGCACCCACTACCGGCCAAGATGACGATGGGGGCCGGGCATGACCAGAACCTAGAGAAACAGTTCGCTAAGCAATTGGGTTGCATGGCTGGCTTCCTTCATATCTTCGATCGCCATCAGATACTCACCGGCAAGCGCAACTACTCAGCCAAGCGACTTCCCTCTTCCGATGTAACTATTCCTTCCTCTTTCTTATTTTTGCTTTCCTGCTTCTTTCTACTCGCACCTTCTCTAACTGCCTCGCATCTGCCTTTATTATATCATCCTGTCACTTGCAGGTGGTGAATTCATCGCCAGAAGCACTTAACTTTGTTGGCTCCCCAGCGAAATGCAGAGAAGTGGAGACGTAGTCCCCGAGATCAACACCATCCCCCGACTGTGTGAAGCAAAGTCCCTCGATGTTTCTGTATATAAACCAAATTGTTTTTTAAAAAAAAAAAACCTTTCACTTACGGTGTCCCTTTTTTCCAAAAGGAACGCCATAATTCTGTAACTTACGAGGATGTCTACGGTATCCTTTTTTAACAGATGTTATTTCTTTATTTTACCACGTCGTTCACATAGGCGTCCCCTAAAAAGGATGTAAAAAAGGCCTAAAAATGAACATTAATAGTGTTTTCTGTAGTAGTGTGGGTCGGCATAAGGTGTTGGAGCGCCAATATTGGTGCTCAAGGTGCTGGTATGGGCATTGGTGCTAGCTATGGCGGTAGCGGCAATAAAAGATATGGTGGTGGCTTCTAATTCTGCAAAGAAAAAATCACTATAAGGTCTCAGTGAAGGAATTTAGTAATCACAAAAAAGTCTTATAAAAAGTAAGCAGTATACAATGACAAATTCTTGTGTGCAAAAAATATAACCGTTCACTTGTTGTATAACTTTTTAGTGATTACATTTTTTCTTTAGGATCTCACAGTGTTTTGATGCCTTTTACAAATCCTTAGTTATAAACTTATGATGTCTAATATGTTTGCTCCTCAGTTGCTTGCATGTAGAGATCATGCAAGTACGCATCATATATCTATTAAATAAGTGTGAGCTTTTGCCCTATGTTCTTCTCTCTTGCCTTTGCTATTCATCTAATAATTTAATCATCAAGTAGCCTAATGTTATTTTGATTCTTATGGCCAATTAAAATAAGAATTCGTGCAAATTAATCCTTAATCAATCAAAACTAATTTGCCACAAAAATTACTAATGTATAACAAAATATTATTTCTAACTAAAAATATCATCTTAGAAACCCAGATCATCACCAACCAGAAATTAAAATATATATATATATATATATATATATATATTTATATATAAAGGCATGTTTCTGGTTTATATAGTCAAATCAAATTTAAGAAATTAAAACCTAACAGCTCAGGAATCAGAGGCACAATTTAAATCCCTTCTGAACTAAGAATTGAGATACAAACCACCAGACAAAGGGCACAAACACACATAACGCCTTTATACTCATGGCCTTATTATATGACATATTTGGGAAATTGATCTTAGTCTAAAATTTAAAATATATTTTTCATATTTGTCAATATTTTCTTAATTAACTCTTATGATACTCCCTCAACAATAATCAAGAAGAAGTAAGAATGCGGGAATTAAAAAATACGACTAAAGTGCTTTAGGAAGTACATATCATATTAAATAACTTAACTAACTTTCTTAATCTAATCAAATTAGGTAAATATGTCTTCTATTAAGGATACAGGAAGATGAGTATATTATTTGGAGTTACTAGGAGTTATCTAAGTACATAGTTTGATATAGTTAAGAAAAGGAAGCGAATCCATGCCACGAACGAAATCAACAGAAATGAAGGGCTACGTTCGGCTTCTTTTTCATTAGACTGTTTGGCCCAACAAACTCGTTTGATAATTAAACTCTATCTTACTTGCCACATGTCAACAATATAATATATTAATATTCATATCAGTCATACTTTTAGTAATTATTTTGTTAATTGATTTGGTCCCTCTCTAGAATTTATAAAGTGAATAGAGAGTAGAATGGAACGATAAAGGGATATATATATATATATATATATATATATTGGGGGCAGCATATATGGTGTTTGGAGCAGTGATTAGAATGCTTAAAAATAGTTTTTTAATCATGATTTACAGTATATGAGGTAAGTATGAAAAAAGAGTTTTATATCGATTTACGTGAAAAGCAGCTTAAGGCAATCTCACCCCAAAACAAATATGCCCATAATTTCCACTGGGTCCAAGCCCTAAGGAAAAAGGGTATCAGAGAATAGCCCAAATTATTGCCTGTTAATCCAATCTATCGGCATCCAAGCATGGCTCAACCACTGCAACGCACCGTTTTGACTAATGGATGGAACAGCCTTCGATCTGCAAACTCCAACGCAATGAGAAGTTGACAAGTGGAGGGGCGGGATTTTCATTCATTAAAATTTTGGGAAAATCCCATATAAAGTTATTTAAAATAGGACAATTCTAAATCAAGTTGGTAAATTTAATAAATCCCTAAATGAGTCATCAGCCTAATTTAGGATTTTAAAATATGGGTAAAATGATTTTAATGTCCTCTCCTCTATCCTCTTTAAGGAGTTTCATTATTTTGTAACTTATGTTTTTCTATATATATATATATATCAACATTAATATTTAATAAAAAAAATATTTTTTTGACCAAAAATAAAATAAAATATGATTCATCTATAGTTTAAATATATTAATTATCATCGTACAAACAAAAGCTTACAATATTTTTAAGCAAGGAGTTCATTTTATTAACGCTAACAAATTTTTCAAAACAAAAAAAAGAATATATGTTACAATAAAAAAATTATTTTTAAATAAATATATTAATTATAAATCTTACTATATTTGTTTCATAAATAAATTTTTTCTTGGAAAGTTCTATATTTCAATCAGAATTTTATGAAATTTTAAATGAATTTAATATTTTTATCTAAAATATCCTTAGAAATATATCAAATTTTCTTGTCTTTCTAAAAGAAATGAATAATTCATATTAAAAAAGTGAAATCTTCACTAAAGTATTTTTAAGAAATTTACATTTATACATTAGGCAAAATTATTTAGAGTTTGTTTAGATTAATGGTTGTAAAAGTAATTTTTATTTCAATTGATTTTTGCAAACTGAAGTTGGCAAATATTGTCATTTTATTTTTCTTTTGTCTTGCTTAATAAAAATAGCTACATTATTTTTTTAATAAAACAAAATTTTTTATTACTTTTTTATCTTTAATATCAATTGAATGATTTTTGGTTGAAAAAATAAAATTTTTTAATTGACTTTTAATATCAATTAAATGAATTTTAGATGGTATGTATCATGGTTCCTTTTTTTTTTTCTTGAATTATTTTTTATGATCCTTTTAGAGCATAAAAATTCTTTTGATTTAGAAAAATTATATTTTGTTTGATTATATAGTAGTGTTGATATATATAAAGAAATAAAGTCATATAACAATAAAACTCTTTTAAGAAGGGAGAGGAGAAAGGGGAGGGCATTAAAATTATTTTACCCATATTATAAAATCCTAAATTAGGTTAATGACTTAATTAAGAATTTTTTGGATTTACCAAGTTAATTTAGAATTTCTCTATTTTAAGTAGCTTTATATGGGATTTTCCCTAAAATTTTCACGCGAATATGAGGCAGCAAATAGAATTAGAAAGAACAGAGGAGAAGAAATAAAATATAGCAGAGGGGTTCGATCGGGACCTTTAATGTGTCTTTTTCTAATGCTCTCTGACATCCTTTATGACAACCTAATTTTCCAAATGTTTTTTCTTTTTCTTATTTTGAGGATTAAGTTCTACATAATTCTGAAAAAAATATTAGATTCTATATAAAATAAGTGATATTTTGATGTTTTATGGAAATAAAATGATGCAGTTTTAATTTTTTTTAAAAAAAAATTAAAATAATAAATTAAAACTACACAGTTTTGGATGTTTTTTCTTTAAAAAATCAAAACTACAGCAATTCATGCCCTAACTAAAATATTAAAATATTACTCATTTTATTTAGGATCTATTTATCCAAAAAACATAGGAAAAACTATTTGACATTAGGGCATTACAAAGGCATTAGAGACTTAATATGTGAGTGATCAGATTTGAGCATAGATAGCTTCTCCTCTTCTTAATGATCCCTTCCTTACATTGTATATCGTAACTCCTTTTTTTTTTTTTTTTGCCAGAGTATATCGTAACTCAAAGCTCTATATTGTCTCATAACAAGTGATTTAATAAGAAAAAAAAATTATTATTCCATTCTTTTCTATATACATCTATTTGCACCTAGGATTTTATACCAAAAAATTATGTCTAATTTCGAGCAACTGTGTTCTGTTGATGCGAAAGATGGTTTGTCCTAGATCGATAAGATCTTCCTCTTGAACTGGTTCAAGACAGGTTCCATGGCAGTAAATGGAAGAGTCAAGAGAGTGCTTAATTAGCATGAGCAGGAAGATCCTAAAGCTAATGGATGGTGAGGTCCACTATATCAGGGAGGCTGAAAGATGCTTGTTCTTGATTGTTCTTGATCTACCCTTAATTTGTTGAGCCACTAAAACCAAATTGGTAAAAACTATTAGTTATTTAATGGTACCCACTAACCCAAATTTGTGCATTGTCAACTCAAAGCAAACTCCCATTTTGCCCACTCAACTCAATGTTGGCAGGTTTGGGCCAATGGGTCCAACCCATATTGCCGCTTCTACACCACCTTATTTGAATTTTCTTGCCAAGTGTAGCATGAAAATACCATTAAAGTCCTTTATATTAAAGGACTAAAATAAAAACTTTATTCGTATAAAGTAGAGCCGGTAATATGGGCTCAACCCGTGAGCCCGCGGGTTTTGATGGGTTAGGGTTGGGAAAATCCCAACCTGTAAAAATGCGGGCCTGTGCATAATCCACGAGTTAATGCGGGCCAGCCCGCGGGTTGGTGGGTTGGCCCGCAAAATTTTTTATTTTTATATATATATAATAATTTTATAAAACTTATAAGTTTTCCACTCTTATATTGGTACCTCCCAATCCAAAGAGAAAAAATCTTAGCTTCTTCCCTTCTTCTTTAAACAAAATTATTATATCTTACTTGCTTAAGGATAAGTTTATGTTTTGTTTATAAACTCTAACAAATTTGATAACTTTATCTCTTAAATTTTAGATTATGTTTTTAAATTTTTATAAAATAAATGATTGATACTAGGAAGGTAAATTTAATTACTCATATATATGATTGTCAGCCCGCAGAAGTGCGGGCTGCACAGGCCCGCACCGCGCGGGCCGCAGGTTGGTGCGGGCCAGCTATAGTATAAAGGTAAAGAACACAGTACATTTTGCCTCGAGAAAAAGACAAGATATGACCAACAAGCCAAAGCGAATATTGTTATCAACATGAAATTTGCTCATCACGATGTGTTGGCCTTCTCCAACGGGATACCTAAGTTGGTCAAAAGAATAAAATAATATTGCTCAAGGTTGTGCCGAGAGATTTCCTCAAATCTTACGATCTTATACTCAAAATTCAAAACATTAATCATCAATGGCAACATTTTGCAAACAACTCTTCTAGCTCTATATTAATTGATAAGTTATTTGGACGAAAATACCATGAAAGTCCATGTTTGAGAGTGAAGAAGAGATGGCCAACCATGCATGCACGTTAATCAAAGGGTCAAGGTGTAATTTTACTCTAGAAATACCACTCATCAGGAGCGATAGGTGTCCAAAAAATTTTCATGGATCAATTTCACCTTGAAAATGTTAAAAATAGAACAAATTCGCATAACCTTTAAAAAACTAACGCTGATCATTAAAAAATTAATATTTACCGTTAACATTTTTAATGGTAATGAGCAAAATTGTTTCATTTTGGTTACTTTCAAAGAAATATTATTCCTCAAAACACTTATGAATACCCAACACTCCTCGATAGTTATTTTCAAGGCAAAGTTCCACCTTGACCCTTTTATTAAATGCAGTCACCTTACGGGTACTCAGAGATCACAATCGGTACTGGATAGTTGGGTTTGCATATTATATTGGCGAGTGTGCGGTTCATGAAGCTGAAGAATGGGGCATTTATAAAGGCCTTCAATTGGCTTGGGACATGGGATTCAGAAAAATAGTAATTGAATCGGATGCTAAAGCGGTGATTGACACCGTGCTAGCCAAAACTGAAGGGAAAGCATGTACTTTAACGGTTCTGCAAATAAGCAGATCGTTGGAGTTTGACTGGGAGATTCTTGTTAAACACATCCCGTGAGAGCAAAACGGCAACAGGAGATAACGTCGTCGGTTCAGGCGCCCAATTAGGTGTCGGACCAGACATTGCACCAAATTTAGCACTATTTAGTGGTAGGTTTAAATCAGCAACAGGTGATAATGTGGGTTCAGGTGCCCAAGGAGGTGGTGACTCTGGCGCTGGTGGTTGCTTCTAATTTTACAAATCCTTAGCTATATACTTATTCACATCTCTAATATGTCCAGCTGATCTACTTAAAATCCATGCAATATTATGCTACCTCCTTATAATAAGCTACTTGTAGATGCAGGTACGCATATTATATATATATATATATATATATATATCTCAAGAAGTGTGGATTTTGGCCATATGTTCTTCTCTCTTGTCTTTGCTATTCATATATATATATATATGAATCTAATAATTTAACCACCAAGTATCCCAATTTAATTTTGATTCTTCCAAGCAAAGTAATAAGAATTATTCCCTCAGGTCCTATTTATAAGCAACTTTCCTCTTGATTATATTGCGCAAAACGAACTGGCAGTTAAAAACAATAAGTGTGTCAAAATGCCATATTTTTTTTCATATATGCCCCTATTTATGAAAAGAGTATAAGAGAGAGAATGAATAAAAAGTATGAGAGATAACTCTTGGTGTGTGTGATAATTAATTATAAATATTTGTATTTAATAAGGGTAAAATAGGAAAAATAAGCTTACATTTTCATACACAAAGTGAAAGTTGCTTATAAAATGGATCAGACCTATGAGAGAGAAAGTTGCTTATAAATAGGAGCGGGAGAATAATAATGCAAATTAATCCTTGATCAAAACTAGTTGGGCGCAAAAGTTATTATTGTATGACAAAATATTATATTAAAGAACAACCAATTCTTCAGAATGAAGGGACTAGTTCATAGCCCCCAGCAGGAAGCCGAAGCTTGCCCTCAAAGAAATGCGACTTCTTCAAGAAGCTGTTTGGCCCAAACCAACTAGCTCGTTTAGTTGTATTAGCTATCCAGGTCCAAAGTTATTGTACTCGCCATGTCAACAATATCTTAATATATATATATATATATATATATATTGGTCATAATTTGAGTAATTATGTTGTTAATTGATTTGGTCCCTCTCTATGGAAGTTTTAAAGCGAATAGAGTAGTAGAGGAATGAGAAAGGGATATCTATTTATACCGTGTGGAGCTAGCTAGCATATATAACTCCAAAGGATTTGATTTTTGAAGAGTTGAGTATTTTGAAGAGCTAGCTACCGTGTGGACTATTCAGATTTGATTTTGACACTCTAAGTTTTATTTTTCTTAAAATGATGATTTTTTAAATAAAAAATCATTTTGTAAAAGAATAATAATTAACAGATGATCTTATTTTTAGATTATATACCCATCAAAATAATTTTTAAAAAAAAAAAAATTGGATTTTTAGTAACTTAAATCTCAATCATCCGGATCAGATATGACAATCTTAGATCTCTCTCTACTAAGCTTTTTGCTGAGTAGGAAACCAGTTCGTCGATGGTCTAATTAGTCGAAACAATGACTCTGAATACTCACCACCTGACAAGGAAAGCTGCATGTATATATTTTGAGCAAGCAGATATGTTGCAGCCAGTTAATTTGCTGCTAAACAAAACCTTAAGCCTTTTGATAAATCATAAAGTTATGGGAGACAGGAGATCCTTAGGTAGACTAGTGAATTCACTGAGATAAGCTAAGTAGGTCAAATAAATTATCGATCAATAGGCATATGTTTATGTCAAAAGTAGGTCACATGGAAAAATGTAACTCGCATGCTTTTATGCTTTTAGTGCCATGTGTTATGGATCCGTATGTTGTTCTTGATTCTTATCTTCTAACTACACAAGTGGTACATTTGGATAGATGAAAATTAAAATTAAAAAAAAATAAAAGGTGTTATATACTCCCTCCGGTCCTATTTATAAGCAACTTTCTCTTTCATACGGTTGGTCCCTTTTATAAGCAACTTTTACTTTTTGTCTGAAAATGTGAGTTTCTTTTTCCTATTTTACCTTTATTAAATGCTCATTCTCTCTTATATCTTATACTCATTATCTTTCATACTTTTTATCTATTCTCTCTCCTATACTCTTTTCATAAATAGGGGCATATATGAAAAAAAAATATGGTATTTTTGACACACTTATTGCTTTTAACTACCTGTTCATTTTGCGCAATCAAAAGGAAAATTGCTTATAAATAGGACAGGAGGAGTATCATATGTGAATTTAATACTCCCTTCTTCCAAATAGAAGACTCAATTGATTTTTTTGAGAGATTAAGCTTATCCATATATATTATATATTATATATCTTTAAATTATATACCAGTTTATAAGTCTCAGAAATTAGTTTGGAAAAAAAAGATAAAAATCCAAACTTTAAAGTAATTTATTTAGCTTCTTTTATCTCTCTAAAAAAGTCATTTGGATCTTATATTTAGGATTAAAAGTATTATATAGTCATATTTTTTATCAATTAAAGTATACATATACTCATCTGGTCCTATAAATAACAAAGTGAGAATAAATTTTTTGGTCATATCTATAAGGTAGAGAGAAAATTTTTTTAAATGAATGTACAATTTTACCCCCATTTATTATTGTGTTGACTTTTTTCATGCGGTATAATGTATATTAAATAAGGGTAAAGTTATAAAGTTGTTAAATTTTATAGTAGAATTAATGAAATTTAAGGATTTTCTTGATTTATAAGAAAAATGTTGGAAATGACTTATAAATAGAATCAAAAGGAGTAATCTTTTAAATTTACATCAAATATCAGTTTAGTCCTTTATAAAGTGTATTTTAAGTCCTTGACATTAACAACATTAGTTTCTTAGACGAAAGTGTTGATTCCGGCAATTAAATGCTAACACATTAATATTTAATTTAAAATTATTTATAAATTAAAAAGTACCAAAAATAAAATATAATGAAGATCCCATCTGATTTAAACTTTCACTATAATCAACAAATTTTTTAAAATATAATATATTAAAGAATTAAATTTTATTAATCTTAATGTTAACAACATTAGTTTCATTATGAAAAGTGTTTATTCAAACTCTACAATTACATGCTGATATATTAATCTTTAATTTAAAATTTAAAAATTTAAAAATATTTTAAATGAAGCCTAATCAATCGCTAATGAACTTTCGATATAATCACCAACTCGTCTTTTAAAATATTTTATATTAAAGAATTAAATTTCAAACATATTTTTCAATATTTAATTAATATAGTAAGAATAAAAAATAATTAATAGTGATAAAAATAAAACAATAATAATAAATATTTTAAAGAAGCTATTAATATCTCTTATGAAAAAAAGACGAGTATCCTTCCAAAAAATTCTCTCCGGAGGCAGTATTATTGAGGGTGACAAAAATTATCCAGTTACCTCCAGCTATTGTCCACCATCATCATAATTTTCTATCATGTTGAAAATGAAATATACCTATCTGCATCAATACATTATTACTAATTTATTATTATCATCTTCTTCAGCTAGCTGTGTCCAATTTAACCTAATACGTATCGATGACACTTATATTGTTTACTCTAATTAAAATATTTCTTCATCGTCCAAATCTCATTTTTTTTCTACTATCCAAATTAGTATTGACCTCGTTGCATATCTTAGAAATTTGTAGGGATCCTTTTCGCATAAATTAAATACACACACTTGTTGTTTGTATTTTTGTTAATCAAGATTTTGAAAATTTAACTTCATTATGACGTAATCAATTTATATCAATTAATATACCCGTTAACTAAACTTTAATTGAATCATCATGATGAATATATTTGTTTATTTGCACTACTTACAAGCCATAAATAAATGCAATTTATTTTTTAAACTCAACATAATACATAAAAAAAAACACGTGTAATTTACATATGTATTTAAATGTAAAACATTCTGAATATAAGATTTTTTTTAATATATCTATATATATAGGTCAAATGTTTAAATTAAATATTAAATAGTACTTTCTAAATGTCAATAATAGTAAAAAGAAGTCGGCCAAAAAATAATAATAATAAAAAGAAAACTCTAGGAAATTAAATTTAATTGAAAGGGGCTGCCTTCTACCTTCCATACTTTAAGATCAGAGAGAGTAGTCTCTATTGTCGGTTGAAGATATTAATAATGTTGAAAATGAGTACCCTTTTATTAATAAAATAATCAAACTAAAATCATTATAGTACATATTCCTATTAGTAAACACCCAAAGAAATAAATTAAACCTCAAAGCTGCATTGGAGGCTATATGCCTATTAATAATAATGAAAAGTTTCCAAGATTAGAAGAAATGATACCAAATGGAGCTTAAAGTAAGCTAATACTATTACCATGTGTGTGGGGGGGCTTTTTAGCCTATATAATAAATGATCCACATGGTGGGGCAACATTGGCATGTTATGAAATGTCATGAGCGTCAAACATATACATAGACCTCATTTATTGGTGAGTTTCGCAATTATTAGATTTTTTTTGCAATTTCAGTTCTTAAGTTGAACAAGTTTGTAACGCAATTGAATGTTTAAAATAATCCACGCACTAATTATTTGATTCAAAATCCTTTGAAGATTAGTGAGGTGAGGGCATCAAAAAAGTATTTAAAAATTTAAAAAAAATTATAATTAATTAACCCGGCTTTTTTTGGTCAAACATCCATTAAATTTGTTACAACCTACTATTATAAATATAAGATTAGATAACTAATTAAAAAAATTTAAGAAAATTAGTTAAGTTAATTATTAAAAATTTTGTATTGATTTAGATAACTGATTTACAAAAATTAAGAAAATTAGTTAAGTTAATTATTAAAAAATGTGTATTGATTTTTTTTAAAGTACCCATTTAGTTATATGCATTGGAAACTAACTCTTGATGAATACTCATGAATGTGTATAATTAGCAAAGATTGGGGAAAAATTATAAATTTGAGAAATAAAATATATTAAGTTATTATTTTTAGAATCAAAGAAAATCCTTCAACTAACTCGTATATTTATGACAAGAGGTAGTATCTAAGAGATTAAACTATACCAAGTTTTTTAAAACAAAAATGAGGGTAATAGACTTACCACTTTAGAGGGAGATTGAACTGTCCATTATATATATATATATATATATATATATATATATTGTGCAAACTTTGCTCAATATATATAGTAGGGTTTTTAACTAGGGAAAAAGACAGAAAAAGAATTTTTGAATATATATTAGTAGGTATTTTCCAAAAAGTAAATTGTTGATTGCTTATCAAGTTTCATCATTCCCTTATCAACTTTTGATAACAAACCTAATTTGGAATTTTGCAATTTCAAGGTTCTTTTTCTATCTTTTTCCTTTTTAACTATATATATATATATATATATATCCCTTTCTTGCTATTATTTACGAAACTTACTGTTGTCTTAACTTTTTTTAAATTTAATGCGCATGTTATAAAACAAAAAAGTACGCCATTATTAATAACATAAAACAAGTTATTCAAGCAAAATTTTTTATTTTCACATTGTGTGTATTCTGATCAATGCTTTCTAATAAATATTTTTTTGTTTATAAGAGTATAAGACAAATTATGTGTAATGTTTTTGTTCATTATTGCTAAAACTTATTTCAGAAAACAAATTTGGAGAAAAAACAGATATTCCAGATTGACGTCAAAAACCATAAAATAGAAACCAACACGCAAAATTAAATGCACAAGGTTGCGTCAAGATTTTCCTCAACTCATAAGATCTTATTACACTCAAAATTCAAAACATTAATGAGTTATAGCTTTGCAAACAACTCCTCTAGCTATTTATAAATTAATTAGACGCAACTCATATCCCTTTACTACTATGCCCTAATAAAATAAGCTATGTTTTTCATGACTTTGACTATTAAAGATCGTGAAATTTTAGTAGCAAATTCTTCTCCATGAGCATTTAGCATAATTAAGTTTTGAAGGAGGTAGATAAAAAAAGTAACAGACGTTTGAGCCAATTTAATGAAACCACTAAAATTGTACCATTTTTAAAAGATTGTGTTTACTTTTTTACCCTTCAAATTAAAACTTAATTATGCTACATCCTCATGACGAAAAACTTTATCGCTAAAATTACACCTTAGCCCTAAAGATTATATATCAATGATTACTTTAAGTTTTGTAACTATATTGATACAAGAAATTAGAGAGAATGATATCAATACAAGTTCTATATTATGTCGCGTTATTCATAAGTTACATACAACATGGAATTTGTTTCTTTTTTTAGAAATCATGTAATTAATAAATAGCCAAGAGCTTGTAATTTGCATAGGAGAAATACTTACATACTCCAGGAGCGCTACCTCATCTATACTTTGACTAATTAAAATACAACAAATCATCTCATTTTAATCCCACATGGCTGATGAGTCATCTAGAGAAATTCAAATTTTATGATTTTAAAAAACATAAACTTCATAATTTAGAAAAACAAAAAAGGCAATTCCCTCCCTTGAGTTGTTATTTTTCAAAATTATAAAATTTAAATTTCTTTAGATGACGCATTAGCCATGTGGGATAAAAATGAGATATATTGTTATATTTTAATTAGTCAGAATACAGATGAGGTGACACTTCTAAGGTATGTAAGTATTCGTCCCATTTATAAGTTCATTTCGGGGGGGGAATTTGTCCTTATTATAAGTCCATTTTCAGAATAATAATTATAGTGTTACAATTTTACCCCTTCTAAAGGTAGAGAGAAGATAGGGGTGAAATATACACATTCATAAATGAGGATAAAATTGAAAAAATTTATCAATTTAGTCCATATTTATTGAGTTAACTAACTTTCCTTTGTATATAATAATTAAGTAATTTGGAGTTATGCGTAAGACCAGAGTAGTACTCCTCCTGTCCTTAATATAAGACATATTTGAAGAGTTAATCCTGCTCCTAAATATAAAATATAATTTTCATATTTTTCAATCTTTTCCTAATATACCCCTATTAACACCCTCTCAATAATAATCAAGGAGGAGAGAGAAGAAGGGGATTAAGGAAGATGATTAAGATATTTTAGAAAATACATACTATATAAACTAACTTAATTAAATTTTTTAATCTAATCAAATTAGATAAATATGTCTTATATTAATTATTGGAGGAGTATATAATACTTCATCTGGCCGTTATTAAAGATGCATTTAACTACCTCATCAAAACAAAGGAGAGGTGGTTAAGTTTTTAGCTTTAACTTGTCTGAAAATGAAAAATAAACTTTAAAATTGAATATACTCCCTCTCCAATCGTATTTATAAGAGTTTAATAATTGAATTAAGTGGTTCAAGAAAGTGGTTAAAGTTAATTAAAAATAATAAGTATGTCTAAAATAAACTTTATTTTTCAAGTATGCCCTTATTTATGAGGGGTAAGAAAGAGAGAGAAATAAAATAAATATGAGTATCACCAATCTTTTAATTAATGCAATACATATAATTAGTAAGGGATAAAAATAAAAAAAATCATTAAATATTTAGATAACTCTTATCGAGCTTTTATAAAAAGTATCGACACAATTTTTTTTTTTTTTTTGGACCTGGAACACAGTTTAAATTTTAAACTTTTATAAAAAGTACAGAAAAAAGTATTAGATTTAGCACTACTGCTTCATAGTACTTGTGGTAGTTGAGAGTTGAGCCGAGGCAATTATGAACTCACCGTCCCATATAAAAATGTCTTCTGGAGAAGTTTGAATTTTGTTGCCAAGAGTTGGATGAAAATACCACTAAAGTCCTTTGTTTGTCGGAGTGAAAAAGAGCTGCCAACCAAGTTCATTAAATGCAGTCACCTTCCTTTGCTCTATAAATACTTCATATAGCTTGGCTTCCCACTACAAGCAAAGCAAGAGGGTTTGTAGTTGAGAGTATTTCTTCGTTTGAGTGAACATGGGGAGATTTCACAAATATGTTGGGGTGCTTGCACTAGTTTTAGCATTTGTTATCGGGATAGCAGAATGCCGCTCAAGATTAACCAATGAAAAGTCTGTGGAGAACTTTGGTGAAGGTGATGGTTTGGGTGGTGGGTTCGGAGGTGGTGCTGGTGGTGGTGGTGGAGCAGGAGGCGGCATCGGTGGAGGTGCTGGAGGCGGCTTTGGAGGGGGGAAAGGTGGTGGTATAGGTCATGGTGGTGGAGTAGGGGGAGGTATTGGAGGAGGACATGGTGGTGGATTTGGTGGAGGCGGTGGAGCCGGTGGTGGAGCAGGTGGAGGCATTGGAGGTGGTCATGGTGGTGGAATTGGTGGAGGAGGTGGTGCCGGTGGGGGTTTTGGAGGGGGTAACGGTGGTGGTGAAGGGGGTGGTATTGGAGGTGGACATGGTGGTGGAATTGGTGGAGGGGGTGGAGCTGGAGGTGGTGCAGGTGGAGGGTTAGGAGGTGGTCATGGTGGTGGTGTAGGGGGAGGTATTGGAGGTGGACATGGTGGTGGAATTGGTGGAGGGGGTGGAGGTGGAGGTGGTGCAGGTGGAGGTGTAGGAGGTGGTCATGGTGGTGGTGTAGGGGGAGGTATTGGAGGGGGACATGGTGGTGGAATTGGTGGAGGTGGTGGAGATGGAGGTGGTGCAGGTGGTGGAACTGGAGGTGGCGTAGGAGGAGGAGCTGGAGGTGGTGGTGGCTTTGGAGGAGGCAAAGGTGGAGGAGTAGGGGGAGGAATTGGAGGTGGACATGGTGGTGGAGTGGGAGGCGGAATTGGTGGTGGCGGTGGCATAGGAGGAGGAGCTGGTGCAGGTGGTGGTGCAGGTGGGGGCTTTGGAGGTGGCAAAGCTGGAGGAGGAGGAGGAGGACTTGGTGGTGGTGGTGGTGTCGGAGGAGGCTTTGGAGGTGGCGGCGGTGGTGGCGGAGGAGTTGGCGGTGGCTTCTAATTTTACAAATCCTTATAATATATATAAACTTATAAACTCTAATACGTCCTAGCCTTATCCATGCAATATGCATGCTGGCTCCTTTAGCTTCTTGTAGATGCTAGTACGCATCATATATTATATTAATGAAATAATTGTGAGTTTTTTGTCTTCATCTATTAATCGCCAAGTAGCCTAGTTTAATTTTGGTTCTCACAAGCAGTAAGAAGTAATGCAAGTTAATCCTTAACCCAAAAACACTTGCCACAAAAATTATTAATGTATAAAAAAATATTATTTTTAAATATCAGTAAGTAATTAATATTATCGTATAATAAACCGAGATCATCGACAACCGATCAACCTGACAATTTTGAACAAAGCACACGTTATATTATGACACAACTAGTCAGCATATATGAAAGAATCTGTGATATATAATGGCAAGTTTCTGGTTGACAAAGTCAAATCAACTTTAATATAAAACCTAACATCCCAAGAATCTGACGCACACAATTAATTAAATCCCTTGTGAAACTAACAAACTAGAAAAAGAGCACAAACATGGTGCCTTGATATAAATTCGTTAGAGTTACTATAGGAGTGTTATATCTAAGTGCATAGTTTGAAATTTAGTTTAAAACAGTGATCATCTTAAAAGAATCAAAACCTCCATGCAGACACGTCCGTAACAACGGAGTCTTCAAAACAGCAAATTACATAGTTGACAAGTTTCTCAACGACATGGATATATATCTTCATGTGCGATCATATACATATGCATATATATATATATATATAGTTTATAGCCAAGCAGGAAGCCAATCTTGGCCATCAATGTATTCCACAGACATGAAGGGTTCGACTTCTTGATCAGTAAGTTGTTTGGCCCAACTAGCTCGTTTTGTTGTGTTAGCTCCAGGTCCAAAGTTCTTGCACTCGCCATGGTATAAGTTCCTGAAGTTTCAGTAACATATTAACATTCATATCAATCATAATTAATTTGAGTAATTCTCTTTTGTGAATATCAGAGCAATATTTTCTCAGATCCTTAATATAAGATGAAAAAAATAAATTAAATAGGTCTTATATTAAAAATGGATAGAATAATAGAAATGATAAAGGGGGCCTACTCGGTGGAGCCGGCATAACTCCAGTGAGCCCAGCCCTCAGGAACAATGGTGGCAGAGAGATAGACTTGGGCAAAGATGACCCTTGAATGAGAACCTTTGGCTCTTCCTAAGTAAACCCCTCCTATGCCATATATCTTTCCCTTCACAAACACAAACCCGCTTTTCTCTGATTCCGACTCTCTATTTTGTGCTGTGATTGACCCCTTTATCGCCGTCCTCTTATCATCTATCACAAATATCTCACATTTCTGCATAATCACCACAGAGCTTTAAATCAGCACAACACAATAATATTGGCCTTATTTGCTTTAGTGTAATATATGTGATCTATGTTTGGATACGCATTTATTAAAAAAAAAAATCAATTTAACTGAAACTTATTTGGATAATATTTTTAATTTGAGGGGCAGGCACAACTGAGGTTACAATTAGCATTGATCCCGCAATCTCCCCCGGCCCTTACGGAAAAACTTTCATGTCGTTATACTCTAAGGCCATTGGCTGATTGGATTAATTATATTTTGAAAAACCAGTTTCCAAAATTCTAAATCTGGAGAAAAGCCAAAAACTAAAACCCAGAAGCTCTAAAATGTGGCTTCTAAACATGGTTTTTGGCTTCAACTGACTTTCAAGGGTCCAAAAGTATACATAGTGACCTCAAATGAGCCCTCAAACAAGCTCATAATCAGTATCCAATTTTAGATATATATATATAGAGAGAGAGAGAGAGAGATGATGATGATGATGGTAAATGTACGTACATGGAAGAGGGATCTGCCACGGCCAAAGATGAAATCAATAGAACCTTGAATGTAACATTCATCATAGTAATGTCTGCCTTTGTAATCAAAGAGTGTATTGTGAGTGCTATAAAATGCACAGTGATAGAATGCCACTTTATCTGCTCCTACAAATACTGCCACTGATTGATTCTGTGAAGTATAAGCAACCCCAGTAGGTGCCTCATTCTGCATTCATTCATTAACAATATTCAATATCATCTTTCCCATAATGTGTGTGTGTGTAAGAGTGGTATATATAAATAAGAAGAGTTATTGACCTTGATGCTGATTCCAAAGACAACGACGTTATGAGCTTCGACTTTGAAAGTTGCAGACTCTATATTATCAACAGAACTCTGAGACCAAACTATAGCAGTTCTCCCTCTCCCGTTTCCTCTCAAGAATATATATGGCTTGCTCTTTGGTATCGTCACCTTCTCTCTGCATTATCACAATCAAAATCATATCAAACTAAACAAGTTTCTTCCATTCAAGGAGAATGTATATGAGAAATAACTATCACTTATAGCTTGTTCCTATTTATAAAAAACATTTAGAGGTTGTCTCAATTTTTTTGTTGATTTATCATTTTAACCTCATTTAATTACTCATTTTACTAATATTATACTTAATTCCCAAACATCCTCTATCTTCCACTTATGTGGGCGGTTTTTTGGTAAATAAAAGTTACATAATTAACATCTATCTTTATTGTCTCTAACCAACTTTTTCATTTACATGATTTGGTTAAGTGTTTCTTATAAAGAGGAACAGATGGAGTATTGATTATAAATTGTGACAGCTTCAAACCCAAATAAATTGTTTTAATTAACCCTAATAAGGAGATGTTTCCTTTACTAATATGGACGATGACTTTTGTTCACAACCAAACCTATTTGATTGTGCACTTGCATGCATGCATGACTTTTGAATAGGACAACGTTAAAATACCCAAATAAATTGTATGATCAACCCTAAAAAGATCGATGTCATATTATGTACGTATGTAAATGTGTGTGTGTAGATACCTGTATACTCCTTTCCTGACATGGATGATGACCCACTGAGAATTTCCTTCAGGGATAGAATCTATGGCAGCTTGAATGGACGTAAATTCTCCGTCGCCTTCATCATCGACCTTAATAGTTCGATTTGCCGGAATATTTTTGGTTAATAGAGGAGAATCTATTACAATGTCTTTGAGCTCGGTGAAACCAAGAACATAACTAGGGCATGCTGCCAAGAACAACACGATGAAACAAAGAAATGGCTTTATTATGAACAAGGAAGAAGATGAAGCCATTTTTTTTTTCTCTTTTTGAGAGAGAAATATTGAAGTTTTTGTTTGTATGAGGCGCCAAGTTATAGAAGAAGGAAAAAATGGCAGATTGCTTAATTAAGTGTGAAGGAAGGGTTTTATTTAGATATTAATAGAAGAAGGAGAAAACGGGAGGTTGGTTAATTAAGTGTGAAGGAAGTGTTTTATTTAGATATTATTAATTAATAAATAGGATAATTATTGAGTGTTGTTGAATTGAACGAAGGAATTTTTGTTAGGTGTCCGGTGATGTCTATATTTAAGGGCATCCACAAGTTTATTTTGCGGCTTGAATGTAATTATAAGCCTTTTTTCTAATTAATTTTTCTATTATTACTTTTTTAATTTGGCCTTTAATTACGGCTAAAAGAATCAAAGAATAAATATAGGAGGCAGATATACATCCAATTAAGCAATATTTTCGTACATGTTTACATCTAAATTCTCGGAAAAATTGTAGGTAATTTGTGTCCAACAAACCATAGATGACAACCTCTCAAAAATAAATTTCTTGCCAAAATTATATCTACATAGATTTTGTATAGAATTTTATCACGAAATATATAGAAAAAACTACTTTCTCTTTATTAAAATTTTACCTGATTTTTAACCAGGGTTCTATTTTTTTTTTATGCAGTTCATTAGCTATAGCTTGAATGAATGTTGATCAAAGGACATGTAAGTTTGCCTCAAAATACAAATAAAAAAAAATTAAATAAATTTTTTTTATTATCCACATAAAAAATTATTATGATCGTACTGCTTCTTTATCCTGCATACAACTAATTTAATCTATTTTAATTTTATTTAGAACCATGCAGCAAGGCAAAATTACCCAAGTTTGTATTGAGTGCGAGCTACTCTTGGATAAAAAAGAGAGCCACTTCATTAACTATTATTTTCATTCTTTTACAAATTAATTAATTATGAGTGTGTGTGTGTATATATATATGGACCAATACCTATAATTGGGTGACTAGAAGGATGCAATGAAAAGAAAAAATACGTGAGGATTCAATTAAAAATGAGGTGAAATCATAAGGATTTGCCTATTAATTTATCTATATATATATATATAACTAAATACGAACAATTCACAAGGAATCTTAGTGTCTTTTAAGAAGGTAATTTACTATAAACTTTATATTTTATATTTATATATTAATAATTTTATGGAGTATTGATGCATGGCGTTTTTAAAAATAAAATTTGTTTATTATCAACCTAAAAATATTTATTCTCCTAGCAGCCTCTTTACATTTATATATAAAATAACCACTTCTTTACATCTATAAGTCTAATTTATTTTTATTTTATTTAGATCGATATGGTAAAATTATCGCCTCTTTTCATCTATAAGTTTAATTTATTTTTGTTTTATTTAGATCCATATAACAAGGCATAATTACTCCAAGTGTATATTGGACTCCCAAGGACCATTAATGTTATATCCATGAAATTCATTGTATCATATATTTTTTATATTGATATATGAATAACCTTATTAATTATTGATGCCTTGCAATTAAAAAAAATAACAGTTATACATATTTTTTATGAAATTAGATTTGATATTTTGATATTTTACCTCAGCAAAATGACAAACACTACACTAGCAACGGAGTGGTCAAACTTCTAACTGTTTCTGCCTTCTTCTTTTTTTTTTTTGATTAAAAACTAGAATACATTAATCTATCAAAGATTAGTACAAATCACTCCTCAAAACAAAGGCACATAACCAAAAACTCTCATCAACCACCGCCTATCAGAAGAGGAGGTGGTGGGTGATCAAAGATGACAAAGTTGTCAGTACAATCATGGGATAACTTCGCTAAATAATCGGCTTGTCGGTTTTGATCCCTAGGTATATGTCTAACACGGACATGCCAATCTCTCGACAATCAGAGCCTAGACTCTTCTATGACCTCCCTAAAGGGGTGTGTATGGTCACAACCCCTAGTGATGAAATATATAGCTTCAATACAGTCAGTATACAAAATAAGGTTTTTGATGTTCCTTCTCCAGCAGATTTGAAGACCCTGGATGATTGGGATAATTTCGGGAATTACGAGCGGCACGTGTGTGAGTTTACACATGTACCCACACACCCAGCCCCCATCATCGCCTCTGATGACACCCACACTTCCGCTCTGACCGGAGTCGAGGACTGATCCATCCGCTTCAAGAGTGTAGTAGCCCTGTTCTCTTGCCTGTTGGCCTCCATTGCCACTAGCAGCTTGGGAGTAAAAATTACAATGAGCACTTAAGTCCATATCCCAGCTTGCCCGAAAGAAACTAGATAGGGCATTTTAATAGTCAATGTTGTCCTCGTCTCCAAACAGCTTCCGGCATCTGTCGACCTAGATGTCCCAGCAAACATAGCCAAACAAGGTTGCCCAGCTAACCTTCTTTGTGAACTCCCGACCCGCGGCATTCTTCAAGTTCCACTCGATCCATTCAGCACCCTGCAAGTTAGTAAAAATGTCCCACATACCTGGTTTAACAATTGAGATCCACCTTTCACGAGCGTTTACACAGTCTCTGAGGAGATGCATCAAGTCCTCTTCCTCTGCACATTGAAAAGGGCAAGAAGCAAGATCAGTTATGCCCCTCCTAGTCCGGAGTTGTGCTGTATGAGCTCTCTCGTGCGCTGCCAGCCACATGAATGTTTTAATCTTCTCAGGGATTTGCCATTTCCATAACATTCTCCATAGACTTGCATTCGACCTGTCAACACCTGCAGAAATAAACTTATACGCAGAATTAACAGAGAAACAGCCATCTGACGAAGGCTTCCAAAAGTACTTATCCTCTCCTCTATCCTCACATGGAGGATTGGTACAAATGATTCTGTGAATAATGTGATCCTAGAACCAGTGTCTCATCTTCTCAACGTCCCATTCGCCCGCAGAATTAGTGAAATCACATACTTTCTCTTCCTGGTCCACTAATCCCTCCCTTCCTGGAACTAACTCGATCAAAGGATGATTAATCTCAGATCAGTTGTCGAATCAAAAGGAAGCAGAAGCTCCATTGCCCACTTTGACCCCCAAACCTTTCCGGAATTTGTCCCAAACATAACAAATACCCTTCCAGGTTGATGAAGCATTTCTTCTATGCCTGGGCCCATCTAAATTATCCCATCTATACTTCCCTTTAAGGACTTGAACCCATAACTTTTCTCTATTAATCAGCATCAGCCAACAAAGTTTCATAATGAACGCCTCATTCTGCTTGCATATGTCACGAATCCCCAAGCCACCCTCCTCCTTATCTCCAGTAATTTGATCCCAAGAAATGAGGTGGAGCTTTTTCTGGTCGTTCTTCTCATCCCAAAGAAATTTCCTTCTTTTTCTTTCCAGATCATTTAGAACGCCTTTCGGAATCAATATCGTCTGCATCTGATAAGAAGGCAAGGCAGAAAGACTACTTTTATGAGAGTTCTTCTACCCGCGAAGCTCAAGCAACCTTGTTTCCACCCCGCAATCTTTTTCATAGCTTTTTCCATAACAGGCGCAAAAGTGAGTTTAGAAACTCTCTTATGAATCAACGGAATACCCAGATATTTACCTAAGTCTGCCGTCAAACCCACACCCATTTTATGACTAAGATCAAAAGCTCTGGAAAAATGAACTCCCTTGGAGAAAGATACTTTAGTTTTATCTTTATTCATTTTCTAGCCCGACACATTACAAAATGATTGCATGCCGACAGTTTCTGCCTTACGCACACAGCAAATCACACTTTTTTTTTCTTATAAGCATTAAATTTCTTATTAAGGGTTTTTACTTTTTACTGTTTAACCCTACATTCCAAAAGACCAAAACCATGGAGCACTGCATTTTTTAAAATAAATTTTTTTACTTTTTATTGATTATTGATGCATGGCATTTTTAAAAATAAAATTTGTTTATTATCAACCTAAAAAAATTCATGCTCATAGCTGCCTCTTTAACTCTATATATAACATGTAGTCTAGTCTATTTTGATTTTATTTAGATCCATATGGCAAGGCAAAATTTCTCCAAGTGTATATTGGGTGAGAGTGGCTCCCGTTAACCATTAATGTTAATATCCATGAAATTCATTGTATTATAAATTTTATATTTTATATTGATATACTAATAAATTATTAATTATTGATAGATAGTGATTAAAAAACAAAATAACAGTTATATATTTTTTTATTGAATAGTATAAAAAGATATTTTTTATCAAATTAGATTAGATACTTTGATATTTTACCACAACATACATTACAATTACAACGGAGCCTTACACACAACAAATCACATTTTGTTTCTCTTGCAAGTTTAAGTTTCTTATTTAGGCTTTTTAGTGTTTTCCTCTACTTGTTCAGAACCATGATGCCGGAAAAGCATGACGGCAACCTCACCTTCCCGAAATTTGACGTCGTTTCGGATTTCTCAGATCATCACTTTCTGCGTCGTGAACCGCCTCGTTCGGCGGGAAAAAGCTGCCTCAAGGCCATCAGCAAGGAGTGGCGGATCCTCCGGGAGAGCCTACCCGAATCCATCTTCGTTCGGATCTCCGAGAAACGATCCGACTTGCTCCGTGCCGCGATGATCGGCGCCGCCGGAACGCCCTACCACGACGCTCTTTTCTTCTTCGACATCGCCCTCACTGCCAATTTCCCTAATGAGCCTCCCAAGGTTTGTTACTTTTCACACGGGTACCGCGTCAACCCGAATCTCTACAGCTCCGTCGCCGTCTGCCTGAGCCTCCTCAACACATGGAACGGTCAGCCGAGCGAGCGTTGGAACCCGAAAATGTCGACAATATTGCAGGTTCTACTATCGCTTCAAAGCCTCGTCCTCAACGAAAATCCCTATTACAACGAACCTGGAAATCGCGTGAATCAAAAATTGTCTGAGTATTACAGTCAGGACGTGTTCTTGCTCACCTGTAGATCTACTATTAACTTGATTCGGGATCCTCCGAGGAACTTCGAACCCTTGATTAAGCACCATTTTCGCCAGCGAGCAAATTCGATTCTGGCGGCGTGTGACGCGTACGCGAACGGGCGCGTGACGGTCGGGTTTTACGGGTGTAACGGGGCGGCGCCGCCGAGTTTTGAACTCCGCCGCGATTTTCAGACGAATGCGAAGATAGTGTATGCTAAGCTCGCTTTTGAATTCCGACGGATAGAGGGCAAGCCAAAAGGGATTTTCTGGAGGATGATCGATAATATGAGAGATGCTTTGCGATCGAAGAAGAACGATAATGTGTGAAAAGGCAAGTTCTGATGAAGAACAAATTTCTTATTAGCGCATCTACTGAATTATTATTTCACAATCAATCAATCCATTTTTGTTTCATGAATGCGATTTTTCCATACGGATTTTTGTTTTTGCCAACATTATATTAATCTAGAGATTTTTTTATAATGTTGTGTTTGAATTAGTTTCAACTTATCAGGGTACAAATTTCATCTCATGCTCATAGAAATGGAAATTTTAGAATGAAAAATAATCTCCCATATCTTTTAATGAGTCATTTCTGTTGATTATCAGCTCTTGCAGGAAAATTGTATGAATTTTTTTTTTTTAATTGAAGGGCAGACACTTATGGCTTGAACTTGTAAGCCGGATTGACCTAGTGACCTTCTATTTATAAGAATACTCTCATGTCACTAGATTATAAGGTTTTTTTTTTTTTGTATAAGAAAATTTAAGTGAGTTGGATTTCGATGACTCACTAGAACTAGAGCATGCCTTCAAATTCAAAGAACATTTATAGAGGTACTTACATATTGTACGCCAACAAAGTCCTTACATCGTTGAAATTCGAACTCAACTTTAAGGCTATGAGTCAAACCTATTCCCAATTGGACCAACCTTTATTGATAAATTGTAAGGTTATTGACAAAATTGTACATATTATAAATTTTAATTGGCCCATAAAATAAGAGAAGCCATTATATTTAACAGGCCCAATCTTATATATTGCTTCAATAGCTCTTATTGGAGTCTACAATTTGGCATGGCATCCGCATTCTTTCATTTTTTTCAAAAGTTATGATTCATGTAGCATAATTTTCTTTTATAGTTCAATTTCTTAGTTTACATTTCTGTCCTGTTTGCTTTTCTACTTTGTAAAACACTTATTTTTATAAACATTGTTTTGCCTTTATATAAAAATTTTCAAAATAGAATGCCACTCTCTTGGTTTATCATGAATTCAACAATGTATTAAAATCTAAGTTTAAGATGTAAAAATGATCATGAACTTTTTTAAAATGTGTATCTAGCAAACTTTACGTAGGTACAAAAATATCCATAAATTTCTCGAAAGGGGGCAAAAATGCCTTCTTCATTAACTTATACTAATGTCCAAGCTTCCTAAAAAGAGACAAAATTATAATCTCCATTAATTTATACTAGCGTCCGTTTGGTGGAACCCACATTCTTTTTAAAGGACCATTGAGATATTGATCTAATGATTCAGATTTCGCAAAGGACCCTCCTTTTCTTCAAAGGATGAAAGCCAGTTCCAAGGACGGGACCATGGATGGGAAGAGAGTGGAGTTTTTCTTAAAAAATAATCATTTAAAAAGAATGTGGGTCCCACCAAAATGAAAAAAAAAATTAGGGAGAATTACATTTAGATCTCGTAGAAGAAGAAAAAATAGTCCTCTAAAACTGTCAATGATACCCCTGGACTTGTCAATTGAAGCCTCTAGATTTGTCAGTGAGATCATTTCTTTATTTTTTTTCTTTTGTGTGGGACCTAAATATAATTCTCCCAACGTTAGTACAAGTTAATGTTGGTGACCTCTTTGCCTATTTCTAAAAAGTTCATGAGTATTTTTGCACTTAAGTAAAGTTTATGGAGTTGGATGCACATTTGAAAAAAGTTTATAGGTATTTTTACACTTTAACCTTAAAATCTATACATAACACCAACAGAAATTGATTTTAGTGCAAAAGTGTTTGGCCGCTTAAATATGAGCTCTTACGTTTGAATTCATATGAATGCATAGAACACATTCTAGAAATTTACCATTGAATCCAACAATGTGCAAATATGATTGGTTAGATAGTTATTTATTACATCTTGCCCTAAATATAAAATAAAGTTGATTTTTTTTTTTTGAAAGATTAAGGAAACTAAATAAGTTACTTAATCATATCATATGGTATGTATCATTAGATTATATATTAATTTATTAGCCAAACTAATTAGTTTGAAGAAAATAAAAATATAAATACTCTAAAGTAATTTAATTAGTTTCCTTAATTTTTCTAAAAAAATCAAATTTATCTTATAATTAGGACTAAAGGGAGTATAAAATATAGGGTCAACATAACGTTTGATCCATAAAATTTGACTCAATTTTGGTTTTGGTTCCTTAAGTTTGAAATCGGTAGTTTTAGAACCTCTAGTTTCGTCCGTTTATAACCGTTAGTTCCTCAAGTTTGAAAAGGACTTGATCCTACATTTGACAGTGTTAATTCATCCGACGTAATGCCGTTAGTTAATACAACTTTTTGTCCATGAAGTTTGACCCAATTTTGGTTTGGTCCCTCAAGTTTGAAAAGAACTTGATTCTACCTTTGATGGCATTAATTCGTCTGACATGGCACTAACACCGTTAAAATATCTTATGTGTCATACTTATTAGAATAGCTGATGTGGCAAATATAGTGTGCTTAAGAAAAGGCAAAAGGGCATCAAAACGAAACACACGAGCCAGAACTTCTGAAACACAAATTTCTTCAAAGTTTGAACATGCCCTTTGCTTCAACAAACTAAACTAAAGGCCAATTTTGTTCCGAAAGTTGTCATGGAAGGGCAATTTTACCTCAAAAGTGTTGAATCTTGGGCAATTTTATCTTGAAAGTGTTAAATATAACAATTTGTGTTTAAGAAGTTCTAGCTCATGTGTTTTATTTTGATGCCCTTTCCCCCTTTTTTTTTCTAGCACAATATATTATATTATAGTATATTTGCCATATTAGTTGTTCTAATTGGCATGACACATAAACTATTTTAACGGTGTTAGCACCACATCGGATGAATTAACAACGTCAAAGGGAGGACAAAATCCTTTTTGTAACATCTCAAATTTTATTCACCAATAATATATTGTAATTATCATATAAATTCAATGAAATGGTGAATATTTAAGGCCAATGAAATTAAGTATTGAAAATTGAAAGTGGAATAGTGGTTTCAGTGAAATCGCCTGCGAGGTAGTGATTTTGTCATGTGGTTTTGGAATACCGAATGATGATCAAAAGTTATGAAATTTTACAGGGTGAAAGTAGACATCCTAAGCTTTAATTTGATAGGTCATATGACTCAATTGAAGCTATGTACAAAAATATATGAATTTTTGAAGTTAATCCAGGAAATCTGGAAAGTTTTTGGAGCAGCGGTCAAAGATTGAAAATATGGTAATAATATGATCCTATCCAGTAAAATTCCATATTTTTCCTTGAAACTAGACTTAATGAAGGTTCCATAGGCTTTGGAATCGCTCCGAAACGATGTCTACAAAATTAGTTATGATTTTTCAAAGTTAAGGCAGAAAATCTGCCAGAATTGGCATTATTCCAAAAATTTAAGAAATAAAGTAATCTTCCTTTTTCTCTTAATTATTTTAGAAATTAAGGGATGAAGGAGGAGAAGACAAGTGTCAAAATCTAATGAGACCAAGTGTCAACACCACATGAAAGATAATGGAAATAATTACTGTATCATAAGTCCTTACTTATGTTATAAGGTTAGGTAGCCAACTCTTGTACCAATTGACTTGAGTAAATGGAAGGAACACTTGATTTAGTTGGAGCATAAGAGGGAGCACATTTTTGGCCAACCAAGGAAGAAGGAAATGATAATCAAGGTTGAGTGCACACAAAAGGGAAGTATAGCAAGGTTGAGTGCACACAAAAGGAAAGTATGGTGGTTGGCATGTGTCACTATAACAACCTTAGATAAGATCAATGGTTTGAAATCAAGGGAGCATTTTTATGAAGGCTTTCTCTTCCCTTCCCTTCATGCATTTTTGTTCAACATAGAGAGGGAGAGAGTTTGGAGAAACTTTGAAGAGTTAGAGGGAAGAGGAAGAAGAAATCTTAAGGTAAGAGTTAATTCTTAAGCTTTCCTTGTAACATTTCCCCTAGATCCTTCTCTAAACCATGTTTCTTCATGAATCTATGATCTTGAAGACTCATTCTTAGCTCAAGAAGAAGAGAGAGAGGACATCCTAGAGAGAGAAACATCAAGGATCAAGAGGTAATATCCAAAATCTCAACTTCTTAGTGTATTGAAGTTGTTGTTGGTAATTGTTGTTTGGTTTTGTGATTTTTGGGTTGAGTTGTAAAATTAGAAAAGCCATGACCCTAAGGGGTTATGCTGTCCAAAATCCTTTAAATTATGGTTAAGAAGTGTTTAAATAAGTTAACCAAAGATTAGAAGTGGAAAAGTATAAGTTTTGGAAGCTAAAACAAAAGGCTACATTTTTCTATTTTCCCTTCAATATTTCGGTCAGACCAGAAATGATAGTAGGAGTTGGATTTTCATGAAATAAATGATTCCATTGGACTCATTGGGCAAAAATAGGTGGGGTTATAGTTGAGCACTTTTTCGTTAGATGCCGAAAAAGCATAATTACGAAAACGCCACTGAAATCCCTAAATAGGGGCTGTCAAGGGTATTTTCATAATTTTACAGTGAATTTGATAATTTTGAGCCCGGAAATGGATTCCTTGGGCGAAAATAAGTCAGAATAGCCTTAGTCAAAATTTTGGGAAAACATGCCATCGAGCCGGGTACGGTGGGGCCGGGCCGAGTTCCCTGGGGCATTTTTGTAAATTTTCACCATAGACTAATATAACCACAATAAACATTATGGAAGAGTCTAAAATGATACTTGGATAGGTTATGACCTATTTCTGGTACATTTAATATTTTAGGACCGAGTCGGACACCGGAACAGCACGCTTTGCGAGATACCATTAAAAAGAGGATTATAAAGCATTGAGGTAGGGACATTATCTTTCATACACTATGCCATAAGTTATGTGATTGTGTGGATGCCAATGTTTGTAAATGCGCTTTATTAATTAACACGATTTGCCCAGAGAAGGGCCAGAAGTGTCAGAGGCACTTACATTAGAGTTGGTGAAAACCCAACCGGTGTAGAATAGTAGGGATGGGCCCTACTCATGTATATATGTAGATGATATGTTTATAATGTTCATTAATTGGTGCATACATGGCATATATCATATTTACTTTTCGCATTTTCTATGAACGATAGCATGTTTCTACTGGGGTTCTCCAGAATCTCACCCTATTTTTAATAAACACCTCAGCGGATACCAGTGGGTCTAAGGGAAAAGACATAGACGCCGGAAAGTGAACAGCACGTGTTTCGAGGCAAGGACAAGAATGTGGTCATAATTAGTCTATTTTGTGATATTTTTGTGAAATTTGTAAATATTAAAACTTCCGCTGTATTTTTTGTTTTCGTTGACGAACAATATCAGAATTGTAAACGAATATTATTATCAGTATAATTGTACTTTTCTGTATGCCCATTAAATTCCATCTTTATTACTCTTCGATTATCGAAATGGAAACGGGTGTTGACACTTTTCAAACTTGAGAGACCAACGGTTATAAATGGACTAAACTTAAGGGACCAAAACCAAAATTAGGTTAAAATTCAGTTACCCAAAATTGTATTAACCCTAAGTTATGTTAACGGTGTTAGGGCCTCATTGAATGAATTATCATCGTTAAAGGCGGGACCAAGTCCCTTTCAAACTTAAGGGATTAATAGTTATAAACGGACTAAACTTGAGAGATCAAAACCACCGATTTCAAATTTGATGGACCAAAACCAAAATTGGATCAAACTTCAGGACCAAAAGCTATATTAACCATAATATATATATATATATATATAAACCAATTAGCTAGAGATTCGCCCGATATTTGAGTCAAATCATTAAATTTTTCATATGACTAGAATTTTACAGTGAAATTAAAGAAGTTGTGTTAATGAGGTTTAAGATTTTTTTAGTCTAATAAAATATGTTAAAAGTGACTTATGAATAAAATTAAAATAGTATGAAGTTAATTATTTAACAATTTTGCAGTTTGAAATTGAATTATAAATTGTGAGCTGGCCTAATTTTTAACGCCTTAGCCTTTAGCATGTTATTATTTATCCATGAATAAAAAATTGGATTGAACCTGCTGGTTTAAACTGTTGGACCGTGAACCGGTTTGGTTCACCTATTGGACCATGAGCAGGTTTGGATTAGTTAAAACCGGTGGTTTAATTGGTTGGACCGGTTTCATTTTTTTTATTCCTCTACCTATTATCTCACTCTATTTTTGAAGGGAAAATGAAATGTGAAAGACCAAGATGAAGAGAAAAATAAGTAAAGAAATAACAAATCTAAAAATAAAAAGAATATGATGAAAAAATTATTTAAAATGATATAATAATTAGAGGAAAGGAGATATCATTACATAAATATAGGCATCATAACTAATACTAATATATTTTAAGCATTTTTTTCTAAAGATCTTCATTTTTATCTATGGAAGTTTAAAAAGTATATTAATATATATATAACCATTAATAAATTATAATATTTTAATATGGCCGGTTTGATCACCAGTTAGACCCTGATTGACCTATTAACTCTTGAACTTGTACCGTGACTGATTTATTACCCAATCGTAACCGATTTATTACCCAATCTGATTTTTTGTTCTTTGTTATTTATAGAGATGATAGCATAAAGAAATAGTAAGGGACCGCTATTTATTATGTCACTTTTATAGATTGACCTACATTTTTTTTTTTATAGATTGACCTGCTTAGTAGTTGTCAACTATACAATACCCAACATATGACATACAGTATGGGTGTGTTTGGAAGAGCGATGGGAAAAATAGAGTTTCTCAATTTAGCGGTTGGTAATTTCAATTTTGGTAAAAGCTCGATTGTGTAATGTGATTTATGTTTGGAATAGCGATTGTATAAATGACTTTTATAAAAATAAAACTTGTTTGGATTGACTTAAGCACAAGTGACTTTTATGATAATAGTAAGAGAGAGTGGGTGGAAAAATATTTTAAAGGGTTAAAAACACCAAAAAATAGTTTAAAATAATTTTTGGAACTGAAAAGGTACATTAAAGATAAAATTGCAATCAGTCTGATAACACATTGGGTACAGTTGAAAAAATATTTTAAGGGTTAAAAGCACCAAATAATAGTTGAAATTAATTTTTGTAGCAAAAAAAGTACATTAAGGGTAAAATTGCAATAAGTCTGATAGTACACTGGACACAACTGAAAAAATATTTTAATCATTTTTACTCTCCCCAAAAGCTAAATCACCAAAAGCTCCAAAGTTGAGCTTATACCAAAAACTATTATGTCAATCTTAAGCTCAATTACCCACCTTGATCCCCAAACACTCACCATTTTTTTTCATTTTGCCCATTGGGCGTTTGATGGAGAATTGGGCGTTTGGGGGCTCAAACCCCCCCCCCCCAAAACACACACTATATCATATTATCTGCGATTTAACGCATAACAACAATAATTAAATATAGATTTTAAATAAATGCATAAATGAACTTTCTTGCAAGTACTTGTTAACTATACAATACCCAGGCTATATCTCCATAATCTTTGCTACCGATCTGATTCCTATCATCTATGGATTGGGATCCTATCAGATATCAAGTTCAACAATAGGATGATAACAAATGGTTTGGATTGAGATGAAGATTTTTTTTAAAGTTAAATTGTTATATCTATATTTATTTTTTATTACTTAATTTAATATTACATATGGTTATTAAGGAGATTAAATGATATTTTTATAATTAACTGATTTATCTAACTTTTTTATAATATTTTCAAATTTTTTAAGTAAATCTTGTATTAAATAGTCGAAGATTATTTTATAAATATGGTATAATCTATTAATAACAACTATGTACTGTTTTCTGGCCAACGAAAAAACTATGTACTGTTTATTATTCTTTTAATTAAAAAGCATAAAAGAAACTTTTCATTAAAAACTATGTTTTCTATTTCATTTTTTTATTCCTTGAACCACGTGACTATGAGCGCGCAGGCACACCACAATGTGGAGACACCAAGGCTTGTTTGGTATGAGAGGAGGGGAGGGAAAGTGGACGGAGAAAAAATTTTTTTGAAATGGATTTCAAAATATGAAAGATGTGGGCTATAAAGTTTTTAATTAAGTATTCTTACTCTTTAATCTTACATATTATCTATATTAAAATTTTGTAACTTTCACTTTTTCAATTTTTTTAAATCCAACTCATAAAAATTTTCTCTCCCCTCCTTTTTCCTTTAAATCCCTCGTACCAAATAGACCCTAAAGATAAGGGCATAAGGCAAGCAGTATTAAGCAACACGAGCATATAATGGATATAAGTGAAGGTGGCTTTTGTTAAGGCCTTGTTTGGTATGAGAGGAGGGGCATGAAGGTGAGCACAGAAAAAATATCTTTAAGTTGGATTTAAAAAAATGAGAAAAGTGTGGTTAAAAAATTTTAATTAATTTTTTTTACTCTTTTATTTTATGTCTTCTCTTTATTAAAATTTGTAGCCTCATTTCTCCAATTTTCTTAAATTTAAGTCATAAAAATTTTTCTTCCTCCCCCAAAATCCCCCATACCAAACAGACCATAACTATCCAAATCTATTTGGCAAGAAGAAAAGAGAGGGGAAGAAAAATTTTTATAAATTAGATTTAAAAAAACTGAAAAAATGGGGTGATAAAATTTTTCTCTGATATTTTTAAATTCAACTTATAAAATTTTTCCCCCTTCCCTCCAAATCTCTCATACCAAACAGCCCTTAAAGTTGTTTTTTATTGGAAATTACTTAATTACCGCAAAAAATACCTATAGTTAAATAACTACTCTTCTATAACAACCTAATAAAGGAAGAAAAATACAGATTTAATTAAAAAAAGATTTGCATTTACGGAGATTTGCCTATTTATATTTCCAAAAATATATACATAGAACTAAATGGAAAAGTTAGGGTCTTTTATCAAGGTAGTAATTTATTATAAATTTTATTTTATATTGATGCATTGCATTTTTTTAAAAATCAAAATAACAGTGATAGATTTTTTTCTAATGAAATTAGATACATTTTGATATCTTCTCTCAATCGAATCACACTTGTTACGCAGTATTCTACAAGTTATAGAATTATCCACACAACAAATCACATTTTGTTTCGCTTATAAATATTAAGTTTGTTATTTAGGGTTTTTACTGTTTTTCCCTAGTAGACCAGAACCATGACGCAGGAAAAGGATAACAATAAGCTCACCTTCCCCCAATTCGACGTCGTTTCGGATATCCCAGACCATCACTTTCTGGGTCGTGATCCGCCCTGTTCGGCGGGGAATAGCTTCCTCAGGGTCATCAGCAAGGAGTGGCGGATCCTCCAAGAGAATCTACCCGAATCCATTTTCGTTCGGGTCCCCGAGACCCGCTCCGACTTGCTCCGTGCGGCCATCATCGGCGCCGCGGGCACGCCCTACCACGACGCTCTTTTCTTCTTCGACATCGCCATCACTCCCAATTACCCCAATGAGCCTCCCAAGTTTCATTACCTCTCACGCGGGTACATCGTCAACCCAAATCTCTACAGCAACGGCACCGTCTGCCTGAGCCTCCTCAACACATGGTTTGGCCGCCGGAGCGAACGTTGGAACCCGAAACAGTCAACATTATTGCAGGTTCTGCTATCGATTCAAAGCCTCGTCCTCAACGAAAAACCCTACTACAACGCGCCTGGTACAGTCTTCTTCTCGAAAAAATGGTCGGAGTATTACAGTCAGGACGTGTTCTTGCTCACCTGTATGACTACAATTAACTTGATTCGGAATCCTCCGACGAACTTCGAACCCTTGATTAAGCACCATTTTCGCCGGCGAGCAAATGCGATTCTGGCTGCCTGTGACGCGTACGCGAACGGCCGCGTGATGGTCGGGTTTTACGGGTGTGACGGGGCAGCTCCGGCGAGTTTTAAAACCCGGCGCATCTTTCAGACGAACACGGAAGTAGTTTATGCTAAGCTCGTTAAAGAATTCCGACGAATAGAGGCCAGTGTGCCGCCCGGCGGCGAAAACTTGGTTGTGATACGGACAAACAAGCCAAAAGGGATTTTCAGGAGGATGATAAAGAATATAAGAGATGCTGTGGGACCGAAGAAGAAAAATAGCGATAAAATGGCAAGTTCTGAAGAACAAATTTCTTATTAGACTCTACTGATTTATTTCACAATCAATCTGTTTTTCTTGCTATGATCAATCATTTTTTCGTTGGCAAAAAAGATCAATCATTTTTTCGCTTCATGGATGCGATTTTTCTCTACAAATTTTTGTTTTTGCCAACATTCTAGAGATTTTTTTTTTTTTATAATGCTCTATTTGACTATTTCAATTAGGTTTCAAATTATCACATTTGGGTACAAATTGCATCTCATATGGAAATTTCAGAACGAAAATAATCTCCCATGTCTTTTAATGACGAATTTCATTTTGATGATCAACTTTGGTGACTTTTAAATTCACTTACTGCTACTTTGATATTGATTGATGTATTGTATGGCAGTCAAAATTGTATGGATTTTTGTTTTTCATAACAAAAATTCTCTGAATTTTAAATTTGGGTTAAAGTGTAATTTTATTAACAAAATTTTTTCCGACAATACCTAGTATAAGTAAATTTTAAAATAGGAAAAAATACCTATAAATAATTTAAAAGAGTACATATTTACAAAAACTATTAAATTTAAAATAGGCAAAAATACCTATAAATAATTTAAAAGAATATAAATTCACAAAAACCATTAAATTTTATCAAATACTGTTAGGACTTTTTCCTCTTATAATTTAACTGTCGGTCAAATTTAATAGTTTAGTGAATTTTTATAATTTAAAATTATTTATTGATATTTTTACCCATTTTAAAATTTATTTGTGTTACATGCTTCTTAAAAAAACTTTATTAGTGAAATTGCATTTTAACCCTTTAAATTTTAATGTTCTACATTCACACTCATATGTTTCCAATATTCTATATTGAGTTCATTCTACAAATGAAATAATAACATTTATTTTAATTTATAGATCAACCTCATTTATATATATATTATATAATTCTATAATACTCATAGTAACACCGTTAAATACAATTTTATTTTTAAGCAACATCCTTAATTTCATTAAGTAACACCGTTTTGTTTTTATATTACTTCATAATTAAATTTTGTCTGATCTCTATAAATCAATGACTTATCATAATTTAAAAATATATTTTTTTCAAAAAAAATCATAAATACTAGGGGATTTAGTTTGGATCCATTAATGAATAAATATAATTTCTTGATAATTATTTTCTAATTTTGTTCTTTATATTCTTAATTCAGTTCTAATTTGTTTGAATTATGATTTTGTTCTGTGATTCGTTTTAGGCATTTGAACTTGAGTGCAAAAATACTTATTTAAATTTAAAAAATTTCAAAATCTTTAAGAAATTCACTTTCTCTCTTAACGTGCATGCTTTTCGAAAATATGAGTAAGCAAAATAAAAAAAAGGCATACAAGTGTCAATACCTATAGCCAATTTCATATCTTATTGATGAACAGAGAATAATCTTAAAGATAAGAGAATATTAAAAAAAATAAGGTTCACATGTCTAATTTTTGTCACGGCGGGTCCAATCTTACATAAGCTTCAATATAGATATACCTTTAATTCAATGGGTTCGGAATCCTCCTCTTCCCTTTTCATCCTATTCCCTCCTTTTCTCTCTCTTTTTTTTTTAAAAAAGGGAGAATTAGAGAAAAGAATCAAGGAAAAGAAATATTTATTAATTAATAAGATTCTTAAAAATTGTAATTATTTTGAAGGACTAAAAATCAAAATATAAATCATCTCAACGATTTGACGTTTGTTATCAATTGATGTTCCCTCTTTATATTATTTGTTACTATTTTTATGTTTTTGGAACTTATTTAGTATTATTGTATTTGAAATTTATTCATCATGAATTTTTTTTTGACAATAATAGAGAAGATAAAAATAAATAGATCACAATTCGAAGATAAGGTGCAATAATATAATTTTTTGTGATATTTCTATGTTTTTAGAAATAACTGAAACCCAAAAGATGTAGGGTTCTAATTATTTTTAGATTTTAGATGCTATTTTAATTTGGGTAACTTTTAAAGATATTCCTATGTATATGGGAGATGATTTAATAAAAATATTGAGTTGCATATAGTTGTTTTTTAAAATCAAAATTTACATGGATATATCACTAACCGTTAGTTGAGATGAGGTTAGAAAAAATGTTGGGGATATGGTTATGGTTAATTTTGTAATTGAAAATTTATATTCTACTTTTCGGTCCTTACAAATAATTAAAATTTTTAATATCCTTATTAATAAATGTTTCTCTTTCTTGATCCTTCTTCCTAATTCTCTCTTTTTTTAACGATTAAATTTACATTTGAATAGTTCATATTTGACTTTTTTATAAAATTATTATAAAAAAAACTATGAAAATAAAATAATTAATTAAATACAAATTGTTAAATTTTAATATGAATAATCAAACACTACAATAAAAAATAAATAAAAATTATATTTTATATGAAGCCAATTATAGACCATTCCAATATTGATCTTATAGTTAAAAAAAAAAACGACGGAAGATGATAAGATGAGAAGAGGAAGAGGAAGAGTTCTGAACTGTTAATTCAACCTTTGGATCGCTCTTCACACATATTGGAGTCTACATTTTGGCATGACATCCACCTTATTTCACCCTTTTCAGAAGTAACTTTCTCTTAACGTTGCATTTGGTATGGGGTTTTTGGAGGGGTGTGGAGGAGAATTGCGCCTCCTCCTCCTGTTTTGCTTGAGGGCTTGTTTGGTATGAGGGGAGGAGAGGGGAGAAAATGGGCGAAGAAAAAAAAATTTTGAGTTGAATTTAAAAAAATTAGGGAAGTGGGGTTAAAAATTTTTAATTAATTTTTCTTACTCTTTTATCTTATATATTTTCTTTATTAAAATTTTATTAATCCACTTCTTCAATATTTTAAAATTCAACTTATAAAAAATTTTTTCCCCCTCCAAATTTCTCACACCAAACAGACCCAGAAAGTTTTAAGAGGTGAGGGGCTTCTCTCACCTCCTATCCTCTTTCAAGTCATTTATCCAAAATTGAGGTTTTTTTATCGGGGGGTGAGAGAGAAATTTTAATATTATAAAATTAACCTTAGTAAAATAATAAAATTATCCTCATATTCTCAGGTTTTATAATATTTATATACTCCTTCCGTGCTAACAATTCATTGTGTTCACCAAGCCAACGTCGTGAGAGTGTGACTTTTACAAGTGAGTATTCTCCTACTGTTTCTCAATTCTTAATCCTTTTAATAAAGGGTTAAAGTGTGAAAATACCTATACATTTTTCTTAAAAATGCACCAAACACCATAAATTTTTTTAAGTGCAACAATATCCATGAACTTTTCAAAATAAGGCAAAAATACTGTTAATTAGTATAAACGTCCGTTTTATGGGATCCACATTATTAATTTTTGAGGTATAAAAATACCTATGAACTTTTTCCAATAGTACACCCAACACCATAAACTTTTGAAAAGTTCGTGGGCACTTTTGCACTCAGAAAAAAGTTTATGGTGTTGGGTGTACTATTGAGAAAAGTTTATGGGTGTTTTTGCACCTCAAAAAATAATAATGTAGGTCTCACAAAACGAACATTTATACCAATTAATGTGTGGGAATTTTTACCCTATTTTGAAAATTTTATGGATATTTTTACACCTAAAAAAAGTTTATGGTGTTGAATGCACTTTAAAGAAAAATTCATAGATATTTTTGCATCTTAATCCTTTAATTAAACTCTATGAACATGAGAAATTCGCTCGATCTTTACATTCTTTTTCCCTACACAGTTTTCATTTTTTTAATCTTTACTAAAGTTTTTTGTAACAATCTTTCCTACATTTTAGTTTGTTCTTTTAAAATATCCCTTCCCTTTTTGTCCTCTTTGTCACCCTCTCCTCGCTCAATTGTTTACCATAGCATTTTAAGATGTATGGAATCAAGCCGAGGTCTACACTCTACATCTATCTTATTGTTGAAGCCTCTTCTATGTGATTACCCGTCGGTCACCATGACACGTTTTACCGTTTTTGCTATAAACAGGAAAAAATAATTGATCAAAAAAATAAACAAGAAAAAATAAGTGTCGGTTGTTTTGTGCCTCATATAGTTTGTAATCATGTTTGTTGAAATAAAAAAACAAAGAGTGATAGATTAGAATACTATACATGAAGTGATATCATTTAAATATTTAATTTAAATCCTTAAATATTTAAATCAAAATAAAATATCCAATTCCAATGCAATCCTGATAATTTATAGGGTTAAGGGATAAAAATGCTCATAAATTTTTTTTTAGAACACCAAGTATTATAAACTTTAGTTAGGTATAAAAATATTTTCAAACTTTAAAAAATAGGGTAAGAATACCGCGACAGTTAATTATTATAATTGGTGTTACTTTTGCTTTTTGTGACTCCCACAATTATCCACGTGTCAGCCATTTAAATTCCCTTCTCAACCATCTCTGTCTCTCTCCCTCTAACATGCCTCTCTCTCCTCTCTCTCTCTCTCTCTCAAGCCCTCCTCTTCTCTGCACCCTCTCTTTCTTAGAGTGTGTATGGGAGTTTCCCAAACCATGGTTTGCGTAATTCGAGATAAAATTCCTCACACAAATTTACCTCGTAAGTCATAAAAGCTATTAAAAAAAACTAATCCAAACACACACTGTCATTAATTCAAAAGAAAACAAAGAGTTTCTTGTAAGAGAGAAAGTATCATGGTTTGAGATTCTGAGAGAAGCATCAGACTGTTGGCAAGCAAAGAACAATGAACCAAAATATCAACCTTACCAGGGTGTGAAAACAGGCCCCCAAGTCATGCGAAGCAATGAAAACATGGTCGGCCCGCCACTTTGATTCCAAAACTGGTATTCAGAAGAGATGAGCTGTACGGCGAAAGCGGTGAGGGAGCGCGCGCGACCAATCTCCGGTACTGAAGTTGCAGGAGACGTAAACGAGCACAAAGAAGTCAACTTCGGCCCTATGAATGGCCACTTTGGACGCAAACAAATGACTGCTGCATCTCTCGTTAGAGAGCCAATCTGTGTTTTATTTTGAAGCCAAATCGTACACAAAAACCTTTAAAGTGGATGACACGTGGACAATTATAGGACCCACATAGAACAAAAAGTAACAACTTTTTTATAGCTAACGGCCGTGGTATTTTTATTCCATTTTTCAAAGTTTATAGGTATTTTTGTAGTTAATAAAACTTATAATGTTGAGTGTACTTTTAAGAAAAATTTACTGTTTAAGAAAACTTATCCCTCAACCCCAACTTATAACATTTACTGTTTTATCTCGATATTATAATACTGTATATTATGTGATATTATTTAAATATCTAATTCAAATCTAATCCTATTATATAATAATATTAATCTTAATATCGAATAAAAAATCAAATATATTTAGCTCCCTCCTCAACTAAACAAGGTACCATCAAAATGCTTTCCTTCCTTTCTCTCCAAACCAATCCGGACAAAGGACCATTAAAATTTGCCCCTTCCACCCTTCCCCCTATATCAACACTTCTTATCTCTCCCTTCCCCTTCGTAGAGCCCAATACAGTGTTATAGTTCAATTTCTTGGTTTATGTCCCAAACTTACTTTTTTCTTTGTAAAACACTTATGTTAATTAATATTTTTTTTCCTTCATATAAACAAGGGAAAAATATAGAAAAGAAACTTTGAAATTAAAAAATTTCAAATAAAGGATTTCCCAAAAAATGAGTTATAAATTACTTATTAAGTTTCGTTATTCTCTTATTAACTTTATAGCAAACGTGATGTGGGATTTCAATTTCAAAACTTTTTTTTTGAACTTTTTCCCTAAAAAAAATCTAAAAACAATGCCACTCTCTTGGTTTATCATGAATTCAGCATGAGCTCTTAAGTTTTAGTAGAAAAAGAGTTTGGCTGTTGAAACATGAGCTCTTAAGTTCGAATGGTCCCGTACAGAAAGGATATGAATAGCTTAATATAGTTTGTATACTTCTTTTATCCCATTTATAAGGAAGAGAAAAAATGATATTTTGTTCAAGTTATAAGTCACACCATTAAATTTTTTATATAAATGTAAAATTTTACCCTTCATTTATTATTGTGTAAACTTTATTCTCATATAGTATAGTGTAAAATAAATAAGGATAAATTTAAAAAGTTGTTCAATTTTAAGACAAATAGGATCAGAGAAATATGAAGTTCATTATAATTTTTCACAATTTGACATTGAATTATAATTTGTGAGCAATTGACTTGACCAATTTTCTGGCAAAAAAAAGATTTGGCCAATTTAATGATCGGTATAGTTTTTAACGTCTTGGCGTTTAATATGTTACTATTTATAAAGATGATAATAAAAAGAAATAGTAAGCAACCACTACTTATGCCACTTTTACATGCAACTTTGTGCTTGTTTCACTAGGACAAAATTCCTTTTTTTACACCGTCATATTTAGACCGATTATAACGGATAAGGTATAAAAAATTTGACCGGTGGCAGTTTTGTAATTATATATAACTTTTAAAACTGGTTCTTAAAAAAACCGGTCTTAAAAAAATTATTTAGACCGGTTATAAATAAAATCAATCTAAAAATATCAAAATATTTAAAAAAATTAAAAATTTTAAACTTTTAAGACTGGTTATTCATAAAAATCGATTTTAAATATCAAACATTTAAGACCGATTTTAATAAAAACCGGTTTTAAATATGAAAAATTTAAAAATTATTTTTTTTCTCCCTTTTACAACCGGTTTAATTTATAATCGGTCTAAAAATTCGACCCTAAATTTTTTATTCTCCTCTTTGTCGCGCCTAATTTTCGCTCTCTGAATTTGAAACCTCTCTTCTTGGTGCGATTACTTTATGAGCTCGGTCATCTTCGCTCGATCTCATTCTCATGTTTGTTGTTGCGGTGCTCTCACCCTTGCACTGAATGAGTTTGTCGCCGCCACAACCTCGCTTGCTCTGATCTCCTTCGTCGCGACTTTTCTCTTTCCCCGTGACATCCATCCTTCATCGTAACCTACCTTGGCAACCTCATTTCTTTGTTGGAGGAGCCTCCATTTCGAGGTCGAGATGCTTTCTTCGGCTTAATGATGATGGCGAGCCTTTTTTGACTTCGAGGATTTGTAAGCTTTCTTTTCCTTTTCCTTCCCAGAATTTAGGGTACCTGGTAATTTCTTTTGATATTTTTATCTGACGGTTTTGTGTTTGCGAATGATTAATTTAAGATTATTGCAAGTTTTGCATTTGAACTTTGAAGTGTTTGAATGATGCCTGAATTCGCGATGTAATACGTTATGGGTCTCTGTGATTGCTAACAATATAGAGGGGTAGTATTGTATGGTAAGAGGTTACTTTGCTGTTCTTTTAGTGTTTACTAAACAGCGCATGAAAGTCAATTTTTCCCAGTTTGCAGTGACCAATTTTTGTTACCCTTTCCAGATGCTATTTTCTTCCATTCACCCTCAAACTATCATATTGCATTTTGTTTCAAAAAAAAAAAAATCCTTTTACCGTTGATGGAATATATGCATGATTGAATTGAACCAGATGTAAGTAAAGGAGATATACTAACAACTGACGCAGAACTAGAATTTGAGGTGCCTCCCACAAGTAAAATTGCTCTTGGCAAAAATAGATACCGTATGAGCACTATCAAATTGTTTGGATGGATTTAACTCCGGATAATATTTCTCTCATGGCATTTGGTACCTATGTTGTTCTTGCTGGCCTCTCGTTGGGTCTTGCCAGTAAGTGTCCTGCTGACTCTAAATAATGTTGTGTTTCCTAATACTGAGAAATTACCTGATGATGACAAATTAAATGTTTTCTTTCAAATTTTGTATCTCTTATCTCTTTGTATGTATATGATGTTTAAACGCATGCCTTAATGAGTAAGCATATATATGATAAGAAATTTTTTGAATTCTCAGTTTCTTATGTTGCATATGATCAAAAAATTTTCCTTGATAAGCATTGTTATGCTTCTATATTTTACTGAAATTATTTACATTCAATAGTCTTACTGTTTGCATGTTTTGCTACTTGGCATCAAAAGTGGTTAAATGACTATCAAGATATCACTTACAGTCATAATTAAAGACACTTTTGAATTGTTTCTAAGGACTGTAACCTGATTTAAAGCTATCTGATATTGTCTTTATGTCATGCTGCAAATCTTATAAGCTTTATAAGATGTTGGTGAGATCTTGGGGAGAAATAAGAGTGTGCATTTAATTACAGTTATTGTTAATTTTTTATCTTATGAGTTGTTGCTTTTCATCGTTTAGTTACAGTTGTCATAGCTTACTTAAAATAATATGTTAGTAAAAAAGTATGATACTTTTTTTTTGAATTGGGATGATTTTAAAATCCTTCCAATCTAAAAAAAAAAATCCTATTTATTTTTTTTTAAAAAGTCCCTTTTTAGACCGGTTTTTAGAATAACCGGTCTTAAAAGTCTTGAAAAAATATTTTTTAGACTGGTTTTTAAACAACCGGTCTAAAAAGTCTGGACTTTTTAGATCTAGTCTTCGTGAAACCGGTCTAAAAAAGTGATTTTTAAGACCGGTTGCTTAACCAGTCTAAAAAGTAACAGACTTTTTAAACCGGTTATATCAAGACCGAATCCGAAACCGGTCTAAAATGCCGTTTTTAACCGGTCTTAAAACTGATTTTTCCAGTAGTGTTTGGATTCCAATTAGATACATAAAAAATGTTTATTTACATAAATCTACTTACCTTGCACAATGTGAAAGCGATTAAAAGATAATTTTTAATGTCATAATCGCTATTTCAAATAAACACTTTAGTTTTATTGGATACTGATTAACTACACAATACCCAATAAACGCGTCATTTAATTACTTGAATCTTATTGTTACAATCCAACATATAACTACATTATATTATTTGGGCTTCAACAGATCAACTCAACCATCCATAATTAGATATAGATTTTAAATGAATAAAATTTAATGGTTTACTTAATTTAAATAATGGTGATTAACATAAAATGACCCAATTTTTCTTAATAAAAAGTGAGAGAAATCGTAATGCGCCTGCTCGAATATCAAAAGAAACACTTGAGTTGATAGGGGGCAATTTAGAATTTTTTTTGATAAGTAACTATATAAGAACCTAATTTAAAAAAAAAATACAGATTTGATTAAAAATGACCTGAAATTAAGGAGATTTCCATATTAATATATCCAGATTAGATTAGATATTTTCTCTCAAGAGAATTAGAGAGGAGTATTCCATAAGTTTTTTTTGCCTTGGAGTATTCTGTGAGTTACAGCCTTACCCAAAACAATCACACTTTCTTTCTCTTGTTAGGCTTCTTATTTAGGGTTTTCACTACTTGCCTGGTCAAAAACATGACGCCGGAGAAGGATAACAGTGAGTTCACCTTCCCGCAATTCGACGTCGTTTCGGATTTCTCAGATCATCACTTTCTGTCTCGTAATTCGTTTTGTTCGGCGGGGAGTAGCTACCTCAAGGCCATTAGCAAGGACTGGCGGATCCTCCAAGAGAACCTACCCGAATCCATATTCGTTCGAGTCTCCGACACCCGTTCCGACTTGCTCCGTGCCGCCATCATCGGCGCCGCCGGCACGCCGTACCACGACGCTCTTTTCTTCTTCGACATCGCCCTCACTCCCAATTACCCTAATGAGCCTCCCAAGGTTAAATACCTCTCTCACGGCAACCAGATCAACCCGAATCTTTACGGCAACGGCACCGTCTGCCTGAGCCTCCTCAACACATGGATCGGCTGGTCGAGCGAGCGTTGGAACCCGAAAATGTCGACATTATTGCAGGTTTTGCTATCGATTCAAAGCCTCGTTCTCAACGAAAAACCCTTCTTCAATGAACCTGCTGCCACATACATCGGGAATGCAAGAATGTCGGAGTATTACAGTCAGGACGTGTTCGTCCTCACCTGTAGAACTACAATTAACCTGATTCAGAATCATCCGAGGAATTTCGAACCCTTAATTAAGCACCATTTTCGCCAGCGAGCAAATAAGATTCTGGCGGCGTGTGACGCGTACGCGAACGGGCACGTGATGGTCGGGCTTTACGGGTGTGACGCTGCTGCTCCGCCGAGTTTTAAAATCCGGCGCAGCTTTGAGAAGAATATGGAAATAGTGTATGCTAAGCTCGTTGTAGAATTCCGACGGATAGAGGCCAGTGTGCCGCCGGCCGCCGAAAGGTTGGATTTGATAAGGCCGGTAATTTCAAACAAACCCAAAGGGATTTTCTGGAGGATGCTGAGTTATATAATAGACATGATTTTTGATTGAAGAACCATAATGAGATAAAAGGCGAAGTACAAATTTCTTAGAGCATCTACTGAATTATTTCACAACCAATCAATCTTGTTCTTCATGGATGAGATTTGTTTCTAGAGATTTTTGTTTTGGCCAACATTCTAGAGATATTTTATTATCATGCTGTGTTTGAGTTGGGTTTCAACTTATCACGGTTACAAATTGCTTCCCATGCTAATAAAAACGGAAATGTTAGAATGAAAATTATCTTTCATATGTTTTAATATAATGAGGAATTTGTTTTATTTCTCAACTCCTCTGATTTTTAACTTAGTGTGAATATTTGGATTAGCTTTTGGTAAATGGTTATGAAGCTCTGCAAGTTTAATGAAAACACTACTACTATCCACTATTTTGATATTGACTACTCTCACTTTGCTTTTTCTCCTTCCACCGTATGTTCCCTTCGTCCTACCGCTATCTCAAATAGGCCATAACGCGGTAAGATTTTATGGATTTTAAATTTTAATGTTCTACATTTACATTCATAGATATTTTCAACATTCTCGACTGATTTCATTCTGCTATGAAATTAATGCATTTATCTTAATTTATAGCTCAAACTCATTCATTTAATAAATAAACTTTCATATATCAGCTCAAAATCTTTATCCTTATCCTTAGTTGCTAGAGAAAAAGTAGCATGGTTTAAGGGTAAGAAGATATTTTAGATTTTGGAACCCTATTTGGCTACTCTACAATTTTTAGAAGCTAATCCAAACACTATTACAATGCTGCTATTTTGAAATTGATTAACATATTGCAGTCAAATTGTGTTGATTTTAAATTTGTTTGGATGGAAAGAAAAATGAGGAGAAAATAAAGGGAGTGATTATAAATTTGTTTGGAAGGAGAGAAAAGTGAGGAGAAAATAAAGGTTTTGATTACTCAAAACAAAAACATTACAAAATGGTAAAAGAAAATTTACTATTTTTGAGAGCTTTTGTATTTAGAATTCTTTTTCCCTTAATTTTTCAAACTCAAAAGTTTCTAATATTCTAGATAGATTTAATTCTACAATGAAATAATAGCATTTATTTTAATTTATAGATCAAACTCATTTATTTAAAAAATAAATTTTCATATATATATCAGCTCATATTCCCTTTTTTAGGTGCAAAGCCCATATCTATTATCCTTCTTAGCTTTAGCTATGCAATGTTTTGTTTGTTATAAAAGTATGCTTGGTGTTTTTTGTTTTGTTAGTTCGAATTCATATGAATGCAAAAGATACCATTGAGGGATTTTCCACCCAATGAATATGACAATGTTCAAATATGGCCAATTAGATGGTTGGATTTAAAAACCAATACAGACCAGCCAGTTTGAGATTGTTCCCATCTAGAAAGGAAATGAACCACGCTTATTGGTGTTTACAGGACTTTTTTGTCTTTTTTTTCTTATGAATGTAGAATTTTATCATAAATAAAATATTAAAAATAAATTTTATTTAAAAGAAGAGCGGTGGATGCACCAAAGACAAGGTGTAATGTGTATCAAGTGGCTTTCCTTAACTATTAACTTATTAAGTTGTTTTTATTGAAAATTACTTAATTTACAGATTTAATTAAAAAATACCAATTCAATTAGAAAATGACCTGAAATTATGGACATTTGCATGTAAATATTTCCAAGGTGATTTGTTATAAACTTTATATTTTATATTTATATATTAATAATTTGATTGATTATTGATGCACAACATTTTTAAAAATAAAATTTATTTATTATCAACCTAATAAAATTTATGTTTTCAGCCGCTTCTTTTCATCTATATATAACATGTGGTCTAGTCTATTTTGATTTTATTTAGATCCATATGGCAAGGCAAAATGACTCCAAGTGTATATTGCGTGAGGGTGCCTCCCATTAACCATTAATGTTAATTTTTTTTGAAAATTACTTAATTATGAGTATATACAGGGAGTAATTGCTATGATTAAGTAACTATAAGAATCCAATAAAAATATTAGGATTTAATTAAAAATGAGGCCAAATTACGGGATATTCATATTAAACTTTCCAAATATATATTTATATTTGCCCAATACGAAAATTTCATAAGTGTGAGAAAATCCATGAAATTCATTGTATTATAAATTTTATATTTTATATCGATATATTAATAACCTTTTTAATTATTGATGCGTTGCATTTAAAAAAAAACAAAATAACAGTTATATATGTTTTTTATGAAATTAGATTAGATATCTTGATATTTTCCCTCGTTAAACATTACACTTGCTTCGAGTGTTTAAACTTCTAACCGGTGTAGGCTTGCACAACAAATCCATTTTGTTTCTCTTATAAGTATTAAGTTTCTTATTCAGGGTTTTCACTTTCTATTGTTTAACCCTGCGTGCCCATAAGGCCAGAACCATGACAGAAAAGCATAACAGGAATTTCACCTTCCCAAAATTCGACGTCGTTTCGGATTTCTCAGATCACCACTTTCTGGATCGTAATTCGCCTCGTTCGGCGGGGAATCTCTTCCTCAGGGCCGTCAGCAAGGAGTGGCGGATCCTCCAAGAGAACCTACCCGAATCCATCTTCGTTCGGGTCTCCGAGACCCACTCCGACTTGCTCCGTGCCGCCATCATCGGCGCAGCCGGCACGCCGTACCACGACGCTCTTTTCTTCTTCGACATCGCCCTCACTCCCAATTACCCTCATGAGCCTCCGAAGGTTCATTACCTCTCACACGGAAACCGGGTCAACCCTAATCTCTACAGCGACGGCACCGTCTGCTTGAGCCTCCTCAACACATGGAACGGCGACCCAAGCGAGCGTTGGAACCCGAAACAGTCGACATTATTGCAGGTTCTTCTATCGCTTCAAAGCCTCGTCCTCAACGAAAAACCCTACTTCAACGAGCCTGGAACATTCTGCTGCTTCTGGACTAAAAAATGGTCCGAGTATTACAGTCAGGACGTGTTCTTGCTAACTTGTAAGACTACAATTAACTTGATTCAGACTCCTCCGAGGAACTTCGAACCCTTGATTAAGCACCATTTTCGCCGGCGAGCAAATGCGATTCTGGCGGCGTGTGACGCGTACGCGAACGGGCGCGTGATAGTCGGTTTTTACGGGTGTGACGCGGCAGGTCCGGCAAGTTTCAAAATCCGGCGCGACTTTCAGGCTAGCACGGAAGTAGTGTATGCTAAGCTTGTTGAAGAATTCCGACGGATAAAGGTCAGGGTGCCGGCCGGCGGTGAAAAGTTGGTAATTTCAACCAAGCCCAGAGGGATTTTCGCGTGGATGATGGATATTATAGCTTTTTGGGCTGAAGAACGATAATGAGGAAAAAGGCAAAGTACAAATTTCTTAGAGCGTCTGCTGAATTATTTCACAATCAATCAATCCTGTTTTTTGTTGCTATGAGCAATTAATTTTTGCTTTATGGATGCGATTTGTTTCTGGAGATTTTGTTTTTTTTGTTTGCCAACATTCTAGTGATTTTTTCTCATAATGCTGTGTTTGCTTTGGGTTTCAACATATCACTTTTGGGTCCAAATTGCTTCCCACGCTCATAAAAACGGAAATGTTAGAATGAAAATAATCTCCTATATCTTTTAATGATGAATTTGTTTTGATTCTCAACGCATGTGATTTTAAATTACTATGGTTTCAAGGTTTAAAAGATATTTTAGATTTTGGATATTGATTGATGGATTTTAGTCAAACTGTATGGATTTTAATGTTTTACATTCACATTCATAGATATTTCCAAATTCCAATATTCTGGATTGATTTCATTCCACTATGAAATTTTTGCATTTATTTTAATTTATAGCTCAAACTCATTTATTTAATAAATAAACTTTCATATATCCAAGGAACAAAAAATCGGACCGGTCAATGAACCGGTCATGGAACAGGTTCAAGGGTTAATGGTTCAACCGGAGTTGAAACGGTGGTTGAACCGATCATATTAAAATATTATAATTTATTAGTAACAATATATATATATATATATATATATTAATATATTCTTAAACTTCTATAGATAAAATCAGTAGATTATGTTAGATTTGATTAATTGAATCATATAAAATTAATTGATTAAAATATTATATATTATATGTATATAATATATAATATTTTTCATTTATTCTTTTTATTTTTTAAATTTTTGTAGCCTTGAAATTAAAAATTGTTCTTATAATTTAATAAAATATTATAGATTGTATGTATATCGGTCTAAATCTATTGTTTTCTTTCTTTTTTAGCCTTTTCTTGAATCGGATATCTCATTTTCCAAAAAAAAAAGAGCAAACCGGTTGAACCAGTGACCCACCGGTTTTGGACCGGTTCGACCTTCCCCCCTCTGAAACAGCAAACCGGACTAGACTGAGAACTGGTTCACTGATTTTCCGGTCGAATCGGCCGGTCCGGTCCAATTTTTCACACCATGAATATCAGCTCGTATTCCTTATCCTTGTTTAGGGAGAAAAAGTAGTTCCAAAATCCAAACACTACTACAATACTACTATATTTGTTATTGATTAATGTATTCCAGTCAAATTGTGTGGGTTTTAAATTTGTTTGGATGAAGACAAAAGTGAGAGAAAAATAAGGGGAGAGATTACTAAAAAAAGAAAACTTTCACAAAATGGTAAAAAAACATTTACTATTTTTGGGAGCTTTGCTTCTAGTATTCTTTCTCCTCTCCTTTCAAACATAAGGTTAATGTTCTATATTCACACTCAAATACTTCCAGTATTCTAGATTGATTTTATTCTACAATGAAATAATAGCATTTATTTTAATTTATAGATCAAACTCATTTATTTAATAAATAAACTTTGATAAATCATCTTATATTCCTTTTTATTTTTGGTGCGAAGCTTATATTTATTAGGGAATATTGCCATAAATGCTTCATTTGAAATTTATTTGATAAATGGGATCTTGGGTGCAAACAATTGCTTTCCTGTATGCAAAAGATCTTCCTTTGTGTTCAAATAATCTTCTCCTATGTTTTAATATATCTTTCACATGTAACATTTCTTTATGTTCAAACAATCTTCTCTTATATGCAAAAGATCTTCCCTTAAATCTTATTTAATAAATAAATTTCTAATAAGATATTTATGGACAATTCTCCCTTTTTATTAGCCTTAACTTCAGCTATGCAATGTTTTGTTCTGAAAAGCATGCTTCGTCTCTCTCTTGCTGTATTTTTTTCTACGGACGAGGGCTAAAGCCCAATTACAGTTAACTAATGATTTGGGGAATAATTCCCATTAGCTCCTTGTCAACTAAGTCCTGTAGTTTGTTCTGGCAAACATCAACCAAACATGACTTGCTAAGACCAATCTTATGTTACGCCCTTATTTTAATTTCACCTTTACCTGAGTATTCACGGAAAATGATATGCGGTTCGGTGGGTAACACATGAATAATATAAATATACTGATATTAAGTACATGTGTAATATCCCGAATTTTAATACTTGAGCTTAGAGATTAAGCCTGAGGTTAGTGGACTGCTAAGCCCTAGTTTAGCAAGAGTCCAAATTGTGAATTAAGAGATATGAAATGTGTTGATGGTGATTTAAGAGGAATTGCCATAATCGGGGGCAAAACGGTAAAGTTGCCGACCATTTGATTGGTTGCCGAAGAGGAAACTCATTGGTAGCTTCAAGATCAATGGCTAGGATTGATTTGTGAAGTTGAGTAAGGGGCATAATCATGTGTATGTGTGTGCATGTGAGCCCATGAGAGTTGTAGTGAGATGGTGACAAGTGGCAAAGTGTGGACCCTTGGATGAGGCATAAGTGATGTGAGACACATCATCATCCTCTCCATCTCCATCTCTCCTTCTCTCATTCTCTCTCTTATTCGGTCATGGTGGAAGGAAAAAGGGAAAGGAAAAGCTTGAGAAAAGGTAAGGAAAATGGCTTCCTTTGCTCAAATCCTTTTCATAAATATTGTTCCTTAGAATGAGAGCTTCAATTTGATGGTTGTAGCTTCTCCATTGGTGGTGATTTGAAGAATCACGAAAATCTGAAGTGTAGAGAATCAAGAAGTGTTCTTGAGAAAGTTGTTAAGGTATGTGAACCCAATCTTTCTATCTATGTTTCATGCCAAATGATTAAGTTTGGAATTTCTGGAATTATTGCCCTAATTTCGAAAATATGGGTCAATGGGTAGTTTGGCATGTTATGGTTATGGAAATGGTATATTGGTAGGAGTTTTGAATAGATAGAATGGATTTGGGATTGGAATGTGTAAGGTTGGTGATTTTAGAGAAATGATGAGCTTGATGCCCTAGACCAAAGCATGTAAATGGAATGGGATTTTGGTAATTCTATTGATTCCATTGAATTCAATGAGTGATTTTATGTGGGAGTAGCTTTGGTAGAGGTTTTGGGTCCATTTGGATCAATTGGGCAAATGGTAGAAGATGTGGTATGTTTTGCTGCGTTTTCTGGAATCTGATAGATTTACTCGAACAGACATGGGTGTGCTCGAGTGATGGAGGAACATTGCTCGAGTGATATGTGAGTTTTCCCTTGATTTGCTTCGAGTGCACCTGGGTTTTATGAGCAATGCTCGAGTACATCGCTTTGTGCTCGAGTGAGCGAAGAACATGCTCGAGTGAGCATGGTCTGCTCGAGTGTTAGTGGGAATTCAGAGTGAAGGTTTTCTTTCGGGTCTTCACTTGCTGGTGGATGCCACGAGTGTGCTCTGACACTCGCGAGCATAAGCCTTCTCACCCGAGCACTGGGGGTCATGCTCGAGTGAGCTTGTGCTTCAGGTGGGAGTAGTGCTCTCGGGTTGTCACTCGCGGGTAAGGTGCACGAGTGTGCCTTCTCACTCACGGGAATGGGGAGTGTGATCGAGTGCATATGGCTGTGCTTGAGTGATCCTGAGTCTTGAGAGCTTGTGTGCTTTCGGGTTCTCACTTCCTGGACTTCTCTCTCTGATGCTCGAGTGAGGTCATTCGTGCTCGAGTGATCATGTTCTTTCTGTCTTCACTTCCTTGTGCTTGAGGTGATTTCCGTACTTGTGCTCGAGTGAGCCTGTTTTTGAAGACTTGTTGTGCTCTCGGGCAAGCACTTTCTGTTCTCACTCTCTTGTGCTCGAGTGCTGTTCGTACCAATGCTCGAGTGAGAGCATTTGTGCTCGAGTGATGTCCGTACTTGTGCTCGAGTGAGGCCATCCCTGCTCGAGTGAAGCAGTGAAAAATAGCATGATTGAGTATTCAAAAGGGGATCTTTGGGAATAGTCTTCCAACTCTTTAGAGCTATTGATAGAGGTGTTTGAGGGTGCTTAAAGAGCAATAATGATAACCAACTTGAGTGTCTAAAAGTTAAGGAATTGGAAAAGGGATTAATCCTATGTCCTTAATTTTGATTATAGGATTTGATGATGTCCCTGATCGTGAGCAGACGGAGCTGGAAAGAGGGTAGGGAACTTACCTCTCCTGCATGTATTGATAATTGTATTTGTGTATTGATGCATGTTATTGCCTTGCTTGAATTATGTGAAACATATGAGAATGATTGAAGCTCTGTTTCTATTTATACTATGGCCATGAGTATGTTATGTGAACATTGAGCATGCGGATATATCATTATGTGAACATGAGTTATTGTGATGCAAGCATGTCATGCATTAAATACTTACCTTGCATGCATATTGGTATCTGTTTCCTATTGAGATTCTCTAGAATCTCACCCTCCCCTATCAACATTTTAGACAGGGAAGGAAGATTGAGGATAAAGCAAGCTTCCAAGGACGAAGAGGACTCGTTTCTGGGTGAGAGCTTGGTTGTTGGTTATCATGGTGCAATTGAGAATATGTATTTGTATATTTGGATTAGTGTTTGAGCATGTATTCGAGTAAGTTGTGTAATCCCTGTTGGAGGAGTTGTATGGGCTATTGTGCCCTAAGATTAATGAGCGAGGATATGATTTCGGGATTGCCGGGAATTTATATTGCGTACTCTGATAATTGTCTAAATGTAATTTATCTTCGCATAGTAATTATATTCGGAGTGTGGATGTGAGACCGTGTTTTAAATGATTATGAAATGTATTTGTGAAAACCCCGTCGGGTTGATGGATTTAAAAATGTTGTTTTGAATTATTGGTCTCTATTTCACTTCAATCACGTAATCCGGATATTAATTACGGCTGGGGGTTACAACATGATTACTAAAATTCCCTATAGGGGTTCATATATGATAATTACAATAAATGTAGCTGCATAGGGCTATTAGGGTGTCTAAACCCGTTCCAATGAAACAAAGACTTCTTCCCATCTTCTCTCCACCATTGCAACCCTCTCTTATGCAGTTCTCTTCTTTGATTTCCGCGTACCTTCTGTATTTGCCTATTTAAATTGTTGGTAGGGGAGGGTGAGATTCGAGAGAATCTCAGTAGGAAAACAGTACTAGTATACATGCAAGATAAGTGATTAATGCATGCCTTGCTTGCATTACATAACTCATGCTTACATAATGACATATTTGCGTGCTCAATGTTTCATGCAATAAAAACATGGCCACAGTATAAACAGAAACAAAGCTTCACTCATTCATATATGTTTTACATAATTAAGTGAAGCAATAACATGCATCAATACACCAGCACAAATATCAAATACATGCAAGAAAAGTAAGTTCTCCACCTTAATTGCCCTTCCCTGATCCTCGAATAACGTGCCTCATAATGCGTGCACCGACTGGCTCTCGACTTGGTCTTAAAATGTCAAATGTACAAGAATTAGGTTAAAACCCATTCATGTACCATTTTAGGCACTTCCATAGTGTTTATTGTGATTATATTAGCATGCTAAGAAAATTTTCCAAAATGCCCCCGAGACCCCGGCCGGCCCCGCCGTACCCAATCCGGCTGTACTTTTTTTGAAATTCTGACTAGGGCTGTTCTGACATATTTTCACCCAAGAAATTCATTTTTGGAAGCAAAATTATCAAATTTAATGTCAAATTACAAAATTACCCTTGGCAGCTCCACTTTAAAGGTTTTAGCAGCGTTTTCATAATTATGTTTTTTCAGCCTTTTCCAAAAAAGTGATCAACTGTAACCCTACCTAATTTTCTCTCCTAAACTCGATGGAATAATCAAAACATAAAAAATCCAGCCCTAGCCCCTCCAAATAGTACTGGCTGAACTTGAAATTCTCAGAAAAAAATTGGGGTTTCTGAATTCTGACCTCAAATTCTTGCTACTTTCTACTCCTAACCACTTTATTAACTATTTGATTATGTTATAACTACATTTTGACCCAATTTTGGCTGCATAAAACCTAAGGTTCAACATTTCCAAATTTTACAAACAGAGCCAAACCAACAGAAATCCACCGATTAGACTATCCTCAATAGCCAGAACAACCAAAGATTGAAGTGTAGGAAATTACCTCAAACTCCTTCTGGCTTTTTCCTCTTGTGGCTAAAAACACTAGCTTCTTAAGCAATGAAATTTGCTTCAAACAACCTTGTGAGATTTTCCTCCTTCTTTTTCTAAACTCTCTCAAGCTTTTTCTCTCCTTTTTCAGGCCAAAATTGACGTGAGTGAGCATGGAAAGGATGAAGGTAAATTTTTAAAATGTCCCATAATTTTACTTTAATTTATTTCCCCATTTTCGGATTTTTTTTACAAATTCTAAGAGATTTGTTGCCCAAACTTTGAAAAATCATAACTAATTTTAGAAAAATCGAATTGGAGTGATTCCAAAGGCTATAAAACCCTCATTGAGTCTAGTTTCAAGGAAAAATATATTATTTAGCCAATTGGAAGCACATCATTCCCAGAAATTCCATTTTTAGATGCTACTATAGAAACTTTTTAGTTTCGCTGGGTAAACCTTAAAAATGCATATCTTTTTGCATATAACTTCAAATGATTCATATGACCTATTAAATTAAAGCTCAGAATGTCTATTTTCACCCTGTAAAATTTCATAATTTTTGATCATTATTTGGTCATATAAAATCATATGACAAGCTCACTGCCTCATAGGCTATTTCACCGAAAACATAATTATATTCTCTAAAATTCACCATTTCATTTCATTGACTATTTCCAATAATTATAATATATTTGATGAATAAAATTTAGGGTGTTACATCTTATATATAGCTTCAATATACAATTTGGCATGACATCCACATTCATCTTTCATGATTTCCTAACGTCATGATTCATGCACTACAAAAAAAAAGGTATTTCGTAGCGGTGCACTTGTAGCGGTTATATTAAACCGCTACAAATTATAGTATTTGTAGCGGTTTTTTCCTAAACCGCTACAAATTTGTAGCGGCAAGAATATTTATAGCGGTTTCCTACAAAAAACCGCTACAAATTTGGCGCGAAATTCCCGCCAAAACTTGTAGCGGTTATTTTGTAGCGGTTAATGCACATAAACCGCTACAAAATACCAAAGGTCAGAATTTTGTAGCGGTTTTTACTGAAAACCGCTACAGAATTTCAAGAGACTCCAAATTTGTAGCGGTTCTGGGCAATAACCGCTACAGAATTTCAAACGTTGTGAAGATTTGTAGCGGTTATTGTAAAACCACTACAAATTTAATTATTTGTAGCGGTTAGAGTAGCGGTTATTTTAAATAACCGCTACTAATATCTGGCCTATTTAAACCCCTCGCCTCCTCCATTTCTCATTTTGCTCATTTTGTTTCCTGAGGTTTCTCTGAGTGGTTTATTCGATATTTGAGCGTTCAGACGAGTCTATAGGAGTTTTTGGTCAGTATTCCGCAGTATTTACACTTGAGGTACGTATATAACACGTATTTTTATTTATATTTGTATTTTTATTATATTTTTGTATAATAATGGACTAATTTTTTTTTAATTTGTACAGTTGATATGGCTTCAGGACAGGATAAGGGAAGGCCCCTGTGCTCCCCAGACCGACTTTACGGGGTGGCAGCAGCCGGGCAGGGGGCAGAGGGAGGGGCAGCGCGCAGGCAGGGCTACCGAGGCATCTCAGCCCATCCCTCCACACTAACCGCAGACGATCCCACAGGCGACGACCGCAGCTGAGGTGCCTGAGGTGGAGGTGCCAGAGATTAGCGTTGAGGACTTCCTCAATGAGGAGGAGTTCGAGATCCCGATTAGTGGGTTCAGGGAGATGGAGCAGTTCCTCGATGAGGAAGAGGCTCGGGAGCAGAACAACCCACGAGGGTCGTCTTCGCGGTTCACTGGGTTTGAGGTGCAGGTCGAAGGTAAATTATTTAATTTTTTAACTTTTTAACTTTGAATTATAATTTATCTAACGTGCGGTCAACTGTGCAGATGAGCAGGGGAACGTGTCGACGAGAAGGCTGGATGTGGCCGGTCTGAACAGCATGGACCGGTCCCTGCGAGTTGTAGTGCCGTGGAACGAGGGCACTGACCAGCTGATCCACAATGGGGGTCACCTGCTCAACCGCTTCCTGAGCGACCTGGGATCGAATTGGATGCGGTTCCTCCTTCACTTCCCGATGTTGAGGCACATTCCGAAGGGGCCGAAGGACTAGGCTTGGGAGGAGGTGGTTCAGGTAATTAAAACTATTTAATTAATATCTTTTGTAATTAATTCTATTTAATTATTTTTTTAAAATTATGATTTTTAGTATTATTGATATTTAAATGTATTTTTTTCAGCTGCGGTTTGCCGCCCAGGCCAACCGGAAGAGGTACGCCCTCGTGAAGATGGGCGACGCCTGGAGGAACAGGAGGAACCGTCTCTTCCACAGTGTGGATGGGGACGGGACGATGCCTCTGGAGCAGCTGCAGGAGAGCGTCCCGGACGGCGTGCCGCCGAACGACTGGGCGCGTTTCGTCCAGTTCAGGAGGAGCCCTCAGGCGCAGGTAATGTATTTATTATATTTTTGATATATAATTTTCTAATTGTTAAATATTAAATTATAATTTCAATTTAATTTGTATTTAATTTCAAATTTTATAATACATTTAATTATTTGTTTTTCCAGGAGCTTTCTCAAAGGAACGCCGCGATCCGGGCGCAGCAGACGATCCACCACACAGCAGGATCGAAGACCTTTGCTGTGACCTACAGCGAGCTGGTAACTTTTCAAGTGCTTCACTTACTTTTAGCTGATTATTTCATAATACTAATTGTTTTGTAATTGTTTCAGGAGACGAGGGCACAACAGGAGAACCGTCAGACGGACTATGCGGAGCTGTACGCCATCACACACAGACACCGTGACGGGACTGCGACCTCTCAGCAGGCAGAGGCGGCGATTGTAAGTTATTTTATTATTATATTTTTTATAAAACCAAGTTAATAATGAAAAATGGTAATTATTAATTGTTTCATAAAATGGCAGGAGCGGATGCAGCTGTCGCAGGCTGAGCTGCGACAGACCCAGCCTGAGGAGTCACAGGGGTCAGTGGACCCGACGGCTCCTCTGAAGGCGGGTTTGGATCAGCCTGAGCACCCCGGACGAGTGCGGGGGATGGGGATAGGCGCCAGACCCAGCATGATCTACGGCAGGAGCGTCGCCTCTGAGGCTGGCAGCTCTAGAGGGGTTAGACGTCGGAGGGACGAGTCGATTGACCAGCTGCGGTTAGATTTGGAGCAGACGCAGCAGCAGATGGCGCAACAGCAGCAGCAGATGCAGCAGGTGCACGCAGATACGATGTACGCTCAGCAGACGCAGTGGCGTGAGATCGCGAACACCATGCTCGAGGGAGCATGGAGTCGCCTGTTCCCAAACGAGCAGCATCCAGCGGTTCCCCCTGTCCCTCACTACGTCGTCCCGAGTACTGCTCCTCCTCCTACTGCTCCTCCTCCTGCTGATGACGATGGTGTGGTTCAGTCTGCGCAGCGGCCCGATCCAGCGGCATCTGAGGGAGCCCCACCTGAGGGAGCACCAGAGGATCAGCCCCCAGCTCCTTAGTTTAGGACGTTTTCTTTTCTTTTAAACATTTGTAAATATTTATGAGATTTTATTTCAGAATTTTCTTATTGTGTTTTATATAATTATATTTATATTATTATATCGCATTGAAATAATTTATAAATGATTTAAATCTAAATTTAAAAAAAATAAATTATATATATATATTTGTAGCGGTTTTAACCTAAAACCGCTACAAATGTAAATATTTGTAGCGGTTTTAAACTAAAACCGCTACAAATGTATAGATTTGTAGCGGTTATTAGTACATAACCGCTACAAATATATAATAATTTTATAAATAATTTATAAATTAAATATATATATAATTTATTTTTTTAAATATATTTTTTAAAAAATAAATTATATATACATTTCTAAATAATTTATAAATGTATATTTGTAGCGGTTTTGAACTCATAACCGCTACAAATTTACTTATATATTTGTAGCGGTTTCCCTTCAGAAACCGCTACAAATATATATGTTTGTAGCGGTTACACACTAATAACCGCTACAAAAACTCAAATCATTTGAATTTTGAAATTTGTCGCCTTTGTGCACATTTGTAGCGGTTATCTTATGTAAAACCGCTACAAATTAGAAAATTATTTTTATATTTAATGTTCAACGGCTTTAATATTAGTAGCGGTTTTATATAGGTAACCGCTACTAATACGTTGAACATTCATAGCGGTTATAGATATAAAACCGCTACTAATACTCAACAAGTACATTTTAAATTTCCCACCAATTAACGGCTTGAATATTAGTAGCGGTTTTATATATGTAACCGCTACAAAATTATAAACGTTGGAATTTCTGTAGCGGTTGGTGTAGCGGTTTAATAACCGCTACAAAATTATAAACGTTGGATTTTCAGAATATAAGGTTCTAGGCATTCGTCATTATCTTCTCACTCATCTTCTTCTCTATACTTTCTTCTCTCTCACTTGTAGCTATGGATAAATCATGGATAAGGTTGCCGCGCAATTCTCCTGAATATTTGTACGGATTAAACAGTTTCTTAGATTTCGCATTCACTCACGCCAGCTGTAACGGCAAGATCGTCTGTCCGTGTCGGAAATGCAAGTTCAAGAAGTGGCATCCACAAAATATTGTGAAGGAACATTTGCTTGTGAAGCCTTTCCCTGAGGACTATACGTTCTGGGCAGTACATGGTGAGAAGGCCGGCGTTAGATATGACGAGGCTCTTCCTCGAAGTTCTCAAGTAGGCGTTCAAGTAGATGAAGATGATCCTGTGAATGATGCTGTGCGTGATGCGTTTGGATTTCAAGGCGACAACTTCAACGAAGAAGTGCACGGCTCTGAGCTGGCTTTTATGGGGAATGAAGCAGCTCGAGATTTTTTCAGCTTGATGGATGAGGCAGATCGTCCTTTATATCAAGGTTATCGCAAATATTCTAAGGGAATGTCGATGTTGCTCGACTTATTACAAGATGCATTCCCCGACGCCGAGATTCCCACAACCTTCTACGAGGCCAAGAAGATCATCAACAGGTTGGGGTTGAATTATCAAAAGATTGATGCGTGCCCAAATGATTGTATGCTGTATTGGGGAGACGATTCCAGCAGGGAGACGTGCAAGAGATGTCACACATCAAGGTACAAGACAATTCGGAAGGGGAAAAAGCAGAAGAAGAAACCCGCAAAGATTCTCAGGTATTTCCCTTTGAAACCTCGTCTACAAAGATTATTTATGTCGTCTAAAACTGCTGAGCACATGAGGTGGCATGCCGTTGATAAAAACGAAGACGGTAAATTAAGACATCCGCGGGATGCAGCTGCTTGGAAAACGTTTGACAACGACTTTCCAGATTTTGCGACTGACCCCAGAAATGTCCGGCTTGCGTTGGCGACCGACGATTTCAATCCTTTCAGGAATCTTAGCATAAGTTACAGCATTTGGCCGGTAGTCTTAGTTCCCTACAACTTACCCCCTGGATGTGTATGAAACAAAGCTCTTTCATTATGTCTATGATCATTCCAGGCAAAAAGGCACTGGGCAATGACATCGATGTGTATCTCCAACCGCTTATTGCGGAATTGCTTGACCTGTGGAATGTCGGCTTGGAGACGTACGACGCTCACAGCAAGACTTTGTTCAACATGTGTGCAGCCTTGATGTGGACGATCAGTGACTTTCCTGGCCTTGGCACATTATCTGGTTGGAATGTGCACACTGGGTCGGCGTGTCCGGCTTGCAATTTCGACTCTGACGCACTGCGCCTTCCCCACAGCCGAAAGTGGTGCTTTATGGGGCATCGGAGGTTTCTCGATGGAACGTATAAGTTCAGATTGCAACGGAATCGCTTCAATGGGAGACCAGAGAAAAGAGGACCACCTCAGACTTTGTCCGGTACAGATATCTTACAGCAGCTTGAGCATGTTGACGTCGAGTTTGGAAAAAGCGACGATTCAGCACAAACTCGCCAAAAGACGCGCAGGACTTCGGCGCCTCAGCAGTGGAAGAAGATAAGTATCTTCTTCACTCTTCCGTATTGGAGATCTAATTTACTTCGCCACAGTCTTGATGTAATGCACATTGAAAAGAATGTTTGCGACAATATGCTGTATACGCTGCTTAACGAACCCGGCAAGACAAAAGATCACCTTCAAGCTAGGAAAGATTTACGCTACATGGGAGTTCGTGAAGATGCTTGGCCAGATGAGCATGACAGATTTACACCGGCAAAGTTTACCCTCACAAAACCGAACAAGGATGTGTTCCTCGCGACGTTGAAGAAAATAAAAGTTCCTGATGGGTATTCAAGCAACATTTCTCGATGTGTCGACTTGCAGGCTCGAAAGGTTGCTGGCCTGAAGAGTCACGACTCACATGTTCTTATGCAGCAGTTACTCCCTCTGGCTATAAAGAATACACTTCCTCCCGATGTTTCCATCGTTTTGGTGGAACTTTGTTCTTTCTTTCGGAAGTTGTGTTCTAAGGTTTTGATCGTTGAGGAGCTCGATCAGCTGCAGTCAAAAATCATTCTTATGCTTTGTCACTTGGAGATGATCTTTCCTCCGTCCTTTTTTACTGTGATGGTTCACCTCACAGTCCACCTCGTTCATGAAACAAAGCTCGCTGGACCAGTACAATATCGTTGGATGTATCCGATTGAGAGGTACTCATTTTAAATATGTGCTTTCATTTATTGTCCGTATTTAATGTTTGCTCGTCGTCCTTTTCATCATTTTATATCAATTTTCTCTTATGTACTTCGTAGGTTCCTTGGGAAATTAAAATCTTAAGTGAGGAATAAGGCGTGGCCAGAAGGTTCTATAGCTGAAGGCTATATAGGGGATGAGGTGCTATATTTTTGCTCAAGGTACTTTGATGATCTTGAGACGGCTTTCAACAGCCCGCCTCGTGTTGACGATTGTCCTGAACCTGCGCCGACATCAGGAGAATTTATCCCTCGTGTTGGTCAACCAGTTGGAGCAACTGAGAACTTCAAACTAACAGCAACTGAGAAGTTCCAAGCACATAGACATGTCTTGATTAATTGCAGTCAAGTTGAGCCTTTCATACGGTAAGAATTGTACACTCACATGTATGTTATTCGATCTATATCTTTCGTAACATTTCTCACTTTCATTTCACTAACGCCTTTCCATTATTAATTGCAGGGAATTCAGAAGTCATGTCAAGCGTCAGCTCAGGATCCGTACACAGACATCCTCGGAAGTTGATAGGAGGGTCCACAGAGAATTCCCGGGCTGGTTTGCTCGCAGAATACTAAATGACCACAACCCACACTCACCGGATTTCAGAGCTCTCACAATCGGCCCTCTTGATCATGCAAAACGGTTTACAGCATACAATGTCAATGGTTTTAAGTTTTGCACGGTTTCACGGGATCAGGGATTGCAAACACAGAATTCGGGTGTTTATGGCACATTTGGGACAAGGAGTTATGCGAGCAGCAGTGACGCCAACATGCAGTTCGGAGGCATCCCTTACTATGGCAAGCTTCTTGATGTGGTCGAGCTTAATTATCAAGGCCGTTTCACCGTGACGCTGTTCAAGTGTTTGTGGGCAAATACCACGACTTCTCGGGGACTGACAACTGACGACCTAGGGATCACATCAGTCAATTTCTCACGCCCGATTCATACTGGTATTTCTCAAGATGATGAGCCGTATATTCTAGCTTCAGAGGCACATCAGGTTTATTATGTCGAGGACGAGCGGCATAGGGATTGGCACATGGTCGTTCATTTAAAGCCAAGAGACCTTTACGACATGGGTGAAGGCGATAACATCGCCTACGAGAGTGAGCCATTTCAGCCAGCTGATTTTGAAAACTACTTCCCTGAAGGCGATGACAATTTACCTCTACTGCGGTGAGTTTTTTTAAGTCCACGTCATTTCAATTAAATTTTTTAAATTTAATAATACATCAATAACAATAATTTTTCTACAAAATTTCTGTAGGGATGGCGACGATGAGTGATCAAATTCAATTGTAAAAAATTTGTCTTTAAAAAAAATGCAAAAAATTTGTGTTAAAATAAAATGTAAAAAAAATTAAAATAATATTTGTAGAATTCAAGTGTAAAAAATTTTTCTTTACAAAAAATGCAAAAAATTTGTGTTAAAATAAAATGTAAAAAAATTTTTTTTAAAAAAAATAATATAATATTTGTAGCGGTTATTAAACCGCTACAAAAAAATAAATAACCGTTACTAAATAATAACCGCTACATTAACCGCTACAAATAATTAAACCGCTACAAAAATATAAATAACCGCTACTAATTAGTAACCGCTACATTAACCGCTACAAATAATACGTAAATCCCTATAAATACCCTTATCACAACTCATTTCAAACACTCCCCAATTTCTTTTCACCTTACCCTTCTTTCATTTCCTCTCATTTACAACTTCTTTCGTATGAGTAGAGGAGCTGAATAATACGATCAAATATGGTAACAAGATTTTCAATTTCTTTTAGAATACTTCTTTCCTTTCTATAAAATTTATTCTAAACATCTTTTTTTCTAGATATATCTTAACTCTATCTCATTTTCATCTATTTTTCATATACAATTACATTATATTATAAAACATAATAATTCCTTATTACCTAACTATCGTTAATAATATTATTAATATAATTTTATACTAATCATATTCAATTACATTTTTTATTTTTAATTTATTAATAAGTTAAACTATTAAATAATAAACTAATTGAAATAGATAAAATAATAACAAATTAAACCATTTAATATAATATTGAAAAAAAAGAAAAAAATCAACGTATATTTTTTTAAAAAATTTTAAATATTTGTAGCGGTTATTAAACCACTACTAAATAACGCGCCTTTTTAAAGGTAAATTTAAATTTTTTGGCGGCAAATTTGAATTTCATGAAATTAGTAGCGGTTTTAAGAACCGCTACTAATTTCATGAAATTCAAATTTGGTAGCGGTTTCTTAACCGCTACAAATAAAAAAAGTCATTTTTAACAAATTTTCATTTTTATATATTTGTAGCGGTTTTTTAACCGCTACAAAAAAAAAAATCTTTTTAAAGCTGTAAATAAAATTTTTTATATTTGTAGCGGTTATATAACCGCTACAAAGATCTCTTGATTTTGTAGCGGTTATTTTTGATTGAGTAGCGGTTTTATAGAACCGTTACAAAATCGCTTGCAACGTACGATTTAGTAGCGGTTTTTCTAACCGCTACTAACCTAGTTTGTAGCGGTTAAAACCGCTACGAATACCTATTTTTAACCGCTACTAAATCACGTTTTTTTTGTAGTGATGTAGCCAAACTTCTTTGATAAAAAAATTATTTTTATTATTATTTTTTCCTTTATATAAAAAAAATTAAAAAATAAAGAATGTCACTCTCTTGGTTTATTATCATGAATTCAACAATATAGTAAAATCTATTATACCACTAGCAAACATAAGTTTTAGTGGAAAAGAGTTTGACAGCTTCAATATGAGCTCTTGAGTTTGAATTTATATGAATGCAGAAAATGTTATTAGGAGATTTACCACTAATTGAATCCAACAATTTTTAAATATGGCCAATTAGATAGTAATATTAAAAAAAACTATATAAAGCAGTTATTTTTTTGGTTTAAATTATAAGTCGTATCATTAAATTTTTCATATGTATGTATAATTTTACTCTGTAAATAAAATATAAGCAAGAGGAGTATAGGGAAATGTGGAGACAATTAAGGTTGTTTTTATGGGAAATTACTTAATTATTAGTATATACAGGAATCTGATAAAAAGAAAAAAAAAGACAGATTTAATTAAAAAATGACATGAAATAAGAAGATTTGCATATGGGAAAATTAGGGTCTTGATAGGTCTTTCATCAAGGTAATTTCATACGGGGACAATACCTATAATTAAATAACTATATAAGAACCCAGTAAAAAGAAAAAAACTAATACATATTTAATTAAAAAAATGACCTGAAATTACAAGGATTTGCATATGGGAAAGCTAGGGTCTTGATAGGTCTTTTATCAAGGTAATTTATATGAAATGCATTGCATTTTTAAAAAATTCAAAATAACAGTGATAGATTTTGTTTTAAGGACCTAAACCCATTTTTCAAGTTGATGAAGAAACAACCAACTAAACGCATTGTCGCACCCCCACCCAAAAAAAAAAAAAAAAGATAATAAAAGAGCCGTGCATAGAGAGAATGACCTTTGAAACTTGTAAGGCATATTGCTTCATGTGGGATTGAGAGATTCATCCCTATCAGGCATAAAGTCATGATCTTGCTTCATTATTTTACTAGATTTCTGAGATATATTCTGGTAGATTCCTCAGATTTTAGCTTAAGTTTTGTTTTATAATAATAACATTGCAAGTAGTCCATGTTTCATGGTTTATTACCGATTTAATTAAATAACTATATAAGAACCTAATAAAAAAGGGAAAAAAATACAGATTTAATTAAAAAAAATGCAGATTTAATTAAAAATGGCCTGAAGTTAACGGATTTGCATATTAATATTTCCATATATCTATAGAACTAAATGGGAAAGTTAGGGTCATGATAGGTCTTTTATATTTTATATTGATGCATTGCATTTTTAAACAATCAAAATCACAGTGATAGATTCTTTTAATGAAATTATATTAGATATTTTGATATTTTCCCTCAACAAGATTGCATTTGTTCCTGAGTATTCTACAAGTCACCCTTTGTTTCTCTTATAAGTATTAAGTCTCTTATTTAGGCTTTTAACTGTTTAACAACTCTCCTTGCTTGGAAGGCCAGAACCATGACTCAGGAAAAGGACAACAATTTCACTTTCCCAAAATGCGACGTCGTTTCGGATTTCTCAGATCATCACTTTATGGATCGTGATTCGCCTCGTTCGGCGACGAATCTTTTCCTCAGGACCATCAGCAAGGAGTGGCGGATCCTCCAAGAGAACCTACCCGAATCCATCTTCGTTCGGGTCTCCGAGACCCACTCCGACTTGCTCCGTGCCGCCATCATCGGGGCCGCCGGCACGCCCTACCACGACGCTCTTTTCTTCTTCGACATCGCCCTCACTCCCAATTACCCTAATGAGCCTCCCAAGGTTCATTACCTCTCACACGGGCACCGGGTCAACCCGAATCTCTACAGCAACGGCACCGTCTGCCTGAGCCTCCTCAACACATGGAAAGGCGACCCGAGCGAGCATTGGAACCCGAAACAGTCAACATTATTACAGGTTCTGCTATCGATTCAAAGCCTCGTCCTCAACGAAAAACCCTACTACAACGAGCCTGGAACAGTCTGCTGCTGGAAAAAACTGTCGGAGTATTACAGTCAGAACGTGTTCTTGCTCACCTGTAAGACTACAATTAACTTGATTCGGAACCCTCCGACGAACTTCGAACCCTTGATTAAGCACCATTTTCGCCGGCGAGCAAAAGCGATTCTAGCGGCGTGTGACGCGTACGCAAACGGGCGCGTGATGGTCGGGTTTTACGGGTGTGACGGGGCAGCTCCGGCGAGTTTTAAAATCCGGCGCAGCTTTCAGACGAGCACGGAAGTAGTTTATGCTAAGCTCGTTGAAGAATTCCGACGGATAGAGGTCAGTGTCCCGCACGCCAGCGAGAGGTTGGTAATTTCACACGAGCCCAAAGGGATTTTCTCGTGCATGATGGAAATAATAGAGATCCTTTGTTATTGAAGAACGAAAAAGGCTTGGTACAAATTTCTTAGAGTATCTACTCAATTACTTCACAATCAATCATTCTTGTCCTTGCTATGATCAATTAATTTTTGCTATGTGGATGCGATTTGTTTCTAGAGATTCTTGCTTTTGCCAAAATTCTAGTGTTTTTTTTCCCATAACGCTATATTTGAATTGGGTCTCAACTTGGGGTACGTACAAATTGCATCCCATGCTCATAAAAATGAAAAATTTTGAATTAAAATAACCTTCCATATCTTTTAGGAAGAATTGCTCATAAAGGCCTCATTAAAAATTTATTTGTTAAATAAAATCTGAAATCATTTAAGGGAAGATCTTTGACACATGAGAAAAATTGCTTGTGCACAAGAGAAGATCTTTTGCACATAGGGAATATTATTTGACCACAAAGGAAGATATATTGAACACTAAGAAGATTATTTAAACATAAGGAAAGATCTTCTACACACGGGGAAGATTGTTTGAAAATAAGGTCATCCCATTTGAAAAATAAATTTTCAATGAGGTATTTATGAGCAATTTTCTCCATGTTCTAATAAGGAATTTGTTTGGGACAATTAGGTAGAAGAACTAGGGGTGTTCGGGATCGGGAATGGCATTCCCGATCCCGAAAGGTCTTTGGGAACCAAATTGCTTCCCGATCCTGAGAATTTCTCGTCCGGACGGGGATTCCCGAGCTTGGGATCGGGAATTTCCTGAATTCCTAATCCCACGTACACTAAAAATCCCATCATCATCTTCTAGCCCCATCTACCGCACATACTCCAACCCATAAGCTATATATGTTTCCACAAAAATCAGTAACAAAAACAAGGCACAATACCAACAGAAAAATCAGTCAATTCAATAACATAAATTTGTGCTTTGCCTCAGTGAATGTAGGCAAAATCAGTGAATTCATATGAAAATAAACAGGAAAACATCAGTGAATTCGGTAAGCTATTTGGCTGCATATTTTAGGCTTTGCGCATATAGAGTAGTTCCCAATGGCAATTAGATACCTTACAGAGCTTGAGTGCTTGACGATGAGATCTGGAAGACCGACCAGAGCAGGGCAGTACTATCATGAGTCGTTCGTAAAGCAACGAGAGCGAGGGCACCGATGAGGGGAAGACCGGAAGACCATGATGCAAAGCAGACAAGGGAAGACCATCTCAGAGAGAGCGAGGACGCTGATGAGGGAAGGGGGTTCGAATTTGGGAGTTGGGACTATGTCAAAAATCAATTTGTGGTTGAGACTTGAGGCTTGAGGGCGAGACTGGGATTCTGAGAGAGCAAGAGTGACGAGAGAGCGATAGTGACGAGAGAGTCAGAGTGTGAGATCTGCTCATCTGCCTGAGAGTTGAGACATTAATCAAAAAATGAGACTTGAGTGTTTTTTTTTGGGCTGAAAGACTTGATTGCTTTGTGGCTGGCCTGGGCTGAATGGGCTTTACCTACACTTAAAAAAAATAAAATAAACATAGTCCATTATTTCGGGATCGGGAAATACCATTCCCGATTTTTTGGGACGGGAAAATCCCGTCCCAATTTACTCGGGATCGGGACGGGAAGACCAGGACGGGAATTTGTTGAACACCCCTAGGAAGAACCAAGGAAAAAAAGATATTTATTAATAATTATTTTAAAAATTGTAATTATTTTTTAACTCCAAAAATTAAAATACATTTTTTTCAATTACGATTCTAACTCTGATAAAACTATTAGGTTTTCTATATCTATATTTAGTTATCAAATCTGTTGATATCTCCATGTATATTTTGATAAAAAAAAAATGTAAGCAACTCAATATTTTTATGGCATTCTTATACATATCAGATTATCTTTAAAAGTTATTCAAATTAAAATCGCCTCTAAAATCTAAAAATAATAAAAAATCTACCTCTTTCTAAGTTTTGATTATTTTTAAAAACTGTAAAACATAAGAAATATTATAATATATTTATTTTAAAAATATGTGACTTTTTATGGGAAAAAAGCCTAAACAAATTACCGAATGCAAAGGTTTGAATTAGCTTAAACAATCAATTCTTAAACAATAAATTCTTTAATAAATAGCCAATATCTCAATTACTAAACAATGTTAATTTTGCAAATGAAAAATCATATTTTAATCTTTCATCCTTAAAAATAATTATAATTTTTAAAATCCTCAGTAATAAATATCTTTTTACCTTGGTCCTTCTTCCTAATTTTCCAAATCTGTTTTGATTCTCAACTCTTGTGATTTTTAATTTCATGTGGAGGTTTGAATAAGCTTTTGATTAATAGTTCCAAAAAAAAAAAATACTATGCTTTTAAGGGATAAAAGATGGTTTAGCTTTTGGAACACTGTTTTAAAAGCTAATCAAAACACCACTAGTATCTACTATTTTGATTTTTTTTTTGGTTCAACAATTTACTATTTTGATTTTTTTTTTGGTTCAACAATTTACTATTTTGGCATTGATTGATGAATTGCAATCAATTTGTACGGATTTTAAATTTTAATGTTCTACATTCACACTCAGATATTTCTAATATCTCGATTTTCTACTATGAAATTATTGCATTTTATTTCAATTTAAAGCTCAAACCCATATATTGATTATATGAAAGGAGGAACGTTGAGAGTTCCTTCTTCTACCACCTGACAAGCCCTCTTTCTGCCATCTCACAAGTAAGATTATCGTAAAAAATAAAAATAAATAATGATAAAAAAATACATTAATCAATAGAAAATAATGAGAGGTTACTAAATTTAGGTAGCTTATTCTTTATTTAAATAATTTATTTTGTAAATTTTAACTTAAGAGATAACTTTCAACGACCCCACAGCCATTCAAGATGATAAATCAATAGAAAAATATAAAGTTTCTTAAATATATATATAAAACACATGTTCATGTTTAGAACAAAATATAATAAATAGTAGATGCCTTAATCCTTTTTTCAATATCTGTTTGGGTAAAAAAATTATCCAATAAAAAAATGTTATGGGTCTTTTTTCAGTCTTTTTTTCTACTATGAGATTTTGGAATCTTTTCAAAGATTATACTTTTTTTCTTTGTGTTAACGTATTGCGCGTGTTTTAAACAAGTTTATTTAATAAATAAACTTTCATATAAGGAAACTTAGGGACGGAGAAGGACCTAGTGGGAATAATATTTAGGTAAGAGGACCTTAAATGTTGTAATTATTTAGAAAGACTAAATAAAAAATATAAATTAGAAAATACTAAATTACCATTATTTAAACCTTCTATATTCTCTCTCACCACATCTTATAATTTTCCCAATATTTCGTGAAATAATCAATATTTATTCAAAATAATTCAAAGTAATTTTAATTTTAAATTCAAAACTAATTTTAAATAATTAAATTAACAAAAAAAATTAATTTCTTTACTTTTTATCGCTTTTAATCATTAATTTTTTTAGGATTTCTGAATAATATGAGTTATGCGTCTATCAAAACCATAAAGTTGGAACGTATTTTTGTTTATTTATTGGTTGGGTTGGATATCACGAAGTTGGGTTTTTATATATATATATATATATATATATATATTTATTTATTTTTGTTTATTTAGTAAGCTAATAATGAGTCTATGACAAAGTTCTTTCCCCTCATTAACATGCATTCTTTTGTTTGGCCATTAATAATATATTCTTTTAGGATTCCATACTTTTATTTTTTTTCATGCCACTATAATCCCAATCCCTAATTACAAATTAAATCTTAGTTAATATAATTACAAATTTTAAGAGGTAATATAATAACTAATCACTAGTACAAAAAAGTGTTTTAGACTGGCACCTTTAGTCCAGCTATAGCGGATAAGGTCTAAAAGAAATGATCGGTGGCATTTTCATAATTAAAAACAAATTGGGAGACCGGGTAGAGTGATATAAGGTCTAAAAATATTATTTAGACCGGTTCTACACTAACCGGTCTAAAAAGATTAAACTTTTAAAACCTGCTTGGATTTTAAACCGGTCTAAATGTTTCAGCGGGGAAAAAAAAATTAAAAACTCATTATTTTTTAGATCGGTTATTGATATAACCGGTCTAAAAAATATTTATTTTAGACCGGATAATAGAATAATTGGTCTAAAAGAAAGGTTTTAAGACTGGCTATTCTAATAACCGGTCTAAAAGATAGACTTTTAAGAAAGACTGGTTGTTAGAATAACCGGTCTTAAAAATGTTTTAAGACCGGTTATTTTTATAACCGGTCTTAAAAGTCTTCCCCAAATTACTTTCACGACTTAAGCTCCGTGCCTTCTTCCATTCTGAAATCCTTCCAAGCTGAACAGCAAACACTCAAGAACGAACAACTCCTCCAAATTAGTCATTACAAGAGTGGAATTAGTGTGTCATCTTGGATTGGTATTGCACTTCCGCTATGAGAATGGGATCTTGGAGCTAGCATCCCCGTTGCTCAGTGTTAGGGCGTATTGGTACTCTCTCTTTTCATTGAGTGTCGAGGTTTGACAGTGCTTAACACACTCTCTTCTCATTTTTATGCATCGTCAATCTGCAAAATTTGGATAATAAACTTGTTGAAGCCCTAATTCTCTTCTAGGTAGTTTTTTTCTTCATCTATTGTTTTTTTTGGTGATTTGTTTGCTATGGCCGATGAAAAAGGTTGTGGGTATGATTTGGGAGATTGGAAATGTGGGGGTATTGTGGTTCTGATTTCTGAGACATTACTGGTCTTTCTTTTATCTGAGACATTTGTTTGCGTTATGATAGCTTCTCTATTCCTTATTCTTTCTTTTATTCTTCTGTGATTGTAATGATTGTAATACATCCTTGTAGTTCCTATAGTACTGGTGTTGTCCTTTGCTTATTCATGTAAATTTAAGCATTTTTTATAAATGGAAGTCTACAGAACAAGTAAGATAGATATTGTTATAACTTTCTAACTAAATCAATATTATAAGAGTTCCCGCAAAATAACAAGCATAGGAAACTTCTCAAATCCTTTTTTAAGATAATAGTACTTTGGGCAAGCCAATTAGATTTGAGTTGAAGACTAAAAGTATTATTGTTGAAGTTTCTGCTGCATGAGCACTAGTTCAGATGTAGGTGTAACCCCCTTCGTAATTATATCCGAAATACGCGATTAAAATAAAATAGAGACCAATAATAATCAAAACTCATTTAAAATCCCATCCTTGAGATAGAGTTTTCAAAAATACCTTTTAAAATCTAAGGGTTAATATAACTTTTGGTCCCTGAAGTTTGATTCAATTTTGGTTTTGGTCCCTCAAGTTTGAAATATGTGGTTTTGGTCCCTGAAGTTTCATGCGATTTTGGTTTTGGTCCCTGAAGTTTGAAATCGATGGTTTTGGTCCCTGAAGTTTCACCCGATTTTGGTTTTGGTCCCTCAAGTTTGAAAAGGACTTGGCGACCCAATTAAAAAACCCGACCCGACCCAGAAAAAAAATCAAGTCCTTTTCAAACTTGAGGGACCAAAACCAAAATCGGGTGAAACTTCAGGGACCAAAACCATCGATTTCAAACTTCAGGGACCAAAACCAAAATCTCATGAAACTTCAGGGACCAAAACCACATATTTCAAACTTGAGGGACCAAAACCAAAATTGAATTAAACTTCAGGGACCAAAAGTTATATTAACCCAAAATCTAATTAACTTGGTCTTATATTCACATTTTGAATACAATTACTATGCAAAGATAAATCACATTCATATAAATATCAGAGTGCACAACATAATTATCCCGGCAATCCCGGGTACATACCTTCGCTAAAGATATATAGGGCACAATTGCCCATTACAATTCCTCAAATGGGGATTACACAATCTCATCTTAAATTCATAACCATATATTCAACCGAATCATATACAGTCTTCACAACTTATTGGTAACCAACTACCAACTCTCATCTCGAAGGAGTCTTAGCCGCTCCCTCCACGAGCCACTTGTCCTGTCTAAATTGTTGGTAGGGGAGGGTGAGATTCGAGAGAATCTCAGTAGGAAACATATACCATAATGCATGCATGATAGATGCTATGTGTATGACATGTTAGATTTATTTAGATGCATGCCCCATAATGACATTTCTGCATGCTCAATGTTTCATGTAACAAAACTATGGCCACAGCAAAATAGAAACAGAGCTTCATTTATTCAAATATGCTCCACACAATCAAGTAAAGCAATCACATACATCACTACACAAGCAAAGATATCAAATACATGCAAGTAAGATAAGTCCCCTACCTCCAGTCTTTTCTCCTCGATTTGCGTTCCAGCAACTCAGGGCTTCACATTCGATCCTACAATGTCAAATGTACTATTTAGACACTTCCATAGTGTTTCTGGGGGTTATATGAGGCTATATTGAAAATTTACTAAAATACCCCTGGGGACCTGGCCCAGACCCCGCCATACCCGGTCCGGCTGTATTTTTCTTGAAATTTTGACATGGGCTATTATAACATATTTTCACCCAAGGAATCCATTTCCGGACTCGGAATTATCAAATTCAATGTCAATTTACAAATTTACCCTTGGCAGCCCCACTTTAAGGGTTTCAGGGGCGTTTTCGTAATTATGCTTTTTCGGCCTTTTCCGAAAAAGTGACCAACTGTAACCCCATCTAATTTTTTCTCCTGAACTCAATGGAATCATCAAATCATTGAAAATCCATCTCTAACCCCTCCAAACCAGCCTTGGCCGAAATTCTCAATTCCTCGGGAAAAATTGGGGTTTTTCGGTTTCGGCTCCGCAGACGTGTTTCTTTCTACTCCTAACCACTTTATTAACCATTACATTGGGTTGGGTTAGAACTACCATTTAGTATCAATTTGGGCAACATAACACCTAGGCCAACCCATTTTCCAAATTTACAAACAAAGACAATCCGGTGAAATTTCATCGATTAAATCAACCACAGCAGCCAGAACAATCAAAGATTGAAGTTTTGGAGGTTACCTTAAGCTCCTTCTGACTTATCCTTCTTATGGATGAACCCTAGCCTCTCTAAACAATGAAATTCCTTGCTTCAAGACCTTAATTCACATAGAGTAATAACTTAGGAGAAGGATTATACACGTTAGGTACGAATTCACTGAATAAATCGACCTACCTTGTGAGATTTCTCCTTCCTTCTCCCTATTTTCTCCAAGCTCTCTCTCACATTTTTGTTTCTGAAATGGCGTCAGAAAATGGCTGATGAAGATGGAGGAATTGCTTTTAATTCCATGCTGATGTTATATTTTATTTTGATGATGTCATAATTCCCATTTTCGGATTTTCTAGCAGATTTTTGGCCCAAACTTTGAAAAATCATAACTAGTTCTAGAAAAATCGAAATGAGGTGATTCCAAAGCCAAATGAAAGGTATTTAAGTCCACTTTATAGAAAAAATATGGACCATTATTAGAAATCACCACACAAATACATAATTACACAAAACTCAAAACTGCTTCAAAACAGAGTCCAGTTTTGATCCCAAACTTTGGACAGACATATCTCCTAGTTCCAAAAACGAAATGGTACTAATTATATGTTCATTTTGAAGTTTGAGATGTGAATTTTAAGACTGGAAATTTTCAGAATTTTTAGACACCATTTGATCATTAAAAACGTTCACACAAAAGGACTGCCCAGAATAGAGTTTCACTGGACAAAACTTCAGATTTTGCATATTTGCTTCCAATGATCCCATTTTCATACCAAACATCATTCCCACATAAATTTTCACAAGGAATCCATTGGAAACACCAAATTAATCAAATTCAAATTCCATTGACATGTTTCTCCAATAATCACAACATGTCAACACAAGTCACAATTCAAACTCACATTGCAATTCTTTACTTTCCAAAGTTCCAGACCAATTCCAATGAACTCACACACATGGGATTCCACCCACTCAATATCACAACAAATCAATCCTAACCATTGATCTTCAAGTTACCAATGAGTTTCCTCTTCGGTAACTGACCAATTGGTCGGTAACTTTACTGTTTTGCCCCTGATTATGGCAATTCCTCCTGAATCGCCACTAAACACATCATACTTTTCCATTTAGCCACAATATGCGCCCTCCCTCTATTTTAAGTCAATTTAGATATTAATCGATAATTAAACTTAAATATTGGGTTTTGGCACTGCTCACAACGCAAACGCATCATAGTTCACATCATAATCTCCAAAAGGGTCCATTTATCACTAATCACATCCGCTTTTGGAGTCATTATCCCTTAATCACAATTTGGGATTTTGCTAAACCGGGGCTTAGCAATCCACTAATCTTAGGCTTATTTTCTAGCCTCGAGTCTCACAATTCGGGGTATTACAATATGTGTCACCATTGCAAATCCTTATAGTTTCAATTGAAGAAAAGCTTCTAAGTCAACAGGAAAGGAGCTTGTTCTTTGGCCTACCTAATTCTATTTTTTAAATAAAAAGAGTGAGCAAGAAGAGAATGTATAAAGAATTGGCTAAATTTATATTATTGCAGAATTTCCCTTTAGGCAGTTTATTTTGGTTTCTTCATCCAATAAAGAAGAAAAGTGTTGTGTTAGTGCTTGATGAGTTCTATTGTAATGGCGATTCATTCATGCTTGATCTATCTAACCCTCCTTATATAGTGTTGTATTGAATGTCAGTAAAATTAAGGATTTATTCATGTTTTGGCAATTAAATATGGACTGCGAATTTGTGTACATGTTGATTTTGAGAAAGTTCATGCTCTCTATGATTCATTGTAGGGCAATGCTGACTGATATAAATGGTCTTGATGAAGTCATGTGACATTCCCGATATTTGTTGCATAATGAGTTGCTGATAACGTGTGGTTGGCAGCAGAAGACGTGTAGGTACCTTCTAGTTTGAGTATATGATTATTTTGATTATTGAAAGTAGTTCTTTCACTATGATTGACATTTGTTTTTTTTGAAGAGGAATCATTTTGCCAAAGGCCAAGACGTTGTGTCACAATCTTGGTACTTGACTCCACTTTCTAGGACATTGGTATAACTAAAATACTGCCACACTCATTTATCCATTGAATATGGAATTTTTACTGGCATAATCATTGCTGAATTTTCATATTTCATTCAATTTCATGCTTTCATGAATCATTGAAATTGTGCTTGCTATTTTGTTGTGTTCTTGTTTGTCTGATACTTGTATGACATGTTCGTTTGCACCAGAATTTTTTTTATTTCATTTAACAAAGGGATTAATAATACTCTTGTAGAGCTTAGAAAGCCAAGGGAATAGGGGGGAGACAAGTTGATGGAGTGTGGGAATGCTAATTCTTTCTTCTCCATGAAATTATAGTTACATAGCTCTTACATTTATGATTTTAGGAAGTATTTATGAGTGGTAATTGATCCTATGTTTGATAAACTTAAGCTCAAAACTTTTGAAAATTTTGTAAAATAAAAGCTAGTATTTTAAAAAAAATTCTTTTTCTCGTATTTAAAATTGAAAACAAGTGGTTTAATTTGTTCTTTTTCTATGGTTCTGACATTTAAATGAGATGCACATATCTTCTTTGTATCTTATACATGTTTGGCCAATATCTTTTACTGAGATTGATTGTTATTGTTCTTGTTCATTGAGAGTTCCTAATATACATTTAGACCCACTAGTCATAGAACTGTTTCATGAAACATGAACTATCATGAGACATATACGATCATTTCTCTTTAATTAATCATGATTGTATGTGAATATTGGTTTTATTATTGCTAAAGTTCACCTTTCTATTATTGCTGCTGAGGCTTATTTTATTGCTTTTGGTTATTGATTAGTAGTTTACGGTCTTTAAAGCCTTTCTTCCAGCATGCAATCCACCCCATCATACCAAACTCATCTTTCTCGTGTAGTTTCCGGTCTTCAAAGCCTTTGTTTGAGTGATTGACGGGTAATTCAATTAGTCTTTGCCAATAAATAATTGAAATAATGCCAACCAAAATTGATCTTTGCTATATATATATGATATGATATCATAATTGGAATATTTTGAAAGTTAGTTAGGTTAGTAAATTAGAAGACCGAGATTAAACATCAGTGGCTCTAGCTGTTTAAGAGCGGCATTAGCCAAACATGGCCTTAACCGTGTCTAATTACTAATAGGTCCCTAATTAATGAACCCTTAATCCCTATGGTACTATTCTATTTCTACTATTTGTATTGGCAATATATATGGCAATCGACCCATTGTATTGGACAGATTTGCATTGTTAATGAAACTTGTACTAGTTAGATTACTCTTCTTCTATCTCTAGCTCTCTACTCTCTTCTACTTGTCCATTTTGTAGTAGTTAAACTAGGTACTTGGGTGTAATGATTGCATGCTCTCATCATACACCCGCCTTTTCCAGGGGAAAAACTAGAAAACAAAAACAAAAAGGTGTTGAAATATATAGACCATAGTTGGATAAAAGATAAACGGACGAGTGTTGAATATGATAATGGGGTGAAGGATTTTTTAGACTTTGCAAAAAGAAATGTCGATTATGATAGTGAGATGTTTTATTGCTCTTGTGTAGAATGTTTGAATGAGAAGCAACTAAGTGCTGCAGATATATATACACATTTAATTTATGAAGGGTTTTGTAAGACGTATATGGTATGGGTATAGTATGGCGGACAATTAAAAATGCCAAGTGCATCTCGACAGGGGGAGTGACTTGTGATGATAATGAAATGGATATGGATGATCAGATAAAGGATATTATTTGTGATGTAGAAGAAGAGGCTTTTGAACAATCACATGCATATGGTAATATGTGCAGTGATGCTGAGACGCCACTATACTTGGGTGTGAAAAATACCAATTGTTAAAAGCAGTATTGAAATTGGTAAGCTTGAAAGCACATCAGGGATGGAGCGATAAGAGTTTTTCAGAAACGCTTGAGGCCTTTAAGGACATGCTTTCAGATGATAATGTGTTGGCTTGTCGATACTATGATGCTAAGAAAATACTGTGTCGACTATCGACTAGTGATAAAGTATAAAAAGATCTATGCATGTCCTAATAGTTGCATATTGTATAGAAAAGAGCATGAAGAGAAGCAGTATTGTCCGATGTGTGAAATCGCAAGGTGCAAATCAAATAAGGCCCCAGCAAAAGTATTGTGGATCATATCGAGGTTCAAACACTTGTTTGCTAATGAAAATGATGCAAAAAATTTGAGATGACATACAGATGAGAGGATTTCCGATGGAAAGCTTTGACATCCTACTGATTCTTCTCAATGGAAGAAAATTGATGAATTATTTCCTAGCTTCGGTGAAGAACCTAGGAACTTTAGGCTTGGGCTCAGCACAAATATCATGAATCCTTATGCTAGTCTAAGTAGTATACATAGTTCATGACCTGTTCTTTTGGTTATTTACACTTGTCTCTTTTGTTATGCATGAAATGAAAGTATATCCTGTTGTCTATGTTGATGTTGGGACCAAAATAACCCAGGAATGACATAGATGTTTACCTAGAATCCTTGATCGAAGACTTAAAAGAGTTGTGGGATGAAAGTGTCGATGTTTTTTATGCGAACAAGAAGGAGATTTTTAAAATGCGAGCCATAATCTTTTGTACTATAAATGACTTCCCTGGATATGGAAACTTGTCAAGATATAGCGTTAAAGGCCACAAAGCATGTCCGATTTGTGAAGAAGGCACATGTTACCATCAACTTCAACATGGAAGAAAGACCATTTATCTTGGCCATAGGAGATTTCTTAGACGGGGCCACCCATATTGTAGATTAAAGAAAGTGTTTTTTGGTGGTCAAGAGTTTGAAGATGCTCTCGAGGCATTGACTGGGGAAAAGGTTTATGAAAAGATGAAAAATATCAATATAACCTTCGGTAAGACCACAAAGAGTAGACATGAGAAAAATATATGGAAAAAGAGGTATGTCTTCTTCGATCTTCCATATTGGCGCAATCTTAATGTGAGGCATTATATTGATTTCATGCATGTAGAGAAAAATGTATGTGATAGTATTGTTGGGACATTGCTTAACATACAAGGTAGTTTTAAGGATGGCGTGAAGGCAATATTAGATTTGCAAGAAATGGAAATACGAGAAAACTTACATCCAAGGCCATATGGCAAGAGAACTTTTTGTCCTCCAGCTTCTCATACTTTGTCTAAGGATGAGAAAAGAAGTTTATGAGAGTGTTTATATGGCATCAAAGTTCCCTCAGGGTATTCTTCAAATTTTAAGAAACTTGTGTCAATGAAAAACTTGAAGTTAGCTGGGTTAAAATCTCATGATTGCCATGTCATAATGCAACAACTGCTCTCAGTAGCTATTCGAGGCATTGTCGAATATGGTCTTCAACACATATTGACTAAACTTTGTTTCTTCCTCAATGCTATTTGTATAAAAGTCGTTGAGAAGCTTTTTCTTCCTTCTTTTTTTGACATCATGGTACACCTAATTGTTTATCTAGTGAGGGAGATAAAGTTGTTCGTCCTTAACTATTTTCGGTGGATGTACCCAATTGAAAGAACTATGAAAATCCTAAAAGGGTATGTGAAGAACCCTAACCGGCTTGAAGCATCTATTGTTCAGAAATATGTCTCTAAAGAAGTTATGGAATTTTGTTAACATTATTTGTCAAATGTAGGACACATTGGGCTTCCTAAACATCATGATCAAGAAGGGGATAGATGCAGGGCAACAGTAAAAAGTGTGGATCTTGATGAATTGCAATAAGTCTACTTGTAGATCTTGAATAATGTTGATGAAGTTCAATATTACATATATGCTCATAAAGAAATTGTACTAAAACAAAATAGTCGAATGACTGAATAAAGGTTAATTAGGGAGTATAACAGAACTTTCGCACATTGGTTCAAACAAAAGGTTGATGGAGAAGAACGTGTTTCTGATATAATAAATTGGTTAGCATGTGGTCCTGAGGTTGATGTCATAAGTTGGACTTCATTTGTGATCAATGGTTATACATTTTACACGAAGTCCTTAGATGATAAGAGCACTGTCCAGAACAGTGGTGTTGTGTTAGTGGCTGAATCTATGCAGATTCGAAAGATAAGAACCCTAAACTGGCTGTCATACCTTATTATGGGGTTATTGAAGAGATTTGGGTGGTTGATTATGTTAAAATTAGATTTTCCATTTTTAAATGTAGGTGGGTTGAGATCAATAATGGTGTGAAGATCGATAGGTTAGGATTTACATTAGTAGATCTGAATAGTAGAAGTTTTGGGGATGAACCTTTTATTATGATAGATCAGGCAAAACAAGTGTTCTATATTATTGATTAGACAAATAAAATGTGGTCTGTAGCTCTCCAAGGAAAAATGGTCGTTGATATTGATAAGAAAAGTTGCTCAAACTTTGATATTCTTGAGGCTCTCTTTTTTTCCAGGGGTCTACAAGAATTGAACGAAGAAGATGAAGCAGATAATGAGCACGGCACAAGAAATGATCATGATGAGGGAATGTAGGAGGATATCTCTTTATGATACTACTTTGAAAATTAACTAGCTAAAGTAATTATGATTATGATTTATATCCGAATAATGTATATAGTTATTTTATAGATATAGTCTTCTCATGTTATAGCTTAAGGATTTATCTTTCTTTTCATTACAGGAAAATGACGGATCCTTAGCATCCTAGTGTAGAGGATCAGCCAGCTAGTGCTCATCAGAGTCAGCCAGCTAGTGCTCATCGAAGCAAGCCAGCCAGTGCTAATTAGAGCGAGCCTAGCAATGCTCCAACCAAGGATCAAAGTGAGCCCAGTAGCCAGTTTGTATGGAGGGGTAGTGGTGAACACATGTCGTGTGAGTTCTCAAAATAAAACTAGGTTTGAAAATGTAGCGTAGTAGCTCAACCTAGGTCGTTCTTGTGAGGAGATTAATTTCCAAGTTTCTAAATAGTAAAATGATAAAAACCTTGAAGTTGTGAGAAATCATTTTGAGAATTTGATTTTAAAACTAATGAAGTAATTTAATCTAATTCAATATTTTTGTATTTTTCAATTTTCAAGACAAAGAAGCAAACATAATTGAAATTAACAGTAACAACAAGATAAATTCAATTAACTAGTATAAGGATGAAATGAGATTCCCTTGAGTTGAGGTTTTAGTCTTCCTTGCTTGATAATGACATGAATTTCATGATATGAGTCAAGAGGATGGAACTAAGTTACCACTAACTCCATACTTGCAATAATCATTTAATTCATTCCACCGAAGCAATTAAATGAATACCACCAAATAATTTAGACTCAAGGAGATGAATAATCAACTTCTAATTCTAGCTTGTAATTACCATTACAAAAGTTTAAAGCATTCAATTTAGTCATTTACAATCCACTCAACCGAGTTGGAATAAACAACTCAACTTACTCCTATTTTGAATCATACAAAGCTTAATTAATCAACTCCTAGTTCAACTACAAAGTTTATTCACTTGGCATAGAACAATCTAGATCACAACTATATACTTAACCAAGCCATACAATTATGAACTAGAAAGAGAGCTTAAAGGAATTTCATTGAAGTTTAGAAGCTTAAATCATTATCCAACTCAAGAAAATCATCAAGACTTAGCTGCTCAAGGAAGAGGAAGATGAAGCATGATGAATGAAGATATAATTGGCCATGGGAGTTGTAGCACCAACGTCCTTCTTGTTATTGTCCAGTGCCTCCACCTTTTATCTCTTATCTCATCGTGTAGCTCCTCTTGTTATACACAACCGCCTTTCTTCAATTTAATCTATTTTCCTTTCATTTCAGCTCTCCCCCTCCTCACGTTATTCAGTTCTCTTACTTATGTCTATCTCCTTTTTTATTCCATTCGGTGCTTCACTTTTCACAACTGCCAAACCCTTTATTCTCTTGCATCGTGTAGCTTCTTTTCTTTATTCTTCAATTCCCTTTTTTCGGTCCAACCCATCTTAAATTCAGTGAACAATTTCGGACGAATCTCTTTGTTTTGTTTTTTTCAATCCTCACCCAATGCGGTCTAGCATCTTTTCACACCTATTCATTCTCTTCAATTATCTCTTTGGCCCAGCAATATCCTCTCCTCCAATTCAATTTGTTCCAACTTATTTCCTCCTATTCATCAGTCAAATCTTCCTCTCTATTCAATTAGGTGCTCTCTTCTTCTATTTTATTCATTCCCATTCAATAGCTGCCACACGCCTCCTCCTTTCTCTTGAATTATCCCAATTCGATCTAGTTGTTTCCTTCAATTTGGTTCACTCCTTTCTTCCTTCAATTAATTCAGCTGCTCCCTTTTTTCTTTCATTTCCAATTTTCAGTTCAGCTGTTTCTTTTCTTTATTTTCCCTTTCACATTCGGTCTAAATTTTCCATTCGGTCAAGTCCTCTATTCTTCATTCAACTCAACTCAACTTAGCCGGCCTTCTTTAAAATGGTTCAGCAGCTTTCTCCTCCTTTCTATTTGGTTCACTCCTTTTATTCAGCCGTCTCTTGCCTTCTCATTTCATGTGGTCCCCTTCCTTCCAATTTCTTCAATTGTCTTTAGGTTAAAATGAGTTGTGCCTTGTTTGAATAAGAGGTAAAAATATATATTTGCATTAGGCATAAAATTGCAAAAACCAAACAAGGCCCTTACTCATTTAACATCCTCTTAGAAAAAAATGTGAAAATAAATTCTGCACTTGTAATGTTCCACTTTTGTCCTTCATTAAGCTCCAAAATAACATCTTTGACCTTGACCACTCAAGTTATGCCACATCATCACCTACAAAATTAGATTCACAAATGTAATATCTTTTGCTCACAATTAAAGAATAATGAGGATAACAAATATTAATAAAAAATATAACAATTTAACCACTTTAATTCCAAAATTATCCTTTCACTAAAGTCTCACATTAACTTGATTATGCCCAAAATATTCAATTAAGTTCCACAAAAGCCTAAGATTATTTAATAAAAATATATAAATATTGAGCTCTATCTGGTAGACGTGGCACATGGTTGATAGACATTTCCCTCAGTCGGAGTGCAAGGCAAAAGATATTAATTGAGTTTGATAGATATTAGAAACCAGTTGGGCCTAATGCAAGCCGATATATGAGTTTTGTCAGCTTCCTTGCATGTAACAAGCCTATCATCTTGATAGAGGAGTGAGGATATGTCAATAAAAAAGTGAAGCAACATATTTGGGACACTATCCAGGTATACAATTCTTTTCGGCATGTAATGATTATCAAATATGTTAAAAAAATTTCACTTACTTTTTTAATGCATGCATTACAACTCACCTACGACGTTCCTCAAAGTGAGATCTTGTACAACAAGATAATGACGTATTGTTATAAGCACTAGAGCAAGTTTAAGACAAATTTGGCCAACAATTACATTTATATCGGGGTGAAAGATGATCAGCCTTGTCCTAATCCTTTTGACAAGTATACATTTATTAATGAAGCAACTTGGCAAGCATTTGTTAGGCTTCGGATTACTCTAGAATCTTTGATTAGTTGACTTATTTTTCATTTTATTTACTTATCAATTATCTTAATTGATTGTAACCTTTTCTTTTGTTTAATTCCTTATTCGCAGGCAAAAAAACATAAAGCACAAGAGAGTGGTAAAAAGAATGATTGCCCTCATACAATTTCTTGTGGGGGTTATGTAAAGGCTAAAAAAGACTTGTTGGCGGCCAAATGAAAGAGATTGGAAGAAGCATCTCAATTTGATCCTTCTGTTCTTTTTTCTCCACTATCTTCGATTCGTCGCGAAGAAAAATGGTTGTTTGCTCATCAAAAGAGGATTGGGTCTTATAAGAGTGAACAATCTCGTATGGTAGGTGAAAAAATTGTAAGCATCTATCATTACTGTTATTAATTACATAAGAAACATATTTCATTACTTATGTTTGTATTATCTTATAGGAGGAACTTAGAAAAAAACAAGCCGAGGGATCTTTTAGGTCGGAGGGGAGGAATGATATTTTGACTGTTGCTACTGGCAAACATGAGTATCCAGGCCATGTCAGGGGAGTTAGAGGAAGGGTAGGGATAAGGGATTACTTTGGAGCCCCCGTACGCCATTCCTCAAGCATCATGACTAAGGAGGAATTGGAGACTATGTTAGCCACTACAAGAGTAGAGGCCAAGGGTCGAGGCTGAAGTATCATTTGATGCATTACTAGAAACCCGATTGAGTATGATGAAAGAGGAAATGATAGTGTTTATGAGCTCATGACAAGATATCAGTGCTCCCCAGCCACAATCGCTTGATCCTAATAAGCAGAGCACTAAAGGGAGTTGTTACAACATCGGGCAGTCATCAGAGAGTCCTACAGGAGAAATTGTTGAGCCTTATGACATTTTTGTCAAGGATCCTCTGAGACAATTAGTTGCACAGGGGAGTGTGCACACCTGGAATCAACTGTTCACCACTAACAAATGAAAGATGATCAAGTCATAGTGTCTATTGAAGAGGTGATCATTGCAGATGCACCTGTCCTTATCCCTTCTAATGATTTCAAGATCCTAAGCAATGTCATGGGTACGTTCATCTTGTGGCCAAAGAACATTGTTTCTATTTGAGCTGAGGAAACCCTGATTAAAGCCTCACCAATTCCAGCTCCCTCACTCAAGAAGTTTCACAGCCTCCATTAAATATTATGCAACAAGTGATTCTGATAGCATATAATAGATCCTTTAAAACAAGAGATTGGCCTACGGATTCAGTTGTTGGCAAGTCAGGAGTGACATGCTTTCTTGAGAAGGATGATTTAATGTCCCTGGTAGCTCCTAGACAAAATTTTATGATTGGGATTGTCCAACTGTTCTTAATGTAAGTATCTTCTTCAATTCAAAGTAAATATTTTAAAAATTTCATTGTTTACCTATGATTTATGTGCTTCTATTATTGTAGGTACGTGAATCGTAGACTTGTTTCCTTTGACAAAAGCGATAAATTTGGATTCTTATGCCCAATTCAAATCCAATAGAAAGGGACCATTGCTGCTATCAGACATACATACTTATCAGAGAGGCTTAGTGAAACTGCAACTGAGTGTTTCTTGGCTCTATATGTGCATGGGTAAGAAACAAACTTATATTTATAATATATATATATATATATATATAATGTTTTATGTTTGCTTAATATTTTTCTCTTTTTTTCAGTGATTATTGGCAGTTGGTCTTCTATGCAAGAGTAGTTACACTATCATCCTCTTATGCTCCCTCCACTTCAAACCAGGGAATGATTTGAAAAAGACCATGAGTGCGCAAGTGTTCTTGCATTATTACCTTTTGTGTGCAAAATTTATGGAATTTGTGTAAAATAAGTAACCTTTGTGATTTTGATGATGATAGGGTTATGCAGACATTCCTACACACTACTTGGGATAAGCATATTTGTGACTTAAAAGACTCTATATGGATAATGCCAAAGGTTAATACATATTTGTTTGTTTAAAGAATGTAATAAGCCATGCCTTTATACTTCTTTTAATGATATCATGTTCTTTTTCAGAGTCGTAGGCAACTACATGGTTCCAACTTATGTGGTTTTTATGTTTTGAGACACATTTACAATATTATCACTCTAGACATGACTGATTTTACTAAAGAGATAAATTTATATTTCAGAAATTTTATATTACTTTATTGTTTTTAAGTTACCAAGTTAATGTTTTGTCTAATTTTGGTGTTACAGATGTTTGATTTTGCTTATCCCTTTTCTGAAGAAGATATTGATTTCATCCACAAATGTTGTGCTAAATTCACCTATGAGCTTTTAGAAAAATAGTGAGTTTTTGAATCCAACGTTATAATGTACATTGTTCTCATATGTATTGCTCCTGCTGTATGAATTTCTAATTGGGTTTATATATCTGTGTAGGACAATTTTTGGGATATGGGTGATATAGGCATGGGATTTGAGGGATTGACCTATGTACTTTTTCTTCCCTTTGTATTCTGTAAAACTGAGGAATTTCTGTTGTTGCTTGTATCAATCCTTGAATTTTATTGCTGCCATTGTCATTCAAAGTTTTGCATCCATTTTTGAGCAAATTTGTTTGTTTGGACATTCCTTCATATTGCATTCTGAAATTGATTCATAAGTTGTGTTTTAGTTTTAGACAGTTGTTGAGTGCATTTTGTTTTTGAGCAAATTTGTTTGTTTGGACATTCCTTCATATTTCATTCTGAAATTGATTCATAAGCTGTGTTTTAGTTTTAGACAGTTGTTGAGTGCATTTTGGAGTTCCTGGAATATAATTTAAGCTTGTTGCTTGAATTGTCCACATTGAAATGATTGTCAACTCATGTATATGAATTAATATTGCTGCAAAAATCTGATTCTTCCTAGTGGAAATTCATTATTGCTTATTTTGATCTTGAACCTTGATATCTTGCAACATTTCAGCAATTGTTAGCTAAATCATTTGATTTGTGGCACAAAATTAAGTGTTCTACACTTAACCATTTGTTGGAAGTTGATTTAAAGTTACCTACACACCTTCATTTCTGCTTGTTGATCTCGCTGCTGTCATTGCTTTTGTGAAATCTGTGTTACATTGCTTCTGTGGAATATGGGATAAATCTTGAATTGGCTTGCTGGATAGGGTTAATTTGTAAGAGAGGCGTTTTTTTTAAAAAAATAGAACTTTTAAGACTGGTTGTAGCTACAATCGGTCTTAAAAGTAGAACTCCTATTGTAGCTAAAAAGTAACAGACTTTTTAGACCGGCTGTAACAAGATCTAATCCATAATTGGTCTAAAAAGTCTTTTTTCCACTAATGAATTTATATAAGACAAATCAGGGTGGTAAATATCCATAATTCCATATCAGGGTGGCTGGACCAATTTGGAATCTTGATATGTTGCTAAAAGACACTACAGCCCCTATGTCTGCTTAGCTTACTGCCCTCTCTCCTCCCATCCACCAATTCATCTTCCCAATAAGAATCCCAGCTCCGATGTGGAGATCTTGCTGCTGCCATTCACGTCGAATATCTTGAATACCCCTTCGAGCTAGGCACGAGAATACATGGACAACTATGAGTGTGTTTGGAATAGCGATAGGAAAAATAGAGTTTCTCAATTTAGTGTTTGGTAATTTTATTTTTGGTAAAAGCCCGATTGTGTAATGTGATTTATGTTTGGAATAGCGATTGTATAAATGACTTTTGCTAAAGTAAAACTTGTTTGGATTGACTTAAGCACAAGTAAATTTTGTGATAATAGTAAGAGAGAGTGGGCGAAAAAATATTTTAAAGGGTTAAAAACACCAAAAAATAGTTTAAAATAATTTTTGGAACTGAAAAAGTACATTAAAGATAAAATTGCAATCGGTCTGATAATATATTGGGTACAGTTGAAAAAATATTTTAAGGGTTAAAAGCACAAAATAATAGTTGAAATTAATTTTTGTAGCAAAAAAAGTACATTAAGGGTAAAATTGCAATAAGTCTGATAGTACACTGAATACAATTGAAAAAATATTTTAACCATTCTCACTCTCCCCAAAAGCTAAATCAGTAAAAGCTGAGAAATGGAGCTTATGGCAAAAACTATTAAGATAGAATTAAGCTCGATTACTCACTTTGGAAAACAATCACTCACAATTTTTTTTCAAATGGGCAATTTGGCGTTTGGGGGGTCCAAACACCCCCCCAAACACACACTATGACGATCAGGACGTGATCCATGATGGGAGGCGTCGGATTCAAGGACTTTCTTCTTCCAATAGAAGAGGGGTTTGAAACCCATGATGGTGATTAACAAAAATTGAACGAATAAGGGGAAAAAATGGGAAAGGAGAAATCAAAGGAATCAAGAGTGAGATCGAAGATAAAATTGCAACCTTCAAATTAAGATTTAGGCAACATGCAAAAGCAACATTCTGGGTTGCAACGTTCATTGCTTGGTAGTGGTGGTGTCATCTTACTGTTCACTTATCATTGAATACTATGAGAAGTAGTAACTGTCGTAGCTACGCTGGTTTTCGGTGAAAGACCTAACTGAACCTATTAAATGCTATTGAAGTGTTGTTAATTACAATATTTTATGATGAAAGTCATTTTGGTGAAGAAAAAGTAGTCACTTGTCTATCAAAACAAAAACACTGAATGACGACATCAAGTTATATCTTGTGAACAACAAATTAAAGAACTCCTCTATGATTTTTTTGGGTGCCTCTTATTCAATTTTGGAGTTTGAGAAAATAAGGGACTCCTCCATTAAGTTCTCCAAATATGGAAATTAAACTTTTAAATTTTTTGTTTTGGACCTGGAACTTTTAATTTATGGTTGAAATTTTCGAAATAAGAGTAGTCAACAATTTCCCTTGTGGGTGTTCATAAATCATTATCGAAACTTTTAGAACAAGCTAGTAGTTAATATCAAAACTAACGTAGTAAATAACAAAATAAAGTAATAAATGATGAGTAATAAGGACTCATTCATTAATTTCTCAAAGTACAACGGTCTCTAATTTATTATTGGAATTTTCAAAACAAAAATAGTCAATATCAAAATAAAAGCAGTAAATAACAAAATCAAAATAGTAAATTGAGAGAACAAAAACAAAGGCTCCTCCATGAATTATTCTAAGAGTAGTGTTCCTTATTCATTTTTGGAACTTGTGAATTACAACCATACCAAAAACAGCTTGGTAGCAGGTGGATCAAGGAAGCCAGTCGGTGGCTGTGGTTCTGGTGGAGTCGAAGAAAGTAGAATACTTGACCTTTGACCACTACTAAGTACCCAAAATTTCAGAGATTAGACCACTCCAAAGTACCCATCGTTCTTGTGGATCTCGATTTCCCCTCTTCCAAATCTTGCTTTGTCAACCCCAATCTAGCCGAGGATCTTGAACAATGCGGAACACGATGGGAGAAACTCCTTTTACGGTGTATTAACTTTTTCCTACAAGGCTCAGGGGTAGGGGAGTCTTTTCGCAGGATTTCATAATCCCTAATTGCTCCAGTTGGTATTTAGTATATTCCGATTACTAATTTATCCTTTTATAATTTGCAGGGTATTTTTTTTGGGATTTTCCCTAAAAAATATCATAGCAATTTTTCATTTTTTTACCTTCACTTTTTCATATTAAAACCTAATATATTCATGGAGTTGAAACATATCGGTATGCGTGTTGTGTGTACGTCTGTTTTAGTTGAAGTCTACGAGTATAACATTTGTTCAGTACAATGTTGATATGATTTTTTTATTATAGTTGAGTGAATACCAAAATTAAACATGGAGAATATACTAAGAAAAATATTAAAAAAGATATGATAAATATAGATAATAATTTTGTGTGAAAAACAATATAAATGGTTATAATGGTTGAAAATAAAACAAGGGCATGCTCATTATTCAATTTAAAAATATGAAAAATAAATTAATTAATATTGGACTGTTGGTTATGCATTTAATTTATTCAGTTATTTAGAATTGGTTCCTGAATTTAAAATTTAAATTAGTTTGAATTGCTTCAAATAAATCTTTATTATTTCATGAAACAATGAGAACATTATAGGATGGAGTGGGAGATAATATAGTAGGTTTAGTTAAGGGTAATTCAGTGTTTTAAAATTTACTAAAGTATATGTTTAGTGCTATATGTTTACATCAAGTTTCATTTTAATCCTATATATTTATAAAGTACATTTTTAGTCCTCCAATTTTAATATCGTTAGTTTCATTTAACAAAAAATGCTAAGTCATCAAACTTAAGTGATGAACGTGCAATTAAATACGAACAAAACATGTTTATTTTTTTAATATAGTATTTTAATATTTAAATTAAAGATAAACAAAAGCAACTTCAAATCTACGACACTGCATCTAATTCTTTAAACTAGAGCAAAGCTTCTCTTGATGCTCATGTCTTCCCATCAATGTCTGCATCCACAAATAATTAATAATGGTTAGGTTTCACATCTTGAACCAGTTCCAGCTTTCAGCACCTTGATATTTACCATTCAAGACCGTAATGAAGAATAAATTAGATTAGTTCACTTGATCCTACCGGCTTGACTCAATCAAGATCCTCTATTACCATGAAGAAGACCAGTTCTCTACTGACTTTTCTTACTCTTACACTGTTGTTCTTATCAGCTTGGTCCGCAAGGACCAACCCAGAAGTTCGTTCTTTGCCAACAACACATAATTTATCTAGCAGTGTAAGGTCCCGTTAGAACTTTTTGGGTATTGAGTTCGAGTCTCAGAAGAGACAACTGTGTTGGAAAGGGTAATCACAAACCCCAAACCGGAAATTAGGGGTGTTCACGGGATAGGAACCGGACAAGCCTATTCCGCGTCCCATCCCGCAAAGGGTACGGGACAGCAAAACTGTTTTTCTTTGAGGATCTGGACCATCACTTTTCCCCATTTTCTAAACTTGTAAAAGCTAAAATGTATGGTTATCAGTTGGACGCTAACCCTAAATGATTGAAAATATATAATACAAATATGTAATAATCATCTTTTATCATTTTTAGATCGAAAGCATAATCAAAAATAAGAAATAATTAAAACTTTAACTTAATAAGAGTGATAATCATAAGTATTTATAGCATTTTGTAGAGAATTAGGCGAGCATGTGCAAGAGAGACTGAGAGTATTTATATCATTTTCTATTGAAGATATAACCAATATATGATAATAACTTTTTATATGACTAAAATCTATCTAAAAAGGATTATATGATAATATCTTTTTATATAACTACTGTCTATTTAAAAAGATATTAGCTATATCTTTAATAAAAATATTAGATATTTTATATATATATATATATATATATATTAAACTAATAACAACAAGATTCTAGGTTGGAACAAAAATCCGGGATGAAACAAAGGCTATCCTGCGTTCCGTCCCATCCCAAAATGATGGGGATTGGAATGAAACGGCCGCAACAGGAGAGAAGTGAACGCCCCTACTGGATACCAGATGATAATATAAATAAAAAAAAATTCGTTCTTTGCCATTAAGCAAGACTACTTCATCTTCTCAGGCACATAATATGAATCCTTTGAAGAAGTTCGACTCATCTTTCAGAAGAATACCTCCAAGACCCTCAAATCCTACATAGAACCAGTAACCTCTATTTGTTTTCAACAGTTTCAAACTTTTTCGTGCTTTGTAGCTAGTGATTGAGAAGGAAAATTATTACATGTTTCTTTCTACAAGTTCAATGATGCATGGATGAAATTAAAGAACAGGAATTAGTTCCCTTTTCATTTCTTTCATGTCTATGTAATAGAAGAAGAGCTGTTGAGTGTACACTAGTCTTCGCCAAAGGATACTATTTTTGTAACTGAAGCTAAAAGGATTATGTAATGCACATAGTTAAAATAGCCTCTGTAACACCTCGAACCAAAAGATCAAATACTTAATCAAAGTATTTCAAATATCACCAATAAGGACGTTCAACATTCAAATAATAAAAACACAAAATCAGTTCAAATGAAGCCCACATCACAGTGTGTTAAATCAAATTCTCAAAATATTTTAGCAAAACGAAATAAAATGCAGAAGTCTTAGGGTCATAGCAAATAAAAATAAAATAAGATGTATTTTAGGAGCACAAGAGAACCTTCAAGACTCACTCCATATGTGCCTTTGTTCCCTTGCTCCATACTAAAACAATCAGTTGAAAAATGTTACTATTTGGATGAGATTCACTATAAAAAAAATAGAGAATTAGTGATGGAATTAGTGCCGGAATTTCATTCCATCGATAATCCGACACTAAAAAATTATGTCGCTAATTTTAGTGATGAAATTTATTCCGTCACTAATCTGTGTCTAATTCCGTCATAAAAAAATTAGAGACAGAAATTAGTGACGAACAAATTCCGTCACTAATTTTTGTCAAAATTATTTTGTGATAGAATTTGCAACAGAATTTGCGATGGACATTTTTTGTCTCTGATCCATCCCTAATTTCTGTCACTAAATGTTTTGTGATGGAATTAGCGACCGAATTTTTCCGTCACTAAATTTGTGATGGGTTATTCCGTTGCTAAATTCTGTCACTAATCAGTCTCTAATTCTGTCATAAAAAAATTAGCGACATAAATTAGTAACGGACAAATTCTGTCACTAATTTCTGTCCCTAACTCATCACTAAATTTTTTCAAAAATATTTTGTGATGGAATTAGAGACGGACATTTTCTGTCACAGATTTCCGTCTCTAATCCATCCCTAATTTCCATTACTAAATGTTTTGTAACAGAATTAGCGACATAATTTTTTCGTCACTAAATTTGTCATGGGTTAGTGACAGAATAACATTCCTTCACTAAATTCCGTCACTAATCTGTCTCTGATTCTATCATAAAAAAATTAGCTACAGAAATAGTAACGGATAAATTTTGTCACTAATTTTTGTCTCTAATTCGTCACTAATTTTTGTCAAAAATATTTTGCGACGGAATTAGCGATGGACATTTTCTGTCACAGATTTTCGTCTCTGATCTGTCCTTAATTTCTATCATAATGTTTTGTGACGAAATTAGCGACAAAAGTTTTTCGTCACTAAATTTGTGACGGACGGAATAACATTCTGTCATTAAATTCCATCACTAATCTTTTCTAATTCTATCATAAAAAAATTAGCGACGAACAAATTCCGTCACTAATTTTTGTCCCTAAACTGTCTCTAAGTTCTGTCAAAAATAGTTTGTAACGGAATTAGCAATGGAAATTTTCTGTCACTGATCCATCCCTAATTTCCGTTACGAAACATTTTGTGATGGAATTAGCGATGGAATTTTTCTGTCACTAATCTCCGTCTATAATTCCGTCAGAAACTATTTTGTAATAAAAATCAGTGATGGAAAAATTTCATCATTAATCCATCACTAATTTTTATCACAAAATATTTTGTGACAAAATTTTGTTGCTAATTTCAAATTGTATTATTTAAGATTATAATCTAAAAAAAACGTGTTTTATATTTCATTGAGATCAAAACTTCTTGTGCCTTAATGATAATTAATCAAATATGATAAGGGTTAGATTCCTTGTTTTGATGATAACAAAACATAATTAAGTGCTTTACTAGTAGATAGGAAAAATTTAGTAATAATCTTGAGTAAGTTCATGATAATCGCAGATAGTATTATCAGAAGAAGACATGATCAATCGAATGAATCATTAAGATAATCAATTATAAAAAGAGTATAATCTAACAAAAAAACAATATCCTAAGAGAATAGGCTTTATTGAAGAATTTTATCTAAAGGTATTCATATAATTAAGTTAATAAGCTATAAAGGCTACATAATCAAGTACAAATAACCTTTTCAAATTATTTGATTTTATAACATGATTAGATTTTATAATGATTAGATTTTGTAATTAGAATTTTTTTATAATTATATAATAATTATAAAGGCTACATAATCAAGTACAAATAACCTTTTCAAATTATTTGATTTTGTAACATGATTAGATTTTATAATAATTATATTTTGTAATTAGAATTTTTTTATAATAATTATATAATTATATTTTGTAATCAGCTATAAAGGCTACATAATCAAGTTCAAATAACCTTTTCAAATTATTTGATTTTATAACATGATCAGATTTAGAATAATTATATTTTGTAATTATAAGTTTTTATAATTATATAACAATGAAATAAATTGGTTAAGAATATCTTTTATTTTGATAATATAATTTTGAAATGTGGGTTGAATTGATATCACATCCAATAAAAAAGATAATTTGATTTAGTCATAACTCACAATATAGAATAATTAATTTTTTTTTATAATCTCTCCAAATTATTTGATTTTTTTAAATAAAAAAAATTAAATTTTGTAATAGTTAACTTTTTCAATAATTATTTTTTTCATAATTATAAATTTCTTAAATAATTTAAATTTTAAATTTTAAATTATAATAAAATTATAATATAAATATTAATATAAGTATATAAAAATTATTAATTCATATTTATTATTGAAATTGAAATTCTAATATAATATATGTGAATTTTGAATAATATATTACATAAAAATAAAAATACAAATTTTATAAATACAAAAAAAATATAATAAAATGAATAAAAAAAGATGTTAATAATAAAAATTTAGGTAGAATATTTATGTAAAATAAAATAAGAAAACTATATTAAAATATTTAATAATATATATATATACATATATATAATTTTACATTTAAATCACGCATGTTCTTGTTAGCTCAACTGGCAAAGGTACTCTCATATGTGTGAGAGGTCATGGATTTAAATATCAACTTGGTCACAAAATGCAACCAATTTGTAACGTGGACACGTGGCGAGTGACGGAGGTGACATATGGCATGCGGCGGTTGATTCGACAAGTGGTGGTGGCTGGTGGGGACACATGGCCGACAGTGATGTGGCAGCAGCTAGCGAAGGACATATGGAGGTTAATTAGTGATGGAAAATTCTGTCGCTAATTTAGGGGATAGCCTATTCCAATTTTATTTAGTGATGGTATTTTTACCGACGGAACAAATTCTGTCGTTAATCTGGTTCCGTTGCTGATTTCCATTGCTAAACTGATTAGTGACGGAAATTTGATGTTTTTTTGTAGTGATTCCACATCTCAGAAACTACTGAATGTTTCTATTGCATACAAGCAACCACATGATTTAAAATAAAGAACTGATTACGCAGACACAGACACAGACACAGACACAGACACAGACACAGACACAGACACAGACACAGACACACACACATTCGAATGTACTATAATCCACATATAAAACAATTGCAAATTTAATCATCATTCTACTAACCTATATTTTCATCACAACATGTAATATACAATTATACAATATGCAAGATGCAACCTCCTCTGTATCACCATCCATTCTTATTCCGCTAATTGGAGCCATAGGCTAACATATAGTCCAACGGAAAAGCATCCATTTGACTGGATTGTCCCAAAATCACCAATTCTTAGGATACATCTAGCCAAAGGTGTAGAGTTTAAGTTTGAACTATGACTCCCCTCCTTGAAAGAAAAAAACTAAGGAGGTGTCACATGCCTCATAACTCTAATGTAATCCCGGCCAAAGGAAAAAATGGAAGAAGGGGCCTTGACAAATGACATATGCTATGCTCCGAGTAGTGGTATACCACGTGATAAAATATCTCATCATATGAATTTCTCCTTACTCCAACCCATCACAAATGCAACCATCTTGACAATTATATTCAATCACCAATAAATATAATTATTATTAAAAGACAAGGTACAATAAATCATGCTCCATTCGTATCAAATATAATCACATATTTAAATGTACCTAAAAGGAAACAATAATATAACAATATATTAATTATAATTAAATTATTAACTATGTGAATAAAGTGAGTTATAAAGAAATTTACTTGTAACATTAATTACTTGTGAATTTGTAATACACACACATATACTTATAATTCAGTCCATTTCTTTTATAAAAAATAGTCATTCATAATCATATATAATTCACAGGTATCTGAAAGAATATTCAAAGTTATATGTTACTCCCCTAGTTTACAGGTAATCACACAAGAGTCACTTCAAAGCTCTCTATGAGAGTCAACAAAGTCAAAAACATAAATACCTATTAATATATTACTCAAAACTATTCTAGAATTACTCTAACACTACACTAAAGCCTCAAGTTAACTCCGTGGAATTAATATTTTATATACTCACACTTATTATATCTACCATATGTCAGACTTTTATTTTAAGATTCTGATTTGACCCTGTCTTTACACCTTGGGGTCAAATACAAAATATTTTTAATCCAAGAATTGCAGTACAATGCAACATTCGGGTCGTCTCACTTAATGAGCCTTTATTGAGCTACCTAAATAAACTAATTATCATGCAAATGCAATTAAAACAAGGGGAAAATGATTTTTGGTTTTTGAAATTAATAATTAAAAGAGAATGCAATTTTTAATTAAAAGCTAATATAATATTTTTGGTATTTTTCTTATAAAAATGGAGAATGAGTAAAAGTGAATGGAATGGTATGAAATGTATAATTGATGCTTTTTGAAATGGAGTAGTGGCTATCATAGTTCACTTAGATGTGAGAGTAAATTTTCACTAAGTCTTGATGAAAAACCCCAAGTAAACACTTAAGTCTAGTGTCTTTAATTAGTGATTACTTCTACTAACATAATTAGCAATCACCTCTTAAGGCACTATTGAAATACACTTAGTGTGCGATTAGGATTAGATTAATGCAACTTGCTTTCTCTTGATATGAATGCGATAACACGACATTCAATTGATCCAATTCAATCATATTTTCTAACAATAATACGTAGAAAGCACAATTTTATTGAATCAGTAATGAAAATACATATATATAAATTCAACAAGCTACAAAAATCTAATCTAATCACATATATTCAATCCACAAAGTTATCCAAACGGACAAACTAAGTCTTAAGAATTCAAATCATCATTCCTAAAACTAAGAAATCCGATAAAAATAGAGAAAATGGATTGAACAAAATAAACTCCCCTTTTAAACTGTGAAGCTCAAGCTACTGTCTATCCCAAGCAGCAAGGCAAGCTCAGCCACACATCACTTTAAAATAACCACAGAAAATCCATAAACATGGCAGCCACGTGGTGAAATGCAGAAGAGAAACAGTGAAGGTACGGTGGTGTTGTTGCTGTGAAGATGATGATGGAATGAAGAAAGACGATGATGGAGGTGTAGTGCAGAGGAGGTGGCCGCCAGAACAGAGGAAGCAACGGTGGTGACTGTATGGTGATGACAGAGTCGCTGGAAACTGGGAAGAGCTCACCGGAATCTGGGTTTTGCTCGTCAGAAGTTGTAGAAACAGGGGAGACGGCTGAGGTGGTGTTGAAACGATCTCCGGTGGTGATGAAGGAGATCGGTGAAAGTGGTAGAAGTGAAAGAAAGAAGGGACGTCGGTGCTACTTCCTCCGCTCTCTGTTTTCGGATCTGTTCTAGCGGTGGCTGTCTGTGATGGTGAGGGAGATAAAGTGAAGGTGGGAATGAATGTGGGTCACCGGCGACCTTGGAAGTGGGAGATGAAGAATGCAGGTGCTCCGATGATGCTTGCGTCGCTCCCACTGTTAGCTCGCGTCTCAGCTCTGGTTTAAGGGCGTCGCTCCCACTGTCAGCTTCGATCTCAGGTCTGTGTTCAGCTCTCAACTCTGGTCTGGTTTAACACGCCGCCGGCGGCAATGGAGGAGAAGAGAAGCTGCGCCGCCGGCGACACAAGAATGGGAAAGGAGAAAGAAGATCATGATCCTCGATGATTGCGGCGCTGCTCTGTTTTTAAGTATCACTCTTGGGTCTCACTACGTTGCCATGCCATATCCAACTGCATATCCACGGGGTGCAACAAGTCGGGTCTGGGCTTGTCTCGAGCCTCTGATTCTTTATCTTTTATTTTTCTCTGGTTTCTGATTCTTTATCTTTTATTTTTCTCTGGGCTTGTCCAGCTGATCCAGGTCCCTCTTCTCTTTTTTTTTTTTCCGATCTGTCTTCCTCAAATTGGGCCTACCATGTCTCATTCAATCTCAGCCCATTAAAAAAACTTGACTTAGGCCTTATCTCTTCTCTTAGCCCAAATCACCCACAAAATAATTAATTTCTTCTTTAACATTTACAATGTAAAATTAAGCACAACGTAGCATCAAAAATTTAAGGGACAGTTGTATAAAAATAATTAATAAATTGTGACCATTTTACCCCTAATTCCCATTAATTCAAAACAATTGTCTCTAACCAAAATTAATGATTAATCATACAATAATGTCCCATAAAATCCATTAAAAATCCCAATTTAATTATGAAATATTATGTAAAAATATGGTTCAATCAGATTCTAATATTATTTGCTAATAAAATTATATATATGGTGAAAGATTTAACCATGATAGCATAGTATGTGTGTGTATATGCATGTGTTGCCAGGAAAAAGGAAATGGCCTCTTGGGCAAACAGAACAAGGGGATGTTTTGTATCTATAGAGACCCGCAGAATGAGGATAAAAGTTGTGTCTAGGGTTGAGAGTATTTTGACTCTCATCCAAGGGGTCATAAGTTAGACTTGGTTGAGACAACAAACCCCCCAAAAAATATATAAAATGTAGGGAAGCAAAAACAAAAAAGAGGCAACATCATCGTCTTAAAGAATGATATATATATATATATATATATATAAAATTACGCCACACGAGGTCTTGAAGAGAGAAAGGAAAAAAAAAAAGAATATATATATTTACTTGTACACAAGAAGACGGAAAGGCAAGTGGGGTTTGGCAGAATGGCAGCTTATATATATATATATATATAAATATATATATGTTAACACTCACGTACACGAAGAGGAGTGAAACATGGGTTTATGTGGAAGAGTTAATAAATACTCGTACGTATATTGGCTTGAAATATAAAACCAAGAACAAAAAAACGTGTTGAGACGAAATATCATCCATGATGAGGCATCTGCTTCGGAGCTACGCAAAATTATGTGTGGGGGGAGTATCATTAGTATGTACCACACGCGCGGGCAACAACATACCGACAATTGGTAGTTGGCATTAAAATCATTAATAAAATCATATCAGGGCACGAAATAGATTATAAACTACGAGTATATGTCGAGCAACGAAAGTTGTGTGTTTCATACTTTGTTGGGTTGTCATTAGCTGGTTTGTATATAAATACCACGTTGTCCAGCATGTATTGGAGAGAGACGTCTAGCTATTTTATCAGTTGCTATTTGCACGAGATTTCAACCAATAGTGATAGGGATTTTGTTGTTTGAAATTTCAAACGTTGGATATGGAATTTTGACAAAACAGAAAAGTGGCTCCCTGTCCCGTCTAATACAACGTGACAAATCAAATAACGATTCTTAACCAAGGAATTGAAGACAGAGTAACTTAAAATGCACAAGTTAAAATGGACCAGGAACTCCAACGTGTTCTGAATATATTAGTGGGTAACTCTAGAATTGTAAAATATACTCCCAGTGGCAAGAAGTTGACAAGTGGGCCGTGTCTATTTGTCCATAATGTGATTTTCGTCATTTTAACCGATTTTATTTGATTCTCTAGGACTAATTTATTTAATTTTTTAAATTTCTTCAAAAAAAATCAACTAGTTCTTATATTTAGAAGCATTATCAAATACCAATAGCCTCAGCTATAATAGAAATACACGTCTGCGTGAAAAGTCGGAGACGATATCATTGTGCCCCGCCCATTCAATAATGCCATAGCGCTTGCAAAATGAAGAAGCCAGCACGCACTAGAACACAAAATACTCTGTGCGCATCAAGTCGGGCTGCAATGGTATCTGCCTATAGAATAATCAAAATCCCGCGGTTAGCAAGACACTAAGATTAGATGTTGTTAAGCTAAAACATATACTGCTCATCAGGCAAAACAGTTTTGTAAAATTGCTACGCGCAAATGGGAAACATGTTTTCATCTAAACATCCAAAAAAAATAAACCGAATGATAGAAATTCTTTGCTAAAAGATAAGGCTGAATTTCCCGATTGCTTTCTCTATACCACAAAATGGTACAAAGAGAAAGATGGGTAGAGGTATCCCTGGCAGCCCAGCCAAAAGCCTTCACATTCAGGTGATTTCGCCATACTCGTCACTTTTCTCTACACTCTGCTTTCTGACTTTTGGCCAGTATTTTTATCCCTATTTTATTAAGTTTAAATAGAAAAGTCCCACAGTCCACAAATACGGAGCGAATTGCAATGACCATGGAAAAGGAAGGACATTTATTTCCACCAACAGGTGGTGAGGAATTTAATATACAAAATGCAAAACTCACGAGTTCTAGCTTCTAACACGTTCTTATCACCACAAAACTCGTGGTAATTAAGAAAGTGTTTATTTAAATGAACATATTTATATCAAGTTCTTTATATCTGTTATATCAAGTTCTCCAATTACAGATGACCATGTGTCATATTCTTCACATTTGGATTTATACTTAATTGATAATAATTAAAAAATAGGACACATGGTCACATGTGATTGGAGAACTTGACAAAATAGATATAAGGAATTTGATATAAGTATTTTCCTTATTTAAACTCTCGACAAAAACCAACCGAAGTTGATATGGATGGAAGGGGTTCTTGTCTCTTAACCATCACCTCCTGTATTCGAGGCTGAGGTGATGGGAATGGAGCAAACTTTTTTGGGAGGCCTCCCCCCGTACGGGCCCGACAGAAGGCTGGAGTGGTATGCCCACTTACCCACCATTTTCAGTATCAAAAAAAAAATCTCGATAAAATTGTAAATTCAAATCATGAGCTTAAATCTTAAACTTATGAGAGATTGCTTTTCTCAATAAAAATGGGTGTTAAAGGTATATAATTAAATAATAAAAATATAAATAATGATAATTATTTGATTTACACATATTTTAAATATAAATTAAAAGTAAATTCATTAACATTAATACTTTATTATACTTAACAATGAAATTTCTATGAACTTTACATATAAAGCCATTAAATATGATCAAGCTGAAAATGCTAGCACGAATTTAAAATTGAATTGGCCTGGTATAAAGTATAAATGTAAACACAGTAAACTTGCATATGAACTCATAAGTTTAATGAGTTTACAGTTAACATGAGTTTAATAGCGAATTGACACAACTTTGTGATGAGCTGTAAATGAAAAAGTTTAATATCATGTTAACACAACCTAGACTTCATAAATTTTAAAAAATAAAATTAAATAATAAACTCATAGAATTAATTCGCGAATTTGACAACTATGAAGAAATGACACTTAAGTAATTAAATATGTTTTAAACTTAATAAAAATTTATAATTTTACCTTGATTAAAATTTTCTCTTCGTTTACCTTTACAAATCATTTTCACCTTGTCCTCTTATCTTTCTTTCTTTTCATCAATAATTATATAGGAATAAAATATAAAACAGTAATGAGTAACCCTCAAATTGAATTTATATTTTGGACAAAAAATTCCTATACAAAACGCTTATAATATAAATCAAATAAGTCGTTGAGTGTAATGTGTAAATTATATTTTTTGATACTGTTCTTATTTTTTATGAAAATGGGGTGATTGAAATAAGAGGGAGTATACTAACAAGTTGTCGGTTTTAGGGTCGCATGCAGTATAACCCTGTAAGGAAAAATAAACATAAGTTCGAATCCAAGCGTGCTTGTACCTATATTCTAATTGAGTCTATCGTCAAAATGAAACCCTAGTGCTACTTATAAGAATAATGATAACTACCGGTACAAAAAAAAAAAAGGCTATTCCTAACCAGAGACTTAAAATAATCAAAAAGTAAGTGAAAATAATCATAAAATAATAAAAATAGGAAGTATCACTTCATCATCCCTTATCCCACATTCCAACCGATATTTTACTAAAAGGACTTTTATAATATGATCTTCGATATTTATTATTAGCTCATGGAGCTTAATCTCTTATTCATATATGAAATGTAGATTACATAAGACTTATATAGGGAAAAAACAGGGTAGGTGACACAGTGAAATAGAGCAATCAACGGAGAGACAGAAGGGGAAATGAAGTATGAATGGAAATGAAGTATGAAGTCAATAATATAATGCTAAGACACCATATCTGACTTTTAACACTCCCCCTCAAGCTGGAGTATATATGTCAATCATTCCCAGCTTGCACCGAAATCTTTCAAATTTAGGTCTGCTTAGTGGTTTTGTCATAACATTTGCAATTTGGTCTTCAGATCTGATGTAGGATAGATTCATGATACCTCCTTCAATCTTTTCTTTAATGAAGTGTCTGTCTATCTCAACATGTTTTGTCCTATCATGATAAACTGGGTTCTTGACCATTTCAATGCTGGCCTTGTTGTCACACCAAACTTGTATTGGTCCCTCATGTGAAATCCCCAACTCCTTCAGTAATCTGATGACCCAAATTCCTTCATGTACTCCATTGTTAATAGCTCTCAATTCCGCTTCGTCACTATTTGTTGACACAACAGTCTGTTTCTTGCTTCTCCATGTAACCAGATTTCCCCACACATATGTGCAATATCCGGAGACTATCTTCTAGTTTCCCTGTCTTTTGCATGATCTGAATCAGTGTAGATCTCAATATTTCTGATAGATCTTTTCTTAAAAAAGATCCCTCTTCCAGGATTAAACTTCAAATATCTTAGGATTCTGTACACAGCCGCCATGTGTTCTTCTTGTGGCTGGTGCATGAATTGACTTGCTATTCCAACTGCATAGCTAATGTATGGACGTGTGTGGGTCAAGTATATGAGTTTCCCGACAAGTCTTATGTACCGTTCTGGGTTGACTGGAACACCATTTGGTTTGATTTTTAAGTGACAACCTTCTTCCATCGGTGTTCCTTCAAGTTGTGCCCCTAACATTCCTGTTTCATTCAACAGATTTAGTGTATACTTCCGCTGAGATACGTTGATGCCTTTTTTAGTTCTTGCCACTTCCATACCCAGAAAATACCTCATTTGTCCAAGATCTTTCATTTGGAATTCAGTTGACAAGTCCTGTTTTAGTTGAGTAATGGATTGTTCATCATTTCCTGTAATGACTATGTCATCAACATAGACTATCAAGATAGTAACTAAGCCATTAACATGTTTGATGAACAACGTGTCATTTGCTTGTCCCTGAGTATACCCAAGTCCTTTCACCGTTTTGGTGAATCTACCGAACCACGCTCTAGGAGATTGCTTAAGTCCGTACAATGACTTATTGAGTTTACATACAGAGTTGTTAGGAGCTAGAATTCCATCTGGAATCTCCATGTAAACTTCTTCTTCCAAGTTTCCATTCAAAAAACACATTCTTCACGTCCAGTTGGTGCAACGACCAATCCAAGTTGGCTGCAATTGATAATAGCACTTGGATGGTATTAAGCTTGGCTACTGGAGCAAATGTCTCCTGATAATCAACTCCATATGTCTGGGTATATCCCTTTGCAACAAGTCTTGCCTTGTATTTATTGATACTACCATCAGGATTGAATTTTGGGTTGAAGATCCACTTGCATCCTATTGGTTTCTTCCCTTTGGGAAGAGTTGTAATCTCCCACATTTTATTATCCTTGAGTGCCCTCAACTCATCTTCTGCAACTTGCTTCCAATTCGGATCAACTATAGCTTATTGAAACGTGTTTGGGATTTTAATTTGTGCACTGTTTACAACAAAGCTTTGCATTTTTGTAGATAGGTTATTATATGAGACAAAACGTTGAATTGGATGTTGAGTACAAGATCTTACCCCTTTTCTCAATGCAATAGGCCAACCTAGTTCTTCACGATTTAATCCCGAATTGGAGTCATGGTCATTCCTTTGAATGGAAGAGATGGTTCTACCAGTGTTCGATTCATCTTGAATTTGTAGTCTGAACTCTTCATCTCGTTGCTGTTCAGTATCCATCCCTGAATTGATCTCAACATTTGTTTCCAATTCATTAACATTTGTTTCCAATTCATTATGTGTCAGTTTAGATTGAGGTGGAAGACATTCGGATTCATGATCAACTTGGATAAGACTAGGTTGGCTTGTGGAAGGTAGTAAGTCAATGATGGGTATAAGATTAGGTTGTGGTGATGGTGGTTCAGGTTTGTTCAGGATTAGCCATTCAATATCAGAGTGCTCCCTCTGAATGGATACTTTGGGATAATATGCTTCGTCTTCCGAGAAGACTGTATCTCGGGAGACAATAAGTTTCCTGGACATAGGACAATAGCATTTGTACCCTTTTTGAGTCGGAGAGTAGCCAAGAAAGATACATTTGTCAGCTCGAGCAGCAAATTTGTTGCCATCTTTTTTGTGAACAAAGACAACACAACCAAACACCTTTGGTGGTAATAAATTGATTAGTGGGCAATGTGGAAAGTGTTCAAGGAGTTTTTGGATAGGAGTGGAGTAATTGAGAACTTTGGATGGCATACGGTTGATGAGATATGCTGCGGTTAGTACAGCATCACCCCAAAAAATGGTAGGAACATTTCGTTCCATTAGTATGGTTCGGGTTACTTCTAATAGATGACTGTTCTTTCGTTCAGCTACTCCATTTTGTTGAGGGGTATAAGGGCAGAAAGTTTGGTGATGAATTCCTTGCTGATCAATAAATTCTTTAAAAGTGTTGCTCATGTATTCCTTGCCATTATCACTTCGCAGTACCTTAATGTGAGTATTGAATTGGGTTCGCACAAAGGTATAGAAGTTTTGAAATACTTTGGCGACTTTGGATTTGTCTTTCATTAAATAAACCCATGTGGTTCTGTTGTGATCATCTATAAATGTAACAAACCATCTAGCATTGTTGAGGGTTTTTGTTCGAGCAGGACCCCAAATGTCACTATGAATTAATGTGAATGGTGAGGAAGGTATATAAGGCTATTTGGGATATGAAGATCTAGTTTGTTTTGCAAGTTGGCAAGTTTCACAATGAAAAGGAATTGAATTTTTATTGAATAAATTTGGAAACACATGTTTCATATAATCAAAACTAGGGTGGCTTGAGCGACAGTGCCACAAGTATGCTTCATGATTTTGAGAATTGGAGCTAACCAGTGCTCTTCTTGCCTTCCACGTGTTCTTCAAGTTTGATCCTTCAAGGTAGAACAGTCCATCCCATTCTCTAGAAGTTCCAATCGTCCTCCTCGTTTTTAAATCCTGAAAGATGCAAAGATTATCATCAAAGATAACTCGGCATATTTGACCTCTAGTTAATTTGCTTACAGATATGAGGTTACAAGTGAGTGCAGGCACACATAAAACATTTTGTATTTTCAAGTGATCAGATAATGTGACTGTGCCAATGCCCGCAACCTTGGTGAATACACCATTAGCTACTTTTACTTTGAGGTGTTCATTACAGAATTTAAGGTTTTGGACTAAAGTTTTGTTACCGGTCATGTGATCTGTAGCTCCGGAGTCAATAATCCAAGTATCTTCACTAGTCACTACAGCATTAAGGGGTACGATGGAATTACCTGATTGTACAAGATTCATACCAGGAACAGAGTTTGACTTATTTTGATTGTTAAGCATCTGGCAAAGCATCTGTAATTCTTCCTGGCTTAGGTAGTCGACATCTTTCACTTTCTGTTCAGTGGTAGTGAGGTGACTTTGTTGGGTATGTTGTTTTCCAATTGAAGGCTTGCCATGGAGTTTCCAGTATTCTTCCTTTATGTGGCCTTTCTTCTTACAGTAATTGCACCATTTAGTGTTTTTCCTTTCATCTTGTGGCCCTTTCATCACCAGAGCTGAGCCCTCAATGTACTTCTGGCTGCTTTGACTGAGGAGTTTTCTGCTTTCTTCAAACTGAACATGATTAACTACATCAAATAGATGTGGTAGGGGTTTTAAACCCATAATTCTTCCTCTTATGTCTTCAAAGGAATCGTTGAGTCCAAGAAGAAAATCATGAATTCTTCCTTCTTCCAGTATTTTCCGATACAATTGAGCATCCTTGACAACTTCCCATGGATGTACCTCAAATAGATCCTGTTGTTGCCAAAGTTTCAGCAAAGCATTATAGTACTTAGTCACCGTCATATTTCCTTGTCTCAAGTCTCAGAGTTGACTTTTCAAATGGATCAAGGCTGCAGTGTTGTCTAGTGATGAGTATGTCCTTTTTGCTGCATCCCATATCTCCTTGGCCGTGTTGGCTAAGAGATATCCTTCGCTAATATCCACGGTCATAGAGTTGGATAACCAAGTCATAACTTGATTATTTTCTGCAAACCATGTGTCGAAACTTGGATCATCAGGAGCTGGTTGAGGGGCTTCTCCATTGATATATTTTTCTTTTCTCCTTCCACGAATGTATCTCAACACACTTTGAGACCATTGAAGGTAGTTTTTCCCATTGAGTTTATGGTTAATGACCATAATCTGATTTTCTGGGAATTCTGGTAGAGTGGTGTTTATGGAAGGTACAGGAGAAGACAGAGAGGAAGTAGTAGTACTAGAGGTAGAGGTTGTGGTTTGATTGTTACCATTGGTTCCCGACATAAAAGCAGTTGGAATGGACGCAAACAAGGGAGGAAATTGCAAGGGATCCATAAAATCTGGTAAAAAATTGATATGGAGTCGTCTGAGGTTTCTGGAGTCGCCGGCACGTGGGGTTCACGTGCTGCCGGAATCTGTGAAGTCGCCGGTGCGTGGGGTTCACGCGCCAATACTGTGGAGGTGCGTGTGCTTCACTCGCCGGTCGGATGGTGACCGGACTTCTGGGAAACGCCGATCGGCGTGTTCCGGTCATCCTGGAGTGGGCGGTGTAGCTACACGCGCTCACGGATAGTAGAACACAGAGGGTCCTGATGCTGTGCTCTCTCTCTCTCTGTCTCTCAGCCTCACTGTCGCCACTGGTTCTGCCTCATTTTGGGCAGAGGATTGAAGCTCAAAGCCTACTCTCTGATACCATATTAGCTCATGGAGCTTAATCTCTTATTCATATATGAAATGTAGATTACATAAGACTTATATAGGGAAAAAACAGGGTAGGTGACATAGTGAAATAGAGCAATCAACAGAGAGACAGAAGGGGAAATGAAGTATGAATGGAAATGAAGTATGAAGTCAATAATATAATGCTGAGACACCATATCTGACTTTTAACATTTATCACATCTTATAAGATTTTTCAGTCCTAAACATTAATAATTTTGTAAGGAGTCTTAATTAGCATTAATAATTTTTTTTCCATGTATGCCTCTAGCTTACTTGCTCTACAATTAAAAGAAGTTAATGTATTTATTACAGAACACATAGGCATACCTAGAAGCTATTATTTGAGGTGATAAGTTGTTTTGCTCTCGTAAGAAGAACACAAATTCAAACATTAGGAACATGCACTTATTATGAGTGGCAAAAAAAAAAAAAAACTCAATGAATATAACATCATGAACTATCATTTGCCGTATCATGTTTTACGATGTGCTGTGTGTGACTGCCCTTGGAGTGAAAAGTATTATAAACTTCATATAGTAATAAAGAAGGCAAACACATTAAATTGAGAATATATCGTGGATCGCATGGCTATTAAGGAAATGTTTGTCATAAAAATTCATGGAATCATAATTTGGCTCAAGAGAAACTAATGTCCCGCCTGCAAAATACACAGATGCAGATTGTAGGTGCCTTGCGTAACAATTTTTCGTCCTCCGTTCTCATCACTGGCAGTCATACAAAGAAGAAACAAAATTCAAGCGTGGCCCCAAAACAAAATTGATCAATGCATTGTTATAGCTATCCACTGGTCGCAGCTGGCCATTGAACCCATTACGATTATTATATTGTGGAAGCAATTCATTTGCCTTGGGGCTGTATCTGGTCTCCTGGTGATGACATGATTAATTCATATGTGTTTTCTTGGTGAGTATTTGACAGATTACAATCCTGCATGTCATTGTTGGTGAGTATTTGTACGCACGCCCACATGTACAAGTACAACTCTCACATCTAGGCAGTTACTGATGATCTCATGTTAAGTTTGTGCTTGATTAAATTTATCAATCCAAGCCCATGAACAAATCTAGAGCTACCCTTCTGGACGGAAACAAAGAAAAGTTTGTATTATAACAATTATGACAATTATGCCTTATAATTAGAATTAATATTATCTTTTCAAATATGTTTTGTATTTAGGGTTAGAGGGAGTAGTTTTTACTACTTCATTAAACATTGATAAAAATTAACATTTCTCAAGCATAGTACATCCTTTGTTTTTTTTAGAAGGTCACATAACGTGTATAGAAATGATCTTTTGTAGGTGAGATAGGGGGCAAAATACATGGCGAGGAGAGAGAATATGGCGGCAGAAGTAGAAGGTAGAAACAGAAGGGAGGGGGAGGGGGAGGAGGAGGGAATGGTGGAAGAAGGTGGAGGACAGGGTGTGATTTCAATTTTGAATAAAAAGGAATATTGTGTTATATTTAAAAATAATGGGTTGATGACTTATTTTATGGGTCATTATATTGGACAAAACCCAAATCCTATCTCACCGAACATTGCAAGAGCCCGAAGGGAGAGAAAAGATAAACTAAGGTCCAAAGATGAAGCCTGATATTATATTGTTCTTGTGTGTGTGTCTAATTGAATTAGAATTGAGATCAGCAGGCTTCATTCCATGTCCCTTTAACTAGAAGACGCAACTTCAGCGATGCACGTTGAGTGACGCAAAAATAATTATCAGTTGTCCTTCTAATCTCTGGTCTCTATCTCTAGTAAAGGTCTAAGGGTTGTGACCTCTCCGTCTGGGGTAACGAAAAAGATTGGTTTGTCCTCTTATTTTAGCAATTAATGGCATGTGCCCTTGATTGGAGCTTCTCTTCTGCCCCAATCAATCCACATCATTTCACAGAGAGGCCACTTTCACGTCCTTAGCCCTTAATTAATTACTGTCGTCTCCTTGCCTTTTCCATTTGCTTTCAGCTATTGCCTAATCTCGTCTTGGCCAATCACAGTTGTTGCCTGTGTCATAGACAACTTTCAAAAAATTACGAAAACGAACTCCTGCGGTGCCGAAAAGGAAACATATAAATTATAATAAAAAGGTTGAATTTTATATTGCCACCGACGGTGGGAGGCTCATGTGGGGCGAAAGTCACATGTACTATGTTAAAAAAACAAAAACAGAAAACTGGGAGGCTCCCACAAAAGTAGTGGCACATTCATTATTCGAGCTGCCAACTGGGATTTTATTAATCATAAAATATTTTGGAAAAATCACACTTAGGTTCTAAGGACTAGAAACAATAACAAAAAAGTCTTACTGTAGATTCCCCTATTAAGAAAGTCCATAGGAAACTCAATGATATAAATTCCAAATGTGAAATTACCGTATTGCCCTTAGTAATTGATATTTTGATTTGATTAGGTTCATGTACTTGTCAATCGCCACTCTATGATAATATAGATGCATCCACTTGTCAACGAGAGCTATTTTAGTTAACATATATGAGTTTGTTAATGATCACTCTATGACTTATCAGTATAGTTGCGTCCACTTGTCAACGGGAGCTGTTTGAAATTATACTACTGTAAAAATGACAATAGGTAACATAGATGAGTTTGTCAGTGACCACTCTTTGACTTGTCATTATAGGCATATAAATTTATCAATGTATAATTTGCCATTATAGGCACATAAATTTGCCAAAATAGGCACATACCGCCAATGTATAACTTGTCAAAGTAGGTACATAAACCCGCCAATGTATAACTTGTTATTATAGGCACATAAACTTGTTAAAATAGACACACAAACTTGTCGAAATAGGCTTGTACATTTGCCAGTGTATAACTTATATAAATAGGCACATACATTTATCAATGCATAACTAGTCAAAATAGGCATATATATTCGCCAATGTACAACTTGTCATTATAGGCATATACACTTGCCAATGTATAACTTGTCAAATTACACACATTGATCTGTTGTCAAAACCCTCTTCTCCAACCATAGTTAACACAAAGCCTAACAAAGTCAATGTGTGTAGTTTCACAAGTTATATATTGGTAAGTGTATGTGCCTATTTTGACAAGTTTATGCGCCTATTTTGTTAAGTTTGTGTACATATAATGGCAAGTTATACTTTGACAAGTGTATATGTCCATTTTGACAAGTTTATGTACCTATTTTAACAAGTTTATATGTGTATTTTGACAAGTTATACGTTGACAAGTGTATGTGTCTATTTCAACAAGTTTATATACCTATTTTGACAAGTTTATGTGCGTATTTTAACAATTTATACATTGGCACGTATATGTACATATTTTGACAAATGTATGTGTCTATTTTGACAAATTTATGTATCTATAATGGCAATTAGACATTAGCAAGTATATGTGCCTATTTTGATAAGTTTTCCCTATTTTAAAAAGTCTATATACCTATAATGACAAGTCAAAGAGTAGCCATTGATAAGGTCCATCTATGTTAACTATTGTCAGTTTCTAGTACAATTTAAAATAGCTTCCGTTGACAAGTGGACGTGACTATATTGACAAGTCATAGAGTGGCTATTGATAAGCCCATCTTTATTAACTAAAACTTTCATTGACAAGTAAATATGTTTATATTGACAAGTCCTAGAGTGGTGATTGACAAGTACTTGAACCTAGTCATATAACTTGATATCATATAATATTCAAATATTAATTACTAAGGGCAAGAAGGTAATTTCACATTTAGAATTTATATCACTGAGGTCCCTAAGGACTTTTTTAATAAGGGAATCTAATATAGGACTTTCTTGTTATTTTTTCTGGTCCTTGAGACCTAAGTGTGATTTTCCCTAAATTTTTAGCATCATATTCTGGGGGTTGAAGCATTTACATCACCTTACGCACTAGTACTATTCAACATTTATGTTGCATTTTTCCAAGTGCCCAAGTTTGAGTTTCATCCTAACCGTGACTCACTTGAGGCGTGTTTGATTTAGAATTGGAGAAATACATTTATGTAAATCGAGATAAAAATTTTTCTCACATATTTATCTTATACATAGTAAATCACGTTAAAAAAATAGATTCTACCGCCAATACAAACAAACACTTATAGCATTTAGTTGGTGCCTAGTATGCCTCACGTACCCATTTGTTCCCCATTCATAAATCATGATCCAATTTTACCACTTGTTTTTTCTAAAAGTTTTCTTTGCTTCTTCATTCAAATGTAACGTTGACTTACACATGTTGCTCAACATTTAAGATACTACCTCCGGTTCTAATTATAAGATAAAGTTAACTTTTTTTTGGAGAAATTAAGAAGGCTAAATAAGTTACTTAATTATATCATATGTTATGTATCCTTAGATTATATATTAATTTATTAGTCAAACTAATTAGTTTGACGAAAAAAATAAAAATATAAATACTATAAAATAATTTAATTAGTTACCTTAATTTCTCAAAAAAGTTAAATTTGTCTTATAATTAGGACCGATGGGAGTATATTTTTTGGGCAAAAAACTTATAATATTCTTTTTTTGGCCTGCCAGATAATATTCATAATCACAGCAGAATGAGAGAGGAAGCAATAGAGCCATACTGTGGTAATTGTGTAGGACATGAACCAGATTGACGCAAGAAGGGAAAGGAATGTTCATGAAATTTGACATCTCTGGAAAGATATATCCTGCCAGAGGGATCAAGACATTTATAACCTTTGTGCTTAGGACTGTAACCAAGAAAAGTACATTCAACAAATCGGAAAGATAGCTTCTAAGTATTATAAGGTCTCAATAGTGGATAACATGCACAACCAAACACCTTGAGAAAATTGTAGTCAGGAGAACTGTGAAACAGTCTGGTATAAGGGACTTCATAGTTAATAGCTGAAGATGGAAGTCTATTGATGATCAAAGGCTGCAACTACAAAAGGATCATCCCAAAATTTCATAAGCAGATGAACATGAGCAAGCATAGTTAAGCCAACATCCACAGTATATCTATGTCTTTGTTCAACGGAACCCATTTGAGTATGAGTTTGAGGACAAGAAACTCTGTGAATAATACCATGCAGAAGCAAAAATGGATCAAATGCTTTAAATTCATCTCCACCCTATCAATTTGTAATGCCTTGATTTTGCAGTCAAATTGATTTTCAACCATTGCCTTAAACTGAGTAAAGGTTGAAATAACATAAAACTTGTGTTTAATGGGATATAACCAAATATATTTGGAAATAGCATCAACAAAAGCAATATAATAGGAAAAACCAGAACAGAAGTACAATGAGCAGGACCCCAAAGATCAGCAAAAATAAGCTGAATGGGTTTGGCATATTCAGTGTGAGTAGAGGGAGAGGGGCTGCGATGTAGTTTGCCAAGGAAACAAGATGAACAGCAAAATGAGGAACTTTTATTATGATCAAGTTTTGCACGATTACAATCTTTGACATGCCGTATAACAGTTGGCATTGAAGCATGACCAAACCTATAATGCCATAAGGCAAGTACATCAGAGGTAGAATTACTGTTATCCTGATGAGAATATGATTGACTCAGAGAATTAATAGTTGAGCCATGATCCAGAGATTGAGCAGAAGAGTCACATGGTGAAACAGTTGACATCAGAACTTGAGAAGGCTGAACGTGCTTTGAAATCGAAAAAACTCGAGCCGATGAATGAGCAAGAACAGGACGCATATCATCAGAGTAATAGAATCCATCACTTCTGAGGTGTCCCTTGAGCAGGATTTGATGAGTTACCCATGATTTAATACAGAACCAGAGAGGATGAAACTCAAAAATAGACATTGTTCTCCTTAGCCAACTTAGATACACTCATTAGATTATGGATAATGTTTGGAACATGAAAAACATTATTCAGTCAAAATGGATACTTTGGATTAAGAGAAGGCGGAACAGTTAAGCCTTTATGAATGATATGCACACCTGATCCATTACCAACAAAAACTTGATTAGATGAGTTACTCGTAGGTGCAGCTTGCGTCATGTTCTAGTAATGAGGAGTAACATGATGAGAAGCACCTGAATCATGAATCCAAGAGTAACCATAGTAGTATGTAGGTGTTGGTGATGGTGCAAAAGAAGGAATAGCATATGGTGAAGCAGCAGTAATGACAACATAGATTAGATCTTTTGGCTCTTCCTCTATAGCGACCACCTCCACCTCTTCCTCTAAAAGTCTGACCTCGATTTTGTTCAACAGGAAGCTGGTTGTGATATATCGACAAAGATGATTCTTGAGCAGCTTGAAATTTCTACTAAGAAGGAGAAGCGCTAGAATAACCAATACTCACTTCTGAGTTAGTAGCAAGATTAATTGAAATAGTATCAGCTGAGTCGGCTTTTAAGGATTTTGAAACTCTCATTTCTTGTGCTAACAACAAAGATTCAATTTCACTAAGTAAACTTGTGTTTTTGTGCGGTGAAAATCATGACAATTACGTCATAGTCCTCAGGCAGCCCTTCCAAAATGACATCAATATGTTCTTGCACAGTAAAAGTCTCTCCAACGGAAATCAAACAATCAATTAATGCCTTAATTCAATGATGATATTCAGAGATAGAATGAGAAGGACCTTTCCTTGTATTTCTGAGTTCTATTTTGAAATGCTGAGTCTTTTCTCTGGTTTGAGAATCAAAAAAGTCGACGACACAACTCAAAAGATGATGAGCTGTAGAACAGCCTACAAGCCTAGTATGCATATCCTCAGAAACGGTAGAAAGAAGCCCGGAAACAAGACATTGATCTTGTTTGAGCCATCGAATGTATGAATCTGTAAGTGTCCTGGTTGATTCGTGCTTCACCGGTATTTTATCGCTAGTCAGGAAGTGTTTAAGATCATGAGCACGTATTCTAGCCAAAACTTGTTGCCCCCATGGTAGAAAATTGTTTTAAGTGAGTTTCGCTATAGCATGGTTAAATTCAATAATACCAGTATTTTGAGTGAGATCTGCAGCTTTGGGATTACCGGAAGCCATGACATCAATCACAGCGTTTGAGCCTTTAGCTCTGATGCCATATTAAGGTTTAGAGAAAAGAAAGAGAACAAAAGAGAAAAATTAAGAAAGAAAAGGAAACTGCGTTAATATTTTGTGTTATTTTCAAGGTTATTAAACGCGTACCAGCCACTGAATTGGTTGGGGTATTGGGTCAAAGGTTAGTGGGTCAAATCGGAATTAACCAGAAGCGAAATCGGTGAAAAAGTGAATATTTCAGGGTTATTAATAAGAAATCCTAAAGAAAATAAAAAAATCAATTTTTTTTTTTTTAAAGTGGGTTGGGTTAATGCCTCGACCGGACTGATTTACTGACCGGTTCACTGATTTCTGTGTCGAATTGGCTAGTCTAATCCGGATTTAATGACACTGATTAATTTTGTCTTTTGTCTGAATAATTAAGAGTATCATATATATATATATATATATATAGCAAAGAGCCTTGCAGTAAGACTAGCTCTATCGGTTATAACGAAATGTACAGCTGGCACTTTCTAAACTAATCACACTTTAACTGATGACAGCTTGCTAACTGATTTAGTTTCTCTAATAACTTTGACTGTTTGACTGTTACAAGTGTGTGTAGAGCATTGATGTACGTGTGCTGAATGACACACAACTTAATTGAGCAGCGGATCAGTGCAATCCCCCAATAATAAAGTGACCCGTCTGCAGTCTCCACCAATTTTCCAAAATTACAAAAGCCCATACGTGGCAGGGGCCGTCATGAATTCCATGCTCATCACAGTGATGAGTAACTGATTTCTCATCACTGTGATGAGATATAATCATTTAAATTTTGATCTGAAAGGCTTAAATTTAAAATTTAAAATTTGTGATTTTTTAAATAATAAATGTATTTTTATGAGAAGTGATAGTCATAAGATTATCTTTATTTTTAATTCTGCATATAGTAAAATAAAAATTTATTTAAAATATAAAAATTAAGTTATATTAAATCTATACCGTTCAAAATCAATCTAACGGTGAATATGGGTGATGAGCATATTTTTGCTCATTTAAGTGATGAGCATAAAATGAGCTCCCGAACAGTAAACTAAATACACATCCCTCAAATATTTATGATGTTCTAAATATAAGACCTAATTGATTTTTTTTAGAAAAATCAATGAAGTAAATTTAATTATTTTCAAGTATTTATATTTTTATTTTTTTCTCTACCCCAATTTGTTTGACTTATAAACTAATATATAATTTAACATACACAACATATAATATGATTAAGTAATTTATTTAACTTTGTTAACTTTTCTAAGAAAACAGCAAATGTGTCTTATGAGTGGAGGGAGTAATATATATCCATACTATGCCATGCACGGTTTTTTACATTTGGTGATGTATATGAAATGGGTTGTTGGATGAAATTACATTTTTTAGAGCCTATAACTCACAACCGACATTACGGCTAGTAAGTGATGCAACTTGCTTAATCTCAGAACCGACAGTACGGGGTAGTAAGTGATGTCACTTGTTTAATCCTCAGCTGAACTAATATATATGTATCATCTGTCTCTGACAATGCATCAGGAAAGAAGCTAAGCACTCCTTCCGCTATATCTAGGACTTCATACGCGCCTAAAAGCGCGCAAAGACACAAAAACACGCTTGGTATATGTTGCCAATTCAGTGACGAATCCGAACATATGAAGGTGAGGTCTATTTATAATTATAGTACTTGCTAGTCAATTTCTTGAAATTTTCTTTTACGTAAGATTTTATCGAGAGGGCCACTTCAATATTCTGGGCGAATGGGTGCAGCAAAAAGTGACAGTAAAGATGGGGATGGAGTGCGAGAGTTGCAGGAACAAGGCATTGAAAATAGCCTCCATGATAAAAGGTATATATACGTGTATCGTTATGTGTGAATGAATATAAGTAATCTACAAAGATGAATATGAGTTACATATAAATAGGGCGGTGCAGGTGTGAGTGCGGTGGCAATATATAGAAGGGGACAGCAAAGATCTAGTGGTGGTGACGGGGGAAGACGTGGACACGGTTTGCTTAGGAAGGAATCTGAAGAAGAAGTTTTGTACCGTAACGGTGATCGCGGTGGAAGTGGTGAAGCCGCTGAAGAAGCCGGATCCGCCAAGGAGGGCACTGACCGGAGCAGATCACAGCAGCACATTGACCATGGCAACAGTAGCTGCTGCATCTGTTGCCACAAGGCTCGCACTTACCCTCGCACTTGTGTTACAGATGCAGCAGCTACTGTTGCCATGGTCAATGTGCAGCTGTGATCTGCTCCGGTCAGTGACCTCCTTGGCGGATCCGGCTTCTTCGGCGGCTTCACCACTTCCACCGTGAGCACCGTCACATTACAGAACTTCTTCCTCAGACTCCTTCCCAAGCAAACCGTGTCCACGTCTTCCCCCGTCACCACCACTAGTCTTTGCTGTCCCCATCTATTGCCACCGCACTCACACCTGCACCGCCCTATTTATATGTAACTCATATTCATCTTTGTAGATTACTTATGTTCATTCACACATAACGATACACGTATATATACCTTTTATCATGGAGGCTATTTTCAATGCCTTGTTCCTGCAACTCTCGCACTCCATCCCCACCTTTACTGTCACTTTTTGCTGCACCCATTCGCCCAGAATATTGAAGTGGCCTTTTCGATAAAATCTTACGTAAAAGAAAATTTCAAGAAATTGACTAACAAGTAATATAATTATAAATAGACCTCACCTTCATGTTCGGATTCGTCACTGAATTGGCAATATATACCAAGCGTGTTTTTGTGTCTTTGTGCGCTTTCGGGCGCATATGAAGTCCTAGATATAGCGGAAGGAGTGCTTAGCTTCTTTCCTGATGCATTGTCTGAGGCAAATGATACATATATATTAGTTCAACTGAGGGTTAAACAAGTCACATCACTCACTACCCCGTACTGTCGGTTCTGAGATTAAACAAGTTGCATCACTTACTAGCCGTAATGTCGGTTGAGTTATAGGCTCTAAAAAATTTAATTTCATCTGACCACCCATTACATATACATCACCAAATGTGAAAAACCGTGCCTGGCACAGTATGGATATGTATTACTCCCATGGCTCTTAAATATAAGTCCCAACTGATTTTTTTTTAAATATTAAAGAAACTAAATAAGTTATTTAGTCATATTATATATTGTGTATGTTAGATTATATATTAATTTATAAGTTAAATAAATTATTGTAGAAAAATAAAAAAATAAAAATACTTTAAAGTAATTAAATTTGCAACTGACGGATTGCATTGATATGCTACTCAATTAAATTGTGTCATTTAGCACACGTACATCAATGCTATACACACACTGTAACCGTCAAACAGTCAAAGTTATTAGAGAAACTAAATCAGTTAGCCAGCTGTCATCAGTTAAAGTGTGATTAGTTTAGAAAGTGCCAGTTGTACATTTTGTTATAACCAATAGAGACTAGTCTCGGTGCGAAGTTCTCTGCTATATATAGCTGATATGTACTCTTGATTATTCAGACAAAAATATCCAGTGTTATTATACCCAAACCGAATCAGCCGGTTCGACTTAAAAACCAGCGAACCTCTCAGTAAACCAGTCAGGTCTAGGTATCAACTCGGTCCACCTTTTTTTAAAAAAAAATGATTTTTTTAATTTTCTTTAGGATGTCATATTAATCACTCTGAAATCTTCACTTCCTCAGGTTTGGCTTCGAACTAGCTTCAGTTTGACTTCGGTCTGACCCACTGACCCTTGACGTAGTACCCTAGTGATTGCACCATATTTTTATTTGATTTTTCATAACTAAATTGGGATTTTTAATGAATTTTCTAGGATAATATGGCATGATTAAGCACCAATTTTAATTAGGGAAAATTGTATTGAATTAATTGTAATTAGGGGCAAAATGGTCATATATTTGTTAATTATTTATACAATTGTTTCTTGGACTTTTGATACTACATCTTGCTTAATCTTGTGTTGTAGGTGCTTAAGAAGAAAATTGGAAATTCCAAATGGTCAAAATTAATATTTAGATGATTGGGAAAATTACAGAAAAGGGCCCAAAATTTCTGAAAATTACAAAAAATGCGTAGAAAAGGGCTTAGAACAAATCACAGAAAAGAACCCAAAATTTCGTGAAATTCTAATTGACCCCAAAACATTTCAAAAATATTCACTTAAGTCCCTCCTCAAAACTTTTAAAAGTTTCAAATCGGTCCCTGGTCAAAACTTGCATTTTGACCAAGGACCTATGTTACTATTCCCGATTCTTCTTTAGCAAAAGGGGGGACTCGAGACCCGACATATTTAATGATGGAATAGAGCTGGGATACAAGAGTGGAGCGCTGTCAGATCACCTTCATCCTCTACTTTCTTCCTCTTCCGTCCAAGGTCGTCGGCGACCTTCTCTCTTCCATTGGTGGCTTTATTGAAGACACAAACTCTCTATGTTTTATACCACCAATCGAAGCTTAGAGTGAGAGCTAGAGGAGTTTAGTGGTCAAGAGTTTTGAGAGAAGAGGAGAAGAGACGGACATCTACTACCACCGTCAAGGACCTACCCGGCGATCTTCTTAGACCAAAAGACACATCAGCACCATTTCTTACACCTTCGTGCACCTCCACCATTAGAACAAAGACCCGACACTGAGCTAAGATGACCAGATAGAGCTGAGATTCGGAGAGCTTGTGAGGAAGAGCTAAGTAATTGGATCTCTAGGTAATCTAATTGTCAAATCATTTTTGACAAGGGTCACTTGGGTAAAGCTTGTTAGTTTTGCTTATTTTGTTTTTCGTTGCATGTAGTTTAGAATTTTTGCATTTAGGTAGTTTGCATAGCATTGATTGCATTCTTGCCTTGATTTGACTTGGTAGCTTATGTGTGGTGTTGTTGAATTAAATTTGATATGATTTTGAACTCACTTGTTTGAATTCACCATGTCTCCAAGTTAAGTCATAGCATACTTGCAACTTTTGTCATTTTGAAATTCTTTTTCCCCTTTTTCACTTGCATTTGTATTTTTTTGTAGATTCTTTTTCTTAATTTTTAATAGTTTATAGTTATTAGCCATCTTGTAATTCATTGGGAAGTTATTAAATTGAGTTTCTTTTGGCTTCGTTTAATGGTTGTCTAGATTTACCTCTCAATTCTCATTCTTCCATAGGCAATTACACCAGGAGCATTGATAATATCTCCCAAGGATCTCAATTGGTGTAACAATCACTAGACCTCATCTTAGCTCAATTAGAGAATCCAAAACGAGGTTTGGATTGTCAAGGAAAGTCACCCTTTTAATCTCACTCTTTGATAAGAGCTTCAATTGGAGAGGAGGAGTCTATCTCTAAAAGCACTTGTTCTACTCTACACACTCTGGAACTCCTTCAAGCTAAGTTGGGAATTCAAGGTAGAAGTCTATTTGATCAAGAATGTCATGATCTATTCCACTCTTCATACCATGAACCTTATCAACAACCTTCATTCCAACCTTATTCTCCACCACACCCACCCTATAACCCATATTATGAGCTTCATTTTAATCCTCCACCATACAACCACATGCCATCTCATGAATCCCTTCCTTCACTCCATCCTACTTCCCAACCATTTCATCTACCTCCTGAGTCTCTATACCCACTATTTGAGCCATCTTATGAATCTTCTTCCCAACCATATGTGCCAAACCAAGACACTTCCATTTGTGAAGTCATTGAGAGCTCTAAAACCACATCACTTAGACTATCAATGAAGAGCAGTCAAACAAGGACACCTTTGCTCATCAAATGGAAGTGATTCAAGAGTTTCAAACTCAAATGGATAACCTTACCAAAGAGCGGCGGTCACAAATGGAATTTCTTATAGAAGAATGGAACAACAAGAGAAAGAGAGTGAGAGATTGGAAAAGGAACTTGAGCGTCTCACTTAGCAATCACAAGTATTGAAGAATCCCTAAGAAAATCCTCCTTCTATGTTCTTACATACACATGAAGTAGAGCATCTAAAAGAAAGCAATGAGGAGCTAGAGGAAGCATAAAAGGCTTCTAAGTGCCATACTTCACTAGAAACTCGCCCACCACATACCCTTCTATATGAACCACCCTCTCTACCATGCCACGAACATTCACCCCAACCCCCTACTCCTCAAGCTTCTCAACTTGATGCATTCCTCACATTGTCATATATGGATGCCTAAATGCTCCTCTGTGAAGAATTTATGGCCAACTAAAGGTCCAACATCTAGAATTATTCATGCTCAAGGATGCTCTTGGACTCTCTGAGGAAATGGAGGACAATGAAAGCTTCATCAATGCATTTGTTGACCATATGCTATGGATAAAGACTAAAGGAAAAGAAGGAGCTCCATGATCCTATAATGCAAATGATGATGGGGAAATCGGAGAGCAAAACCTACATGCCACTTCACAAGTGGAAGATTCCAATCCTTCGGTGCCTATTCCCACACAAGCACATGAAGTAGAGCAAGTTCAAAAGAGCATTGAAGGATCTTCTTTACCATTTGCTAATGATCCTATCCTTATAGAAGTAGACTCTCCTACTAATTTAATTAGTGAAGTAATTCATGATTTGAGTAATGATTAGGTAGATGAGGAAATCATTGTTGAATCCCCTCAAATGTTTGAAAATGTAATTGCTTAACCTATTTTCTATTGTACTTGTTGATGAGTGTGCTTCTACTTCTTTGTGTGATGCCTTAATTGTTAAAAATGCTTCCTTTCATAGTATTAGGGATGATTGTGATCAATTGGTTGATATATTTTCATGTTCTTGTACGGTAGATCAAATATGTGTAGATTGTTATCATGAAAAATACCACTTGCTTGTTGAGTTTCAAAAGAAAACATCTAGTGAAGTGGTTGATTTTACCATTAATCATAATGCATCCTCTTGTACTATTGATAATTGTAAGCAGGATGCTTGTGAAAATATTGAATCTTGTATGAATGCCATTGTGGTTGTTGTGAATGAGAAAGACAATAGCCTAAGAAACGATCTTCTCTTGATTCCAATGAATAGCATGATAGTTTCATAAGGAAAGATTCAAATATTTTGATTGATGATTTTGAAAATGAAAATAAATCTTTCAATATGATTCTTTCTTGTGATCTATGACTCGATATAGAAAAGGAAAATGATTGTTTTGAAACTTTAAAAGTTTAAGGTGGTAATGATTTGACAAATTCTCTTGCTTCTTCCTCTCTTTTTCCTTCCACCTCTTGTGATTGCAATGATGATGTGGTGTATTCCAACACTAAGTTGGATTCCGCACCTTCCACTTTGCAAACACAAAAAGATTTTCAAAAGATAATTGCTTGTTTGCCTTCTACTAATGGGAGTGACATTGATTTCCTTAGATGTCATAGTTACTTGGAGAGTTTAGAAATTCACATGTCTTTATTTCATTTGAAATCTCTCCATGTTTTTATTTTTGGATGGAATACTGTTGTTTGCTTGTCTTCTTTGCAGGCACATCCTTGGAAAGGTTATCGGAGGAACCAACATCCACCTTACATCATTGGACTTTTCCAATTGATCTTGAGCCACCTCCACCAAGGAAATTCAATACATGAGAAGTTGTTTCACAAGACAAATGCATGATTCTCATTGGGGACGAAAACTTCTCCTTCAAGAGACTTAGAATACTCTAACACAGGTTGTCTCTTTTCTCACTTGTTTTCTTCCTAAATCCTATGATTCTTTGAGTTTAATTGTTGTATGAGGAAGATAAGTGTAGGGGAGGGACACAATCCAGTAGAAAAAGGTAGAAGTAGTGTAGTTTAGTATAAAGAATAAGAACTCCCTTTGCTTGCTTTGCATTTTTGGCCATTATCATACTTAATTACCATTGTACCTCTTCATCTTGATTTTCTCTGTTATTATGACTTGTTTCTCCTTCTCTTTCTTTATGTGATGTTAATGTGTTGTGCTCCAATTGCAATTGAATTTCACAACTTCCCACTTCACTAAGAAACAAGTTACAACAATAGAGTTGCTTTACACGTTGAGGACAATGTGTTGATTAAGTGTGGGGGAGGGAAATACATTTTGAATCCCATTGGTTGTTTTAAAATGAGAAAGTGCCATTAACTAGAAAATTGTTCAAATTTTTTTTTAAGAATGACTTGCTTTGATGCATGTCCTAAGTGGTAAAGGGTTGCATTTACCACTTTAGAAATGTGATTTGCGGGAAATTCTTTGAGCTTCTATGTGATCTAGTTTTTTGGCAACTTTTTGAAACCATAATTTGCTTTTCAAGTGAATGAGAAGAGAAATGAACCCACAATTAGATTTTTGCTTACTCCTTATTTTGAGAAAAGAAAGTTTATATATTATTAGTGCATTTAAGAGTTGAACATTATTATAATTTATTGCAATATTTTGATTAATTGTATTTGTAGGTTTAGCACTTGGAATAGTTAAGTAAATGCGTTGTGCGTTGTGGTTAGTTTACTATGCAATTGATTGTGTTAGAATGTGCATTAGAGAAAACACCTTGTTGGAATGTTAATTGAGCTTTGAATTCTTTTTATGTGTGCATGTTCACTTAGTCTTTAATCTTCTATAACTTGTTTCAACTCTTATTCAAAATAACATTTGCATTAGTGAGATAGAAATGAAAGAGGCATTCAATTTTAAACCATTTTAACTCAAACACAAACCCTTATTCACTTACCTTTTGTTATCCATTCTAAGCCTTTCCTATGTTGTATGCATGTCATTTACTCCTATTGTTCATAGTAGTCTAAAATCAAAGTAATTTTCCAATAGAAAGTGAACAATGTATAGATTGAAATGCCATGTATATAAAAAGAGAAAGTAAAGAAAAAAATGATGATGTAATGAAAGAAAAAAACATGTACATAAAAAGAGAAAGTAAAGAAAAAAAATGATGATGTAATGAAAGAAAAAAAACCGAGTATAGTTTAAAAAAAAGAGGTTAAAAAAAAGAGAAATGTATTGAAAAAAAAACAAAGAGAAAAAGTGAGTATAGTTTGGAAAAAAGAAAAGAAAAGAAAAGCAAAAGGAATACCAAAAAGGCACTTGTTCATGAATTTGGAAAAGAATTGGCAAGAGTTTTCAAGTTATTTAGGTGTTGTGAGCTTATTCATAACTTTGACTTGCATATCAACTATTTCTTTCTTCTAATTGATTCATTCCATTTAGCCTTCATCCATCATTATAAGCCCTTTAAGCCCTTTTGATTCATTACATTTATTGCTATAAGTGGTGGAGATGTTAGAGTTGTTACAAGCTTATGGTAAAGTGTTGATTAAGTGAATTAGAGTGAAATTATCCCAATGAGGTGAGATGAGTGAAACACAAATACCTTGAGAGTCTCTTATGCTTCATTCTAATATTTTGGATTGTGTGGTTCACTAATTTCTTTGTATCGCTTGACTATGACTAGTGTTAGCTTGAAGGATTTGATTAATTGATCTATTGCTTTCTTATTATGAAGTTGCTCATCTTTTAAATGCATTAGTGATTTGAATTTAGAAAATTGTATTTAATTGTCTTTGTTCAGGAGTACAAAGTCTAAGTGTGGGGGAATTGATTGCACCATATTTTTATATGATTTTTCATAACTATATTGGGATTTTCAATGAATTTTCTAGGACAATATTGCATGATTAAGCATTAATTTAAATTAGGGACAACTGTATTGAATTAATTGTAATTAGGGGCAAAATGGTCATAAATTTGTTAATTATTCATACAATTGTTTCTTGGACTTTTGATGCTACATCTTGCTTAATCTTGCATTGTAGGTGCTTAAGAAGAAAATTGGAAATTCAGAAGGGTCAAAATTAATATTTAGATGACTGGGAAAAATTACAGAAAAGGGCCCAAAATTTCTGAAAATTACAAAAATGTGAAGAAAAAGGGCCTAGAAAAAATCACAAAAAAGAACCCAAATTTTCATGAAATTTTGATCGAGCCCTAAAACATTTCAAAAATATTCCCTTAGGTCCCTCCTCAAACTTTTAAAATTTTCAAATAGGTCCCTGGTCAAAACGCTTGGACCTAGGTTACTATTCCTGATTCTTCTTTAGCAAAAGGAGGACCCTAGACCAGACATATTAATGAAGGAACAGAGCTAGGATACAAGAGTGGAGCGCCGTGCAGATCACCTTCATCCTCTTATAACTCTTCTGTCTAAGGTCACCAACAACCTTTTCTCTTCCATTTATTATCATCAGCGGCCTCATTGTAGACACAGACTCTCCCTGATTTATACCATTGATCAGAGTTTAGTGTGAGAGCCAGAGGAGTTTAGCGGTCGAGAGTTTTAAGAAAAGAGGAGAAGAGACGGACATCTACTACTACCATTAAGGACCTGCTCAGTGAGCTTCTAGACCAAAAGACACAGCAGCACCATTTCCCACACCGTCGTGTAAGTGGCAAGCTTCACCCAAGAGGGGGGTGAATTGGGTGATGTTATAAATTTTTCGTTTGAAGTGGTGATATGAAAATATAGTAGATAGAGTAGAGTAGAGAAGATTTGAACACAGAGAATTATACTGGTTCGGCTTAACAACAATGCCTACGTCCAGTCCTCAGAGATCAAGACCTACTGAGCTTTTCACAATATCTCTAAGATTCAATGGGCTCTTAGAACGCCACAAAACAACAATCGTCCTTGAATGGACTATGAGCAGAAATATTCTCTCAACAAGAAGCTTCTCTCCCCCTTACGACAAGTCTTATGTGCAGAGAAACAACCTATGACTCTTCTCACTTGCTTATGTATACAAGACTTATGAGTGAAAGACACTACAAGGATTTCTCTCAACTGCTTCTCTCGAAAGGAATAGCTTCCCTCTCAAGATCCCAATATCTTGAGATCACACAAATATAGATTTTTGAGTTTGTATGAGGACTCTCTTACAGAACAAATGAATAAACACTGAAGATCAAAGTGTATGCAGAGAAAACAGATGAATAGCAGAGAATTGGTATAAGCTTGTGAATTCTTGTGCTTCGTTGTTCTTGTTACTCTTTGAGTCTCTGTATATATATATAGTTGCTCCAGTTTTTGCCCGTTTGAGAAATCATCATTGGAGGAGCTGGACATTTGCAACTGTAGAAGAACACGCGCAAGTTTGAATAATCTGAATGTGGTTGGTGCGAACGTGTCTGTAATTATGTTGTCTGCCAATGTTTGACTTTTCTCCATAACAACCAATTTGAAACGTTCATCTTCCTGTATTATACTTTTAAAATAATCAAAACAATGTTAAATAATAATAATAAGTAATGATATAAATTAATAACAATAAACTATATTCGTAATGAACGTTGTGATACTTATCATTTTTGGTGGTCAAACAGGGCATCACTCGAGCATGAAAGACTCACCTCGAGTGATCTCCTATTTTCCTTCATATACCTCTGTTATCGGGTTGTGCTTGCATGGAAAATCAGAGAGAAAAAATCTTCACTCGCGGGTGAAGAGAGGTCTCACTCGAGCACAAATTCTCTGCTCGAGTGATCTTTGCTCTTTACACTGGAAAAGTCTTCTCGGGTCATCACTCGCATACCATTTTGACAAGAGTGAGAATTTGCACTCGCGGGTGATATGGACCCTCACTCGAGCACACTTACCTCTGCTCGAGTGAGAAGCATATTCTCAGGGAATATGCTCTCTAAACCATCACTCGCATCAGAATTTCAGAGGGATAGAATTTTCACTCGCGAGTGATGTGGGCCCTCACTCGAGCACACTTACCTCTGCTCGAGTGAGAAGCATATTCTCAAGGAATATGCTCTCTTGAACAAGCACTTGCAACTGATCTTGAGAGGGATGGAAATAATGCTCGCAAGCATGGACATGTCACTCCAAGCATGGATGGGTGTGCTCGAGCACACTTGCACATTTTTGAAATTCAAGACTCTCTGCCAAGTACTCGCAGTCCCTTTCTCGAGTGAATGATGGAAGCATGCTATAACTTGCTCTCGGCCAAGCACTCGCAGACCTCTGCTCGAGTGAATGGAGGAAGCATACCATTACTTGCTTTCGGCCAAGCACTCGCATGCCTCTGCTCGAGTGAATTGAGGAAGCATACCATTACTTGCTCTCGGCCAAGCACTCGCATGCCTTCACTCGCATGTGTGCTCGAGTGAGAATGACTTCTCTGCTCGAGTGCATACCTTGTGCTTCGAGTGATGCGGTGAATACAAAGGGAGAATGCCTCTCGGGTACTCACTTCCTGTCTTTCTCTCACACCTGCTCGAGTACAGAAGTGATTTGTGCTCGAGTGCAGATTTCATGCTCGAGCACTCAAGTGCAATTTCACAGCAGATATAAGCAAACTTCAAATATGCATTTGGTAACTCGGAATCTTTTCTTAACCTTCCAAAAACATATTTTATACATAATTGAATTATTGTTATCATCAAAACTTGGGATCTAACATTCTCCCCCTTTTTGATAATGACAAAACTCTTTGTGATGAAGGTTTAAAGGAAATTGTATAAAATTGAAAAGATTTGAAATTCATTCAAAGTTTCCAAAATGCATATCAAGTTCTAAATTCAAGTTTTCCTGCAATGTTTCCTTTGGACACTTAACAGCCAAGATAAGTATAGTATGAAATATATAGCTTGACAAGAACTTAATCACTTGAAACATTGAAATTAAAAACTTGAACTATGTCATTAACTTTAACAAGCTTGAACAACAAGATAATTTCAGAATATAACTTCAAAATAGTAAAATGACATACATACCAAAATCCTACCCAATACAGAAAACTACCCAAACACCCTTATACACCACCCAAACACCCTTATACACCCCTACAGAAGCTCAGAAAACATCACACATCCTTCTCCCCCGTTTTGTCAACATCAGAAGGGGGATCTGGAGGTGGAACAAAAGATATCATGGCAGAGAGAGGATCAATGGGCTGGTCAGGAGGAGATGGTGGTTGTGGGACAAAGGTAACATCGACATTAGACTCAGGATCAGTGAAAAGTACATGTGTCTCTGAATGAGGGGGTGATGTATGAGTGGTCTCTGGAGGCACTCCGGAAGATGAGGAGGGAAAATGTGAATGGAGGAAGGTCTCCATATTAGTAATCCTCTGTGACATCTCATCTTGTGTTTTGAACATCAGTTCAAAGTTAAGATTGGCCTGATCTACCAATTTAACAACTTGTGTTTCCATCTTCTCCACTAGCTTCTCATACTCAGTTACTAGCTCCTTCTTCAAACTTGATACTGCTTGATTAATTACCTCAGACAGATGATTGGACAGTGAGGCATTGAGAAATGAAGGAGGAGGAGTAGGACCTTGTGCAGATGATTGTGCCTCATCTCCTCTAGATGGAGTGGGTTCCCTCTTTGATGTGGCTTTGGTTCGACTCACCGGAAGATTGATTCCCATGTGAGATAATTGAGTTTTTCCAAACCTTGAGATGAGCACCCTTTCTTTCCCTTCCAGATACCAGATCTTGTTTTTCATCAATATGAAGGAAACAAGTTGAGGGTAAGGTATGGTTGTGGATCTTGTTGAAGAAAATCGAAACCTTCTCATCTCACTAAAAATGATCTCCCCTACATTCCTTTGTTGTCCAGCAACCAATGAAGCCAATAAATAGTAATCCTTTTGAGCAAAGTGGGTAAAATTTCTGGATTTATTGACTATGCTCCGGGAGTAAATGTAATGAAGGATTCTGTGATTATCAGGCATATCAATAGGTTTGAAAGTGAGGGGGCCAATCGGATCTTTTGGTCTCAAAATGTTAAAGGTTTCATTGGCAGAGAATGAGGGTGGATCAATAGGAGGTGCCACATAACCAAGTAAATCATTTATGATTTTGGCAGAAATCATAATGAATTTCCCTCTAATGGTTGTAGATACAGCTTCTTCAATTAGATCACCAGATCTAGACATAATATTATGAACTTTCATATTGCTGTAAAAGGTTTTCACAACAGTGGGGGAATATGGCATATGAATACTTAGCCAGGGAGCATAGTACTTAAGGTAAGGATACAAGTCCAAATGACAATTCTTTTTCAGATAATCCAAATCAACATATACTACAGGGCAGAAATGTCTATGCTTAAATTCATCATCATATACCTTCTGTGGTAAAGCCTTAAGCTCTGTCACATTAAATCCCTCAGGAGGACTAGTAAGTTGGTCATCCACTGGAGCTTGAGAGGCAGAAGGTGCTCCTGAAGCAGAAGCACTTGGTTGCTTAACTTGATGTGAACTTGAAACACCGGCAAGAGATGTAATCTTCCCAACTATCTTGTCCAGTTTTGATTTCTCTATGGCTTCCCGGAGTTGTTTACTGAAAGTATCCCCAGAAGAAGAAGATGATTGAGGTTGCTCTAAATCCTTCTTCTTTCCCTTTCCTTGTACCTCTTTGGATTGAGATCGAGTGATTATGGGTTCCTTGAAGACCACACCTTTTGTTTTCTTTGGAGGAGGTTGGTCTTTCTTTGAAACTTTAGGCTTTGGGTGTGTTTTCAGAGTCCTCTTCTTGGTTTTGGGCTTAGGAGGAGGTGAAGGTGAAGGAGAGTTTTTGGGAGATGAAGGTGTAAGTTCAGGGGTTCCAGATTCACTGGCAGCAGAGTGAGTGGAAGAAGGAGAATGAGACATTTGAGAAATAGAGGGTAACTTTGTTCTTGCCATTTGAAAAGTGGAAGAGAAACAAGAACTCTTGGTTTTTGAAAGAGGAGAAACAAATGCAAGTAGAAATTAGGGCACAAGTGAAGAATGCAGAAGACAAAAATCACCTCTTATAGAAGATTGAGAGGTTGTAACGTCGATTTGAGGCAGGAGGACGTGATTAAATGATGAAAGAACGGGTGAAGATGAAGAGTTGTGACTTTCGAGTGAGAGAGCACTTCGAGTGAGAGGAGGAAGTGCGACGTTCTGAGCTCCCCAGTAACTGATATAAGTGACAGTGCTCGAGCATGAACCCTAGTGCTCGAGTGATGTTCATACTGTGCTCGCGAGTGTTCTAACTGTGCTCGAGTGATGTTCTGGAAAAAAATAAAGAAACAAGTAGAACATACCTGGATTGTTGATTCCCTGATATATTTTGCATCTTTGTACTCAAATCCTCCAAGATCATTTGAGTAACTATGATTTGGATAGCTTTTGCACAGAAATTCTTCTTCCTTACTCGAGCAGACATTCCTCACCTCAAGCATGTTCATACCATGCTCGGGTGAGAATTCCTCACTCGCGAGTGAGATCAATTCTCACTGTTGTTTATGATATATTCCTTTGGTGCTCACAACTCCTCTGTTAACCTCTGTTTTAACTATAAGAGAACAGAGCATCATGAATAGTGTTGTGCTCGAGCAGAGCTTCTTGTGCTCGAGTGACACAGCTCCTCACTCGAGCAGTACCTCCAGTGCTTCGAGTGAGACTCCTGCAAAAACAAGTTTTGGCCACTCCGATGCTAAAGTTAGTATGATTATCATCAAAATAAATATTTAATTAAATTTTTAATAAGAAAATTTACAACTCATTGGGATTAACCATTCCCAATTCTCTTCGAATATAGAGAAATTGTTCTTTTGCAATTGGTTTCGTGAAAATATCCGCAAGTTGAAGATGAGTTGGTATGAATTCCACTTTGACATCTTTCTTTTGAACATGATCTCGAATGAAATGATGTCGAATGTCTATATGCTTGGTTCTTGAATGTTGTACAGGATTCTTTGCCAAGCTTATCGTGCTAGTATTATCACAATAAATTGGGATTTCTTTTAAATAAATTCCCAAATCTTGAAGTTGTTGTTTTAACCAAAGCACTTGAGAACAGCAACTTGCCACAGCTATATACTCAGCTTCAGTCGAAGATAATGAAACTGTGTTCTGCTTCTTGCTGAACCATGACACTAGAGAACCTCCGAGAAATTGACATTGTCCACTGGTACTCTTTCTGTCAGTTTTATATCCACCGTGATCTGAATCTGAATATGCCATTAAGTATTCGTTCCCTCTCTTTGGATACCAAAGTCCAAGCTCTGAAGTATCTCCTAAATATTTGAAAATTCTTTTTACTGTCTCTACATGAGATACTTTAGGATTGGATTGATACCTTGCACACATTCCTACACTGAACTGAATATCCGGCCTGCTTGCTGTAAGATAGAGTAATGAACCAATCATTCCTCTATACTTTGTGATGTTGAAGCTAGGTCCCTTTACATCAGCATCCAGCAATGTTGTAGAACTCATTGGAGTATCGGCTCCGTTAGCATTATCTAGACCATATTTCTTTAACAGCTCTTTCAAATACTTTGTCTGAGATATAAATATGCCATTCTTCTTTTGTTTGATCTGAAGTCCAAGAAAGAAGTTCAATTCTCCCATCATGGACATTTCAAATTCTCCCTGCATAATCTTAGAGAAATCTTGACACATAGATTCGTTAGTGGCACCAAAAATAATATCATCAACATAAATTTGAACTATTAGAATATCATTTTTGTTATGTTTGATGAATAAAGTTGTATCAACTTTCCCTCTGACAAAACCTTGATCAAGAAGAAATTTGCTTAGTCTTTCATACCAAGCTCTGGGTGCTTGTTTCAAACCATATAATGCTTTCTTAAGTTTGAAGACATAATCAGGTTTTATTTCATCTTCAAAACCAGGAGGTTGTTCGACATAAACTTCCTCCATAATATAACCATTTAGAAAAGCACTTTTTACATCCATTTGATAAAGTTTAAAACTTTTGATGCAAGCAAAGGCTAAGAGTACTCGTATTGCTTCCAATCTTGCTACTGGAGCATATGTTTCCTCATAATCAATACCTTCTTCTTGATTATAGCCTTTGGCAACCAATCTTGCTTTGTTTCTCACAATGATTACTGATTCATCAAGTTTGTTTTTGAAAACCCATTTGGTCCCTATAACCGTATGGTCTTTAGGTCGAGGAACCAAATCCCAAACTTGATTTCTTTGAAATTGATTTAATTCTTCTTGCATAGCAATCACCCAATCATTGTCAGATAAAGCTTCTTTTATATTAGAAGGTTCAATCTCAGAAATAAAAGCAGAAAATGTTACTTCATTGAGGATTCTATTTCTGGTTTTGACACCTTCATGAATATCTCCTATAACTTGATCAATTGGATGATCCTTCATATGTCTCCATGCTTTAGGTTGATCATGATCATCAATATCTTCTAAATTTTGAAAATCATTTGTTTCAAAATCATCCTGCTTTGAAATAGATTTGTTTTTCTTGATTGAATCAATTTCTTCTTCATCATTAAGTTTTGTCTGGGATTCAATTTCATCAAACACAACATGAATAGATTCTTCAATAGTACATGTTCTTTTATTGAAAACTCTATAAGCTTTACTTCTATTAGAATATCCTAGAAAAATACCTTTATCAGACTTTGAATCAAATTTACCTAAATTTTCCTTACCATTGTTGTGAATGAAACACTTACACCCGAAGATATGAAGATGAGCAATATTTGGCTTTCTTCCTTTGTAGAGTTCATATGGTGTCCTTCCAAGAGATTTGCGAATATATGCTCTGTTTGAAATATAGCATGCAGTACTCATTGCATCTGCCCAGAACACTTGTGACATTTCTTTTTCATTAAGTAAAGCTCTTGCCATTTCTGTAAGCACTCTGTTCTTCCTTTCCACTACTCCATTTTGTTGAGGTGTTCTAGGAGCTGAGAAGTTGTGATCTATCCCCTCGTTGTTGCAGTAATCTTCAAACAATTGGTTATCAAATTCTCCTCCATGATCTGTTCTAATAGAGACAATAGAAATACCTTTCTCATTTTGAACCTTTTTGGCAAACATAATAAATTCAGCAAAAGTTTCATCTTTTGAGGCAATGAATATAGTCCAAGTAAATCTTGTAAAATCATCTACAATTACTAACGTATATAAATTTCCTCCAAAACTTTTTACTCTTGCAGGTCCTACCAAATCCATATGAAGTAATTGTAAGGGTTTTGAAGTAGAAATTTCATATTTTGTTTTAAAAGAAGATTTAGTTTGTTTGCCTTTTTGACATGCTTCACAAATCATGTTATCTTTGAATTTAAGTTTGGGAAGGCCAACAACTAAATCTTTTCTGATCAATTTGTCAAGTTGATTCATATTGACATGAGCCAAACGCTTATGCCATAACCAACTTTCCTCTGATCGACTAAGAAAACAGTTTTCAGAAGAATTTGAATTTAAATCAATTGTATAACAATTACCGTCCCTTTGAGCTCGGATTTTTGCCTTGATAGTTTCTTTGTTTAGAAGTAGATCTTTCTTACTTACTATCAAGCATTCTTTTGAGTCGAAAATCACCCAGTTATCTTTGTCAGTGCTTTGGCTTACGCTTAAGAGATTGTGGCATAAACCTTCAACATAATATACTCCGTTGATTTGAAAGCCATCTGTTCTTCCCACTTCTCCAATTCCAGCAATACGTCCGGATTGATTTCCTCCAAAAGTCACTTTTCCTCCTTCTCTAGGTTCAAACATGGTGAACTTATTTTTGTCACCAGTCATGTGTCTCGAACATCCACTATCAATATACCATTTGTTCGCTCGAGATGCTTTGAGACATACCTAGAATAAGATGATCAAGTTTTAGGTACCCACACTATCTTGGGTCCTTTGTGGTTAGTATTTGGAATATGTGTCCCTTTCGGAACCCATTTATATGTTCCAACGACCTTTCCCTTATTGAAATAACATGATGAAGTATAATGTCCTTTTCTATTACAAAAATTGCATGATACAAATGGATTTGATGTATGCACAGAATTCCTGAAATATTTAAGATAGTTTCTACTATTCTTCTTACTCTTATCATGCATAGCATTATATCCAATTCCAGTTTTATCAAAGGAAACTTTCTGAGAGCTTAAGATAACCTTGAGAGTTTCACTTCCTTTAGTGAATTTTTCAACAATCTTTGTTAAGTCCTCTATTTTCTTATCTTTCTCTTTACACATTTCATATGACGATATGACATTACTTTCTAATTCTTTTACTTTCTTCTTATAACTAACCATATCTTTAGCAACTTTAATGAATTCTGTATGCAATGCATTATATTCAGATAATAATTCATTATAAGAAGGTTCAGAGTCACTTACCTCAGAGTCTGATTCTTCTTCCTTAGCTACCAAGCATAAATTGGCTACTTCGTCATTGTCATTTTCTTCGTCTGACGAACTATCACCCCAAATAGATGATATATATGCTTTCTTTTTCTGCTTCTTTTTGTCTTTGTTCTTGAAGCATTCAGATTTGATGTGTCCTGGTTTTCCACATTCATAGCATACTATTTGGTGTTCTTTGTTTTCTTTCTTGCTTGGTCCACCTTGATAATTCTTGAAATTCCTTTGTCCTCTTCTGTAGAATTTCTTGAACTTTCTTACGATCATTCCCATTTCATCATCACTAGGAACATTTTCATTTTCGGAAGTTCCTTCTTCTTCTTGAATAACTTTAAGTGCAACTCCCTTTTTCTTTTTATCATCGAATTCTTCAAGTTCCTTTTTGAATTTCAACTTGCCTTCATATTCAGAAAGACTTCCAAAGAGAGCAGCTACGGATCTCATAGACTCTCCTTTGGCTTCTTCGATGGCTGTCACCTTTGCTTCCCATTCTTTCGTAAGAATATTAAGAATCTTTCTTACCTGGGAATTTTGATCAAACGACTTTCCAAGAGCAGATAATTGATTAACAAGATGAGTATACCTTAATTCAAATTCTGATATACTCTCTCCAGATTTCATACGAAATAAATCATACTCTGTAATTAAAGTATTGATCCTATTCTCTTTGATTCCAGATGTACCTTCGTGAGCAATTTCAAGAGCATCCCACATATCTTTGGCAGTAGGTAGAGTACATATACGAAAATATTCTTTTTGACTAAGAGCACTCTGTATCATTAAAATGGCTTTGCTATTTAATGTTACTAACCTCTTGTCATTTTCGTCAAACTCATCTGGACTCTTTCTAACTGCTCTATCTTCGATTTTCTTCATTGGAACATATTCACCATCTTGTATAACATTCCATAATCCGTACTCGTTGGCCATCATGAACACTCTGAATTTGGCTTTCCAGAACGAAAAATGTTCTCCAGCAAAACCAGGAGGTCTAGTGATTGAAGCACTGTCTGGAAGGATATTTTCACCCATTGTTGCCATTTGTCGGATCCTTCTCAAGCTGTTAGGCTCTTCTGAGAAGACAAGGCTCTGATACCAAATGTAAGTGGCAAGCTTCACCCAAGAGGGGGGTGAATTGGGTGATGTTATAAATTTTTCGTTTGAAGTGGTGATATGAAAATATAGTAGATAGAGTAGAGTAGAGAAGATTTGAACACAGAGAATTATACTGGTTCGGCTTAACAACAATGCCTACGTCCAGTCCTCAGAGATCAAGACCTACTGAGCTTTTCACAATATCTCTAAGATTCAATGGGCTCTTAGAACGCCACAAAACAACAATCGTCCTTGAATGGACTATGAGCAGAAATATTCTCTCAACAAGAAGCTTCTCTCCCCCTTACGACAAGTCTTATGTGCAGAGAAACAACCTATGACTCTTCTCACTTGCTTATGTATACAAGACTTATGAGTGAAAGACACTACAAGGATTTCTCTCAACTGCTTCTCTCGAAAGGAATAGCTTCCCTCTCAAGATCCCAATATCTTGAGATCACACAAATATAGATTTTTGAGTTTGTATGAGGACTCTCTTACAGAACAAATGAATAAACACTGAAGATCAAAGTGTATGCAGAGAAAACAGATGAATAGCAGAGAATTGGTATAAGCTTGTGAATTCTTGTGCTTCGTTGTTCTTGTTACTCTTTGAGTCTCTGTATATATATATAGTTGCTCCAGTTTTTGCCCGTTTGAGAAATCATCATTGGAGGAGCTGGACATTTGCAACTGTAGAAGAACACGCGCAAGTTTGAATAATCTGAATGTGGTTGGTGCGAACGTGTCTGTAATTATGTTGTCTGCCAATGTTTGACTTTTCTCCATAACAACCAATTTGAAACGTTCATCTTCCTGTATTATACTTTTAAAATAATCAAAACAATGTTAAATAATAATAATAAGTAATGATGATATAAATTAATAACAATAAACTATATTCGTAATGAACGTTGTGATACTTATCATTTTTGGTGGTCAAACAGGGCATCACTCGAGCATGAAAGACTCACCTCGAGTGATCTCCTATTTTCCTTCATATACCTCTGTTATCGGGTTGTGCTTGCATGGAAAATCAGAGAGAAAAAATCTTCACTCGCGGGTGAAGAGAGGTCTCACTCGAGCACAAATTCTCTGCTCGAGTGATCTTTGCTCTTTACACTGGAAAAGTCTTCTCGGGTCATCACTCGCATACCATTTTGACAAGAGTGAGAATTTGCACTCGCGGGTGATATGGACCCTCACTCGAGCACACTTACCTCTGCTCGAGTGAGAAGCATATTCTCAGGGAATATGCTCTTTAAACCATCACTCGCATCAGAATTTCAGAGGGATAGAATTTTCACTCGCGAGTGATGTGGGCCCTCACTCGAGCACACTTACCTCTGCTCGAGTGAGAAGCATATTCTCAAGGAATATGCTCTCTTGAACAAGCACTTGCAACTGATCTTGAGAGGGATGGAAATAATGCTCGCAAGCATGGACATGTCACTCCAAGCATGGATGGGTGTGCTCGAGCACACTTGCACATTTTTGAAATTCAAGACTCTCTGCCAAGTACTCGCAGTCCCTTTCTCGAGTGAATGATGGAAGCATGCTATAACTTGCTCTCGGCCAAGCACTCGCAGACCTCTGCTCGAGTGAATGGAGGAAGCATACCATTACTTGCTTTCGGCCAAGCACTCGCATGCCTCTGCTCGAGTGAATTGAGGAAGCATACCATTACTTGCTCTCGGCCAAGCACTCGCATGCCTTCACTCGCATGTGTGCTCGAGTGAGAATGACTTCTCTGCTCGAGTGCATACCTTGTGCTTCGAGTGATGCGGTGAATACAAAGGGAGAATGCCTCTCGGGTACTCACTTCCTGTCTTTCTCTCACACCTGCTCGAGTACAGAAGTGATTTGTGCTCGAGTGCAGATTTCATGCTCGAGCACTCAAGTGCAATTTCACAGCAGATATAAGCAAACTTCAAATATGCATTTGGTAACTCGGAATCTTTTCTTAACCTTCCAAAAACATATTTTATACATAATTGAATTATTGTTATCATCAAAACTTGGGATCTAACATTCTCCCCCTTTTTGATAATGACAAAACTCTTTGTGATGAAGGTTTAAAGGAAATTGTATAAAATTGAAAAGATTTGAAATTCATTCAAAGTTTCCAAAATGCATATCAAGTTCTAAATTCAAGTTTTCCTGCAATGTTTCCTTTGGACACTTAACAGCCAAGATAAGTATAGTATGAAATATATAGCTTGACAAGAACTTAATCACTTGAAACATTGAAATTAAAAACTTGAACTATGTCATTAACTTTAACAAGCTTGAACAACAAGATAATTTCAGAATATAACTTCAAAATAGTAAAATGACATACATACCAAAATCCTACCCAATACAGAAAACTACCCAAACACCCTTATACACCACCCAAACACCCTTATACACCCCTACAGAAGCTCAGAAAACATCACACATCCTTCTCCCCCGTTTTGTCAACATCAGAAGGGGGATCTGGAGGTGGAACAAAAGATATCATGGCAGAGAGAGGATCAATGGGCTGGTCAGGAGGAGATGGTGGTTGTGGGACAAAGGTAACATCGACATTAGACTCAGGATCAGTGAAAAGTACATGTGTCTCTGAATGAGGGGGTGATGTATGAGTGGTCTCTGGAGGCACTCCGGAAGATGAGGAGGGAAAATGTGAATGGAGGAAGGTCTCCATATTAGTAATCCTCTGTGACATCTCATCTTGTGTTTTGAACATCAGTTCAAAGTTAAGATTGGCCTGATCTACCAATTTAACAACTTGTGTTTCCATCTTCTCCACTAGCTTCTCATACTCAGTTACTAGCTCCTTCTTCAAACTTGATACTGCTTGATTAATTACCTCAGACAGATGATTGGACAGTGAGGCATTGAGAAATGAAGGAGGAGGAGTAGGACCTTGTGCAGATGATTGTGCCTCATCTCCTCTAGATGGAGTGGGTTCCCTCTTTGATGTGGCTTTGGTTCGACTCACCGGAAGATTGATTCCCATGTGAGATAATTGAGTTTTTCCAAACCTTGAGATGAGCACCCTTTCTTTCCCTTCCAGATACCAGATCTTGTTTTTCATCAATATGAAGGAAACAAGTTGAGGGTAAGGTATGGTTGTGGATCTTGTTGAAGAAAATCGAAACCTTCTCATCTCACTAAAAATGATCTCCCCTACATTCCTTTGTTGTCCAGCAACCAATGAAGCCAATAAATAGTAATCCTTTTGAGCAAAGTGGGTAAAATTTCTGGATTTATTGACTATGCTCCGGGAGTAAATGTAATGAAGGATTCTGTGATTATCAGGCATATCAATAGGTTTGAAAGTGAGGGGGCCAATCGGATCTTTTGGTCTCAAAATGTTAAAGGTTTCATTGGCAGAGAATGAGGGTGGATCAATAGGAGGTGCCACATAACCAAGTAAATCATTTATGATTTTGGCAGAAATCATAATGAATTTCCCTCTAATGGTTGTAGATACAGCTTCTTCAATTAGATCACCAGATCTAGACATAATATTATGAACTTTCATATTGCTGTAAAAGGTTTTCACAACAGTGGGGGAATATGGCATATGAATACTTAGCCAGGGAGCATAGTACTTAAGGTAAGGATACAAGTCCAAATGACAATTCTTTTTCAGATAATCCAAATCAACATATACTACAGGGCAGAAATGTCTATGCTTAAATTCATCATCATATACCTTCTGTGGTAAAGCCTTAAGCTCTGTCACATTAAATCCCTCAGGAGGACTAGTAAGTTGGTCATCCACTGGAGCTTGAGAGGCAGAAGGTGCTCCTGAAGCAGAAGCACTTGGTTGCTTAACTTGATGTGAACTTGAAACACCGGCAAGAGATGTAATCTTCCCAACTATCTTGTCCAGTTTTGATTTCTCTATGGCTTCCCGGAGTTGTTTACTGAAAGTATCCCCAGAAGAAGAAGATGATTGAGGTTGCTCTAAATCCTTCTTCTTTCCCTTTCCTTGTACCTCTTTGGATTGAGATCGAGTGATTATGGGTTCCTTGAAGACCACACCTTTTGTTTTCTTTGGAGGAGGTTGGTCTTTCTTTGAAACTTTAGGCTTTGGGTGTGTTTTCAGAGTCCTCTTCTTGGTTTTGGGCTTAGGAGGAGGTGAAGGTGAAGGAGAGTTTTTGGGAGATGAAGGTGTAAGTTCAGGGGTTCCAGATTCACTGGCAGCAGAGTGAGTGGAAGAAGGAGAATGAGACATTTGAGAAATAGAGGGTAACTTTGTTCTTGCCATTTGAAAAGTGGAAGAGAAACAAGAACTCTTGGTTTTTGAAAGAGGAGAAACAAATGCAAGTAGAAATTAGGGCACAAGTGAAGAATGCAGAAGACAAAAATCACCTCTTATAGAAGATTGAGAGGTTGTAACGTCGATTTGAGGCAGGAGGACGTGATTAAATGATGAAAGAACGGGTGAAGATGAAGAGTTGTGACTTTCGAGTGAGAGAGCACTTCGAGTGAGAGGAGGAAGTGCGACGTTCTGAGCTCCCCAGTAACTGATATAAGTGACAGTGCTCGAGCATGAACCCTAGTGCTCGAGTGATGTTCATACTGTGCTCGCGAGTGTTCTAACTGTGCTCGAGTGATGTTCTGGAAAAAAATAAAGAAACAAGTAGAACATACCTGGATTGTTGATTCCCTGATATATTTTGCATCTTTGTACTCAAATCCTCCAAGATCATTTGAGTAACTATGATTTGGATAGCTTTTGCACAGAAATTCTTCTTCCTTACTCGAGCAGACATTCCTCACCTCAAGCATGTTCATACCATGCTCGGGTGAGAATTCCTCACTCGCGAGTGAGATCAATTCTCACTGTTGTTTATGATATATTCCTTTGGTGCTCACAACTCCTCTGTTAACCTCTGTTTTAACTATAAGAGAACAGAGCATCATGAATAGTGTTGTGCTCGAGCAGAGCTTCTTGTGCTCGAGTGACACAGCTCCTCACTCGAGCAGTACCTCCAGTGCTTCGAGTGAGACTCCTGCAAAAACAAGTTTTGGCCACTCCGATGCTAAAGTTAGTATGATTATCATCAAAATAAATATTTAATTAAATTTTTAATAAGAAAATTTACAACTCATTGGGATTAACCATTCCCAATTCTCTTCGAATATAGAGAAATTGTTCTTTTGCAATTGGTTTCGTGAAAATATCCGCAAGTTGAAGATGAGTTGGTATGAATTCCACTTTGACATCTTTCTTTTGAACATGATCTCGAATGAAATGATGTCGAATGTCTATATGCTTGGTTCTTGAATGTTGTACAGGATTCTTTGCCAAGCTTATCGTGCTAGTATTATCACAATAAATTGGGATTTCTTTTAAATAAATTCCCAAATCTTGAAGTTGTTGTTTTAACCAAAGCACTTGAGAACAGCAACTTGCCACAGCTATATACTCAGCTTCAGTCGAAGATAATGAAACTGTGTTCTGCTTCTTGCTGAACCATGACACTAGAGAACCTCCGAGAAATTGACATTGTCCACTGGTACTCTTTCTGTCAGTTTTATATCCACCGTGATCTGAATCTGAATATGCCATTAAGTATTCGTTCCCTCTCTTTGGATACCAAAGTCCAAGCTCTGAAGTATCTCCTAAATATTTGAAAATTCTTTTTACTGTCTCTACATGAGATACTTTAGGATTGGATTGATACCTTGCACACATTCCTACACTGAACTGAATATCCGGCCTGCTTGCTGTAAGATAGAGTAATGAACCAATCATTCCTCTATACTTTGTGATGTTGAAGCTAGGTCCCTTTACATCAGCATCCAGCAATGTTGTAGAACTCATTGGAGTATCGGCTCCGTTAGCATTATCTAGACCATATTTCTTTAACAGCTCTTTCAAATACTTTGTCTGAGATATAAATATGCCATTCTTCTTTTGTTTGATCTGAAGTCCAAGAAAGAAGTTCAATTCTCCCATCATGGACATTTCAAATTCTCCCTGCATAATCTTAGAGAAATCTTGACACATAGATTCGTTAGTGGCACCAAAAATAATATCATCAACATAAATTTGAACTATTAGAATATCATTTTTGTTATGTTTGATGAATAAAGTTGTATCAACTTTCCCTCTGACAAAACCTTGATCAAGAAGAAATTTGCTTAGTCTTTCATACCAAGCTCTGGGTGCTTGTTTCAAACCATATAATGCTTTCTTAAGTTTGAAGACATAATCAGGTTTTATTTCATCTTCAAAACCAGGAGGTTGTTCGACATAAACTTCCTCCATAATATAACCATTTAGAAAAGCACTTTTTACATCCATTTGATAAAGTTTAAAACTTTTGATGCAAGCAAAGGCTAAGAGTACTCGTATTGCTTCCAATCTTGCTACTGGAGCATATGTTTCCTCATAATCAATACCTTCTTCTTGATTATAGCCTTTGGCAACCAATCTTGCTTTGTTTCTCACAATGATTACTGATTCATCAAGTTTGTTTTTGAAAACCCATTTGGTCCCTATAACCGTATGGTCTTTAGGTCGAGGAACCAAATCCCAAACTTGATTTCTTTGAAATTGATTTAATTCTTCTTGCATAGCAATCACCCAATCATTGTCAGATAAAGCTTCTTTTATATTAGAAGGTTCAATCTCAGAAATAAAAGCAGAAAATGTTACTTCATTGAGGATTCTATTTCTGGTTTTGACACCTTCATGAATATCTCCTATAACTTGATCAATTGGATGATCCTTCATATGTCTCCATGCTTTAGGTTGATCATGATCATCAATATCTTCTAAATTTTGAAAATCATTTGTTTCAAAATCATCCTGCTTTGAAATAGATTTGTTTTTCTTGATTGAATCAATTTCTTCTTCATCATTAAGTTTTGTCTGGGATTCAATTTCATCAAACACAACATGAATAGATTCTTCAATAGTACATGTTCTTTTATTGAAAACTCTATAAGCTTTACTTCTATTAGAATATCCTAGAAAAATACCTTTATCAGACTTTGAATCAAATTTACCTAAATTTTCCTTACCATTGTTGTGAATGAAACACTTACACCCGAAGATATGAAGATGAGCAATATTTGGCTTTCTTCCTTTGTAGAGTTCATATGGTGTCCTTCCAAGAGATTTGCGAATATATGCTCTGTTTGAAATATAGCATGCAGTACTCATTGCATCTGCCCAGAACACTTGTGACATTTCTTTTTCATTAAGTAAAGCTCTTGCCATTTCTGTAAGCACTCTGTTCTTCCTTTCCACTACTCCATTTTGTTGAGGTGTTCTAGGAGCTGAGAAGTTGTGATCTATCCCCTCGTTGTTGCAGTAATCTTCAAACAATTGGTTATCAAATTCTCCTCCATGATCTGTTCTAATAGAGACAATAGAAATACCTTTCTCATTTTGAACCTTTTTGGCAAACATAATAAATTCAGCAAAAGTTTCATCTTTTGAGGCAATGAATATAGTCCAAGTAAATCTTGTAAAATCATCTACAATTACTAACGTATATAAATTTCCTCCAAAACTTTTTACTCTTGCAGGTCCTACCAAATCCATATGAAGTAATTGTAAGGGTTTTGAAGTAGAAATTTCATATTTTGTTTTAAAAGAAGATTTAGTTTGTTTGCCTTTTTGACATGCTTCACAAATCATGTTATCTTTGAATTTAAGTTTGGGAAGGCCAACAACTAAATCTTTTCTGATCAATTTGTCAAGTTGATTCATATTGACATGAGCCAAACGCTTATGCCATAACCAACTTTCCTCTGATCGACTAAGAAAACAGTTTTCAGAAGAATTTGAATTTAAATCAATTGTATAACAATTACCGTCCCTTTGAGCTCGGATTTTTGCCTTGATAGTTTCTTTGTTTAGAAGTAGATCTTTCTTACTTACTATCAAGCATTCTTTTGAGTCGAAAATCACCCAGTTATCTTTGTCAGTGCTTTGGCTTACGCTTAAGAGATTGTGGCATAAACCTTCAACATAATATACTCCGTTGATTTGAAAGCCATCTGTTCTTCCCACTTCTCCAATTCCAGCAATACGTCCGGATTGATTTCCTCCAAAAGTCACTTTTCCTCCTTCTCTAGGTTCAAACATGGTGAACTTATTTTTGTCACCAGTCATGTGTCTCGAACATCCACTATCAATATACCATTTGTTCGCTCGAGATGCTTTGAGACATACCTAGAATAAGATGATCAAGTTTTAGGTACCCACACTATCTTGGGTCCTTTGTGGTTAGTATTTGGAATATGTGTCCCTTTCGGAACCCATTTATATGTTCCAACGACCTTTCCCTTATTGAAATAACATGATGAAGTATAATGTCCTTTTCTATTACAAAAATTGCATGATACAAATGGATTTGATGTATGCACAGAATTCCTGAAATATTTAAGATAGTTTCTACTATTCTTCTTACTCTTATCATGCATAGCATTATATCCAATTCCAGTTTTATCAAAGGAAACTTTCTGAGAGCTTAAGATAACCTTGAGAGTTTCACTTCCTTTAGTGAATTTTTCAACAATCTTTGTTAAGTCCTCTATTTTCTTATCTTTCTCTTTACACATTTCATATGACGATATGACATTACTTTCTAATTCTTTTACTTTCTTCTTATAACTAACCATATCTTTAGCAACTTTAATGAATTCTGTATGCAATGCATTATATTCAGATAATAATTCATTATAAGAAGGTTCAGAGTCACTTACCTCAGAGTCTGATTCTTCTTCCTTAGCTACCAAGCATAAATTGGCTACTTCGTCATTGTCATTTTCTTCGTCTGACGAACTATCACCCCAAATAGATGATATATATGCTTTCTTTTTCTGCTTCTTTTTGTCTTTGTTCTTGAAGCATTCAGATTTGATGTGTCCTGGTTTTCCACATTCATAGCATACTATTTGGTGTTCTTTGTTTTCTTTCTTGCTTGGTCCACCTTGATAATTCTTGAAATTCCTTTGTCCTCTTCTGTAGAATTTCTTGAACTTTCTTACGATCATTCCCATTTCATCATCACTAGGAACATTTTCATTTTCGGAAGTTCCTTCTTCTTCTTGAATAACTTTAAGTGCAACTCCCTTTTTCTTTTTATCATCGAATTCTTCAAGTTCCTTTTTGAATTTCAACTTGCCTTCATATTCAGAAAGACTTCCAAAGAGAGCAGCTACGGATCTCATAGACTCTCCTTTGGCTTCTTCGATGGCTGTCACCTTTGCTTCCCATTCTTTCGTAAGAATATTAAGAATCTTTCTTACCTGGGAATTTTGATCAAACGACTTTCCAAGAGCAGATAATTGATTAACAAGATGAGTATACCTTAATTCAAATTCTGATATACTCTCTCCAGATTTCATACGAAATAAATCATACTCTGTAATTAAAGTATTGATCCTATTCTCTTTGATTCCAGATGTACCTTCGTGAGCAATTTCAAGAGCATCCCACATATCTTTGGCAGTAGGTAGAGTACATATACGAAAATATTCTTTTTGACTAAGAGCACTCTGTATCATTAAAATGGCTTTGCTATTTAATGTTACTAACCTCTTGTCATTTTCGTCAAACTCATCTGGACTCTTTCTAACTGCTCTATCTTCGATTTTCTTCATTGGAACATATTCACCATCTTGTATAACATTCCATAATCCGTACTCGTTGGCCATCATGAACACTCTGAATTTGGCTTTCCAGAACGAAAAATGTTCTCCAGCAAAACCAGGAGGTCTAGTGATTGAAGCACTGTCTGGAAGGATATTTTCACCCATTGTTGCCATTTGTCGGATCCTTCTCAAGCTGTTAGGCTCTTCTGAGAAGACAAGGCTCTGATACCAAATGTAAGTGGCAAGCTTCACCCAAGAGGGGGGTGAATTGGGTGATGTTATAAATTTTTCGTTTGAAGTGGTGATATGAAAATATAGTAGATAGAGTAGAGTAGAGAAGATTTGAACACAGAGAATTATACTGGTTCGGCTTAACAACAATGCCTACGTCCAGTCCTCAGAGATCAAGACCTACTGAGCTTTTCACAATATCTCTAAGATTCAATGGGCTCTTAGAACGCCACAAAACAACAATCGTCCTTGAATGGACTATGAGCAGAAATATTCTCTCAACAAGAAGCTTCTCTCCCCCTTACGACAAGTCTTATGTGCAGAGAAACAACCTATGACTCTTCTCACTTGCTTATGTATACAAGACTTATGAGTGAAAGACACTACAAGGATTTCTCTCAACTGCTTCTCTCGAAAGGAATAGCTTCCCTCTCAAGATCCCAATATCTTGAGATCACACAAATATAGATTTTTGAGTTTGTATGAGGACTCTCTTACAGAACAAATGAATAAACACTGAAGATCAAAGTGTATGCAGAGAAAACAGATGAATAGCAGAGAATTGGTATAAGCTTGTGAATTCTTGTGCTTCGTTGTTCTTGTTACTCTTTGAGTCTCTGTATATATATATAGTTGCTCCAGTTTTTGCCCGTTTGAGAAATCATCATTGGAGGAGCTGGACATTTGCAACTGTAGAAGAACACGCGCAAGTTTGAATAATCTGAATGTGGTTGGTGCGAACGTGTCTGTAATTATGTTGTCTGCCAATGTTTGACTTTTCTCCATAACAACCAATTTGAAACGTTCATCTTCCTGTATTATACTTTTAAAATAATCAAAACAATGTTAAATAATAATAATAAGTAATGATGATATAAATTAATAACAATAAACTATATTCGTAATGAACGTTGTGATACTTATCATTTTTGGTGGTCAAACAGGGCATCACTCGAGCATGAAAGACTCACCTCGAGTGATCTCCTATTTTCCTTCATATACCTCTGTTATCGGGTTGTGCTTGCATGGAAAATCAGAGAGAAAAAATCTTCACTCGCGGGTGAAGAGAGGTCTCACTCGAGCACAAATTCTCTGCTCGAGTGATCTTTGCTCTTTACACTGGAAAAGTCTTCTCGGGTCATCACTCGCATACCATTTTGACAAGAGTGAGAATTTGCACTCGCGGGTGATATGGACCCTCACTCGAGCACACTTACCTCTGCTCGAGTGAGAAGCATATTCTCAGGGAATATGCTCTCTAAACCATCACTCGCATCAGAATTTCAGAGGGATAGAATTTTCACTCGCGAGTGATGTGGGCCCTCACTCGAGCACACTTACCTCTGCTCGAGTGAGAAGCATATTCTCAAGGAATATGCTCTCTTGAACAAGCACTTGCAACTGATCTTGAGAGGGATGGAAATAATGCTCGCAAGCATGGACATGTCACTCCAAGCATGGATGGGTGTGCTCGAGCACACTTGCACATTTTTGAAATTCAAGACTCTCTGCCAAGTACTCGCAGTCCCTTTCTCGAGTGAATGATGGAAGCATGCTATAACTTGCTCTCGGCCAAGCACTCGCAGACCTCTGCTCGAGTGAATGGAGGAAGCATACCATTACTTGCTTTCGGCCAAGCACTCGCATGCCTCTGCTCGAGTGAATTGAGGAAGCATACCATTACTTGCTCTCGGCCAAGCACTCGCATGCCTTCACTCGCATGTGTGCTCGAGTGAGAATGACTTCTCTGCTCGAGTGCATACCTTGTGCTTCGAGTGATGCGGTGAATACAAAGGGAGAATGCCTCTCGGGTACTCACTTCCTGTCTTTCTCTCACACCTGCTCGAGTACAGAAGTGATTTGTGCTCGAGTGCAGATTTCATGCTCGAGCACTCAAGTGCAATTTCACAGCAGATATCAGCAAACTTCAAATATGCATTTGGTAACTCGGAATCTTTTCTTAACCTTCCAAAAACATATTTTATACATAATTGAATTATTGTTATCATCAAAACTTGGGATCTAACATTTTGCACCTCTACTATCAGAACAGAAACCTAGCATTGAGCCAAGATGACCAGACAGAGCTAAGATTCGGAGAGCTTGTGAGGAAGAGGTTCGGACGACTTCCCAAGCACCATCACCACCGTCTACCTCTGTTCTTATTACTACTGTCACCTTCATCTCTATCCTACAACTTCCGGCGTTGTTTTTCCAGATTCCGGCAACATTTCCCAGTTTCTAGCTACTCTCCTTGCTTCATTTTACCATCGTCTCCTTCCTCATTGTTGAACTACTATACTTTCTTCCTTTGTTTTATTCCCTCCCCCACTACCGAAGCATTTCCCTTAGTTCTCATTTTCCTTACCAAACTTGACAGAATCAACACTTCTTCAGTTTTTCCTTTGTCATAGCATCACCATTCCTCTACCCTTCACCATTGAACCATTATTCTCTTATCATCATCATCTTTACTCACCACTGTAATACCCTAAATTTTGAGACTTGAGGCTAGAAAATAAGCCTGAAATAAGTGGACTGCTAAGCCAGGTTTAGCAAGATCCCAGTTTCGATTAAGGGTAAATGACCCCAAAAGTAGATGTGATTAGTGATAAATGGACCCTTTTGGAGATTATGATGTGTATTATGATTCGTATGTGTTGTGAGCAGCGCCGAAACCCTGTATTTAAGTTCAATTGTGGATTAACATCTAAATTGACTCGAAATAGAGGGATGGCATAAAATGTGATGAAATGGAAATATGTGATATGTTTGGTGGTGATTCAAGAGGAATTGCTATAATCAGGGGCAAAACAGTAAAGTTACCGAACAATTGATCGGTTACCGAAGAGGAAGCTCCTTGGTAACTTAAAGATCAATGATAGTGGTTGGTTGTGTAGAGATCAACAGGTGGAATCAAGTGTATGTGTGTGTATGTGAGCTCATGGAAGATGGATTTAGTGTGTGACAAGTGGCAATTTGGGGACCCTTGGATTGGGTCAACATTTTCAAAGCTCATTCCTCTCTTTTCTCTCTTTATTTGGTTAGCCAAGAGGCCCAAAAAACTGCTGCCTTCATCTTCATCTCCACTCCCTCTCTCTCTTCAAACTCTATGTTCGTCCATGAGGAGGAGGAAAGAGAAATTGAAAGGTGATATTTTGGTTGGTTTGTGGTCCTTTAATGCTCTAATGTCCTTCTATAATATTGTTCATAGTGATGAGAGCTTCATTGCTATGGTTTTAGATTTTTAAAAGAAGGTGTTTGAGAGCTTGTGGAAATTTGGAAAGATGAAGAATCAAGGAATTAGTTTCGGAAAGAGGAAGAGGTGAGTAAGAGCTCTTTTTTTATCTATATATTGTGACTTTTGGTTGAGTTTTGGAAATTGTAGTTTTGCCCTGATTTTTGTATATTTGTGAATTGGAAGAATTGGATGTTGTTTTATGTTGAAAATGGTGTTTTGTTGTGTGATATGGTCATTGGAATTGGTTTGGAACATTCAATGGAAAGTTTGGAAATTTTGTCTTTTGAAACTCTGTGCTAGGCAGTCTCTTTGTGTAGCCTTTTTGAATGGGAAAATGATGTCATAGAAATCTAAAACTTTCTAGTCTTAAAGTTCACATTCCAAACTTCAAAATGGACATATAATTTACGTCATTTCGTTTTGTGAGCTAGGAGATATGATTGTCCAAAGTTTGATGTCAAAACTGGACTCTGTTTTAGGGTAGTGGTGGATTTTGTGTAATCATGGCATTTTGTGGTGATTTCTGGTAATGGTCCATATTTTTGCTATAAATAGGACTTAAATACCTTTCATTTGGCTTTAGAATCACCTCATTTTTATTTTTCTGGAATTAGTTATTAATTTTAGAAGTTCAACCAAAAAACATGATTTTCTTGGCCGCGGCCAGCGGGTTTTGGGCCGCGGCCCAAATGTTTCTGACCTGTTTTTGGCCATGACCAGTGGATTTGTAGGCCGCGGCCAACACCCAAAAATGACATTTTAGGCTTTCGAAGATGGTCTCTGGTTAAGTGTTTTTCCAAGCCTTTAGGCATGTGTTTAGGCTTTGATTAGCTACCTAAAGGTCATGAGTAGTAATCAACTTTAATTGTTATGAAAGTAAGGTTTTGGAATAGAGAATAACCCTATGTCCTTGCTTTGGTTTTAGGGTTGGATATTCGCTCTGATCACGAGTAACCAGTGCTGGAGCATACGTGGGAAGAATAAGTGTAGGGAACTTACCTCTCCTGCATGTATTTGATAGTTGTGTTAGTGTGATGATGCATGTTATTGCTTTGCTTGATTATGTGAACATATATATGAATGATTGAAGCTATGTTTCAAATTATGCTATGGCCATAAGTATATTGTTTGAAGTATTAAGCTTACAAATTTGTCATTGTGTGAGCATGAGTTATGTGATGTAAGCATGTCATGTATTAAACATTTATCTTGCATGCATATTGGTAATATTTTCCTACTGAGATACTTTCAAATCTTACCCTCCCCTACCAATATTTTAGACAGGGTAGGTGGATTGAGGATGGAGCAAGCAATCAAGGGCGACAAGGACTCCTTTAGGTTGTCATTTTGGTAGTTGGTTATCATAGATGTTGGGATGACTGTATTTGGTTGTGGATGTATATTCGGATGTGTATTTGGATATGTGTTGAAAGGATATTGTGTAATCCCTGTATGAGAACTTGTATATGGGCGTATGTGCCCTTTGTAAACCCTTTTGTAAAGATATAAACCCGGGATTGTCGAGAATTATGTTGTGTACTATGATATTTATAATGAATGTGATTTATCCACGTATAGTAATTATATTCGAAATGTGAATATGAGACCAGGTTAAAGTGATTTTGAAAAACATTTGTGAAAACCCTATCGAGAAGATGGGATTTTAAATGAGTTTTGTTTATCCAATTGTCTCTAATTCATTTTAATCGCGTATTTTGGATATAATTACGGAGGGGGTTACAACCATAGCATCATTTTGGCTTCTTTCATCTACTGCCTCTCCCATGTTCCAACAAAACCCACTTTCTTTCTTTATTAAATTGGGTATTCATTAATATCCTCATGGAACTTTGGTGTTTTGAGGAGGTTGTGGCTAATGTTAAGTTCATGGGAGGCTAAATTGCTTGGGTCTTAGTGGTAGAGTAGATGGCTAGAGCTTCAAGTATCTACAAGGGGAGTTCATTATTTTTCATGAGCTCAATTTATACATTATGTGCTGTGTGGATTAATTTTGCATTGGGATATATATGTTTTGAGACTTAGATGAGTGATTATTTGTCTACATTGGTTAATATTGAATTTTATGGTGATGAACTTGGACTATGTATTAAAATTATTTCCTTATGTTTTAATGAGATTATACATTATATGTGATTACTATGATATGTAATTGAATTAATTTATATTGAATGTTACGATTGTACTTTCATTTAAGAGGAAACAAGTGTAGTGAAATGATTTTCAAACACACTTCAAGTGACTTTTAACAACTTATTTAAGAGATGACTATGAATGCGATCGTAGAATTAGTCATTAATTAGGTAAATTGGATTCAATGTGATTGCTTGAGGTTTTCAATTTGACTTGATGAAAATTAACTCCCAAAATCATATTAAGAAGCTACGAAAGCCATTGACTTTGCTACCAAGATTCATTTCCTCATATCCATCCCATTTTTATAAAAATACCAAAAACAATAGCTTAGCTTGTAATTAAATTGCATTTTCTTTTAGCTATTAATTTGAAAAGGCAAAACACATTTCCCCTTGTTTTGTTGCATTTGCATGATATTTAGGTTATTTAGGATATAATAAAAGGCTCCTCGAGAAGGGAGAACGATCCTAAGTTTACTTATATGCAATCCTTGGTTAATTTTGATTGTGGACCCCAAGGCTAACGTACGAAAAAAGTCCTAATCACCCAACCAGTTCAATGGAGTCCAAGTTTAATAACCTTGAAAATAACACAAATTATTAACACAATTTCCTTTTCCTTCTTTTCTTTCATTCGCTTTCTTTTCTCTGAACCTTAATATGGTATCAGAGCTAAAGGCTCAAACACTGTAATTGACGCCATGGCTTTTGGTAATCCGAAAGTTGTAGATCTCACTCAAAATATTGGTATTCTAGCATTTAACCATGCTATACTAGCGAAACTCATTGAAAAGAATTTTCTACCATAGAGGCAACAAGTTTTGACTGTAGTACATGCTCATGATCTTGAACACTTCTTGACTGGCAATAAAATACTGGAGAAGCAAGATTTAATTGGGATACTTACAGATTCATACATTCAATGGATCAAACAAGATCAATTTCTTGTTTCCTGGCTTCTTTCTACTCTTTCTGAGGATATGTATACCAGGCTTATAGGTTGTGATACAGCTCATCGTCTTTGGCGCTGTGCAGTCAACTTTTTTGATTCTCCAACCAGAGCAAAGACTCAACAGTTCAAAATAGAACTTAGAAATACAAGGAAAGGTCCTTCTCAATCTATTTCTGAGTATCATCCTCAAATCAAGGCATTAATTGATTGTTTGATTTCTCTTGGAGAGACCTTTACTGTGCAAGAAAATATTGATGTCACTTTGGAAGGGCTGCTTGAAGGCTATGATGTAATTGTCATCATTATTACTACACAAAAACACAAGTTTACTATTAGTGAAATTGAATCTTTTCTATTAGTACAAGAAATAAGAATTGCAAAATCCTTAAAAGTTGCCTCAGTTGATACTATTTCAATCTCGCTACTAACTCAGAAGTGAGTAATGGTTATTCTAGCACTACTCCTTCTTAGCAGAAATTTCAACCTTCTTAACAATCATCTATGCCGATCTATCACAACCAGCTTCCTATTGAACAAAAGCGAGGTCAGATTTTTAAAGGAAGAGGTGGAGGTGGTCGCTATAGAGGAAGAGGCAAAAGATCTAATCTATATTGTCATTACTGTAGTCTCTGTAGTCATACATATGTTAATTGTTACCATAAACCTAACTTCTTTTCTCATCCTTCTTGCTCTTTTCCATCTTACTCCTCACATAATGTTGTTCGCCCTCTACCTTATTCATATAACCCAGGTTATCCTACTGTCAATTTCACTACTGCTTAACCATATGCTATTCCTCCTTTTGCACCATCACCAACATCTGCATACTACTATGATTGCTCTTGGATTCCTGATTTCGGTGCTTCTCATCATGTTACTCCTCATTATTATAACATGACGCAAGCTGCACCTTTGAGTAACTCATCTAATCAAGTTTTTATTTGTAATGGATTAGGTGTCATTACAAAAAAAAATGTCACTTTGTAGCGGTTCAAATAAACCGCTACAAATATCATGATGTGTAGCGGTTAATAATAAAGCCACTACAAATTTGCAACGGTATGACTTATGTCAAGTTGCGTGCTTATTAGTGAATGACATTTGTAGCGATTTACACAACCGAACCGCTACAAAATGTGGTGCCAAATTTATAGCGGTTCCAATATCTGAATTGCCACAAATATGGCACCAACTTGGAGCGGTTCCCGGATGAGGAGGAGGCCCGGGATCAGAATAACCCATGATGGTCGTCTTTATGGTCACGAGGTTCGAGGTGCAAGTCAAGGTAAATTTAATTATTGTTTTAATAAATTTAATATTTAATTCCATTGGTTAAATGTGAATTTAAATTTAATTAGTATGTGGTAAATTGTGCAAATGAGCAGGGGAACATATCTACCAGGAGGCTTGACGTGGCTAGTCTTAATAGCCTAGGTCAGACACTATGTATGATAGTTCCATGAAATGAGGTCACAGACCAATCGATTGAAAATGGTAGTCATCTATTCAACCTTTATTCGAACGAGCTGGGCTCAAATTGGATGTCATTCCCTATCCACTTCAAGAACTGGAAGAATGTTCCCCGGACACCGAACAATATAACATGGGACAAGGCTGTGAAGGTAATTAATTGTATTAAATTATATTATATCATTTGAAATTAATTAATTGTATTTAATTATTATTTATTCAATTGTGTTATAGTATAGGTTTGTCGTCCGAGATAATAGGAAGAGGTACACGATGATAACGATGGGGGATGGCTAGAAGAACAGGAGGAATCATCTCTTCTACAGTATGAATAAGGATTGGACGATGACTCTGGAGTAGTTGATCGAGAATGTGCCTGACGGCGTCCCACCTAATGATTGGGCAAGTTTTGTCTAGTATAGGAGGAGCCTAAAGGGACAGATAATTTTTTTTTATAATAATATTTTAATAATAAATATATTTTTAATATTTTTCTAATAATTTTAATGTTTTGTTGTTTATGCAGGCTCTTTCTCAGAGAAACACCAGGAGGCGATGATCCATTACATGATAGGATCGAAGACATTTGCTGTCACTTACAACGAACTGGTAATTTTTTACAATGTCAATTAATTTTAGCTTTATATTATAAATTTATTTATTTTATTATTTATAATACTAATTTATTGTTTTAATTCTTTTAGGAGAGAAAGGCTCAACAGGAGAACCGTCGGACGAACTACGGGGAGTTATTCACTATCACCCATAGACACCGAGAGAAGACTGTGACCTTTCAGCAAGCAGAGGAGGCCATTATAAGATAATTTATTTTTTTATAATAATAATTTATTATTTTATTATTTATGATACTAGTTTATTGTTAATAATAATAATAATTTATTGTTTCATAAAATGACAGGAGCGGATTTAGTAGTCACAGACTGAGTTGCAAGAGACCCAGACCCAAAAGTCACAAGGGTTTGTAGATCTCATTGTGCCATTAAAAGATGGTCTAGGCCTAGCTAAGCACCCTGGACACTATAGGGGTATGGGGTTAGGAGCCAGACCTAGTATGGTTTACGGTAGGAGCGGCGCCTCTGAGGTTGGCACCTTTTGAGCAGGGAGCTCTGGTGTCAAAAGGCCAAGGGAGGAGACTATTTAGGACATTTGTGAGGAAGTTGCCAGGCAGCTTCAGGTGCAGGCTAACTTTTTCTATACTCAGCAGACCCAGTGGTAGGATATCACAAACTTCATGCTGTCTAGGTTGTGGAGTCGGCTGTTTCCCGATGAGGAGTATCCACAGGTCCCGCCAATCCTTATGTTCATTTTCTAGCCGCCTCCTCCTGCAGATGATGATAGTGCTGTTAACTCTAGTTAGCCCCGTGATCCTACCCTCCTAAGAGAGGACTTGATGATCAGCCTCTGGATAGTTAGTTATATCTTACTTAGCTTTATTTATGATTTAGGACATTTCTATTTTGATTTCAAATAGTTGAAAAAAAATTTAGACATTTGTATTTTCATTTATGTAATTCCTTTTTTCGGTTAGAACTCATCCAAAAAAAACTGCATTTTTTTAGCTATTTTTAAGTACAAACAGCTACAAAATGTAAAGTATTTTTTTTAAAATTAAGTTTATATTTGTAGTAGTTTATGTGCCATAACCGCTACAAAGTGTGTCATTGTGAAATTTGAATATGTCAAATCCTACCAATGGTCATGAAACATTGTAATGATTTCTGCCTCTTAACTACTACAAAGTGTGACATTTTGAAACTTAAATGTCAAAACTTTGTAGTGGTTTCTTCCCCTTAACTGCTACAAAGTGTGACATTTTGAAATTTGAATATGTCAAATCCCGCCATCGGCCATAAAACTTTGTAGCGGCTACTGCCCCTTAACCGCTACTAAATGTGTCATTTCATGAAAATTCGGAGCGATTTTTGCCCTTTAATTGCTACAAAGTTTACATTTAGTAGCGGTCATGGTAAAAAACGCTACAAAATGTTGAATGTTGGAGAATTTGAATTTAAGCCTCTAGGCACTTGTCATTAAGAAAACTCAAAATTCTCTCTCCACTCATCTTCTTTGCTAACTTTTTTCACTAGCTATGGATAAGTCATGGATCAAGTTGCCACACAATTCTCTAGCATAGTTGTACGGATTAAACAATTTTTAGGATTTCACATACTCTCATACCAGCTTTAATGGTAAGATAGTGTGTCTGTGTCGTAGATGCAAATTTAAGAAGTGGTATATATGAGAAGTTGTTAATGAATGTTTTCTTGTGAAGATTTTCCCGAAAGATTATACTCCCTCTGCTCCTTTTTATAAGTAATTTTCTCTCTCTTGAGATTGGTCCTTTTTATAAGCAACTTTTTCCTTGTGTCTCAAAATTTAAACTACTTTTTCCTTTTCTTCCCCTATTAAATACATATCTTTATATTAATTATCCCCCACCACCTTTAATTCTCTTTTTATTTAATCATTTATTATACATTCTCTCTCATATTTGTTACTCATTCTTTCTCCCATGCTCATTTCATAAATAAGGGCATATTTGGAAAAAGCATGACATTTTTTACACATTTATTGTTTTTAACTAATCTTAACTTATCGTTTTGCTCAATAAGGATAAAAGTTGCTTATAAAAAGGTCTAAAAACCTGAATTCCTATATGGTTCACTGAGCAAATTACCACCATCAGATTTCACAAAAACACCTTCCCCGTGAATCCCGCCGATAAAATTTCTGAAAACCTGAATTCCTATATCGTTCACTAAGAAGCTATGATCAAGAACACCCAACGTTAAGTTCTTCATTCGTCCATTTGCAGCCTCTTCGAACTCCTCCATCATAATGCCCTCGGGGTAACTACAATCCAGCGATGCTCTGGATTTGGATTTGAATTTGGATTTGGAGGACATATTTGCATCGTTATTATGCTCTTCTTCTTCATATTCTTGTTCTGACTCATCGTAATTAAAAATTAGTTCACGAATTAATTAAGCGTTTAAAAGGAAAGATTATTCAAACTTCATAACATTAGTTGCATCTTATTCACACATCTTTGGGTCAAGGAAAAGGAGTGAGCAACTCATGGCAGCAAAGAAGTGAGGCTGCCAAGGTAGGTTGTGCTGAATGATGGATGTCATGGGTAAAGAGGAAAGTAGCGACGAAGGAGATCAAAGCAAGTGAGGTTGTTGCGGCGACAAACTCATTCAGTGAGAGGTGAAAGCACCACAGCAACAAACATAAGAATGAGAAGATCAGAGCGAGAGCAAGGTCGTAGAAGTTTAGAGTTAGGGAAAGGTCACGGTAGAGAAGAAAAGAGACCGGTTATTTTGAAATATGAGGTCTAAAATGTTTTATATTTTAGACCGGTTATTAGTGACAACCGGTTTAAAAAGTTTTAATATTTTTAGTTTTAAATTATTGTTATCTTTTTAGACCGGTTGTTTGGATAACATGTCTAACAAATATATTTAAGACCTCATCTTTTGAGAACCGGTTTTAAAAGTTCTTTATAATTATAAAACTGCCACCGGTGATACTTTTTAGACCTTATCCGCAATAATCAGTCTAAATGTTGTGGTCTAAAAAGGATATTTTGTACTAGTGAATCTAAGGATATACAATATATGATATAATTAAGTAACTTATTTAGCTTCTTTAATTTCTCCAAAAAAAGTCAACTCTGTCTTAAATTTAATATCGGATGGAGTAATACTTGAAGACAAAAAACTAATAATACATATCTTCTTCCTAACTTCTAAACATAAAAAAAAACATAAAAGAATAGGGACAATCCCACAAAAAGAATTCTAAAATTTATATAAGACAAATCAGGGTGGTAAATATCCATAATTCCATATCAGGGTGGCTGGACCAATTTGGAATATTGATATGTTGCTAAAAGACACTACGACCCCTATGTCTGCTTAGGTTACTGCCCTCTCTCGTCCCATCCACCAATTCATCTTCCCAATAAGAATCCCAGCTCCGATGTGGAGATCTTGCTGCTGCCATTCACGTCGAATATCTTGAATACCTCTTCGAGCTAGGCATGAGAATGCATTGACAACTATGACAATCAGGACGTGATCCGTGATGGGAGGCGTCGGATTCAAGGACTTTCTTCTTCCAATAGAAGAGGGATGTGAAACCCATGATGGTGATTAACGAAAATTGAACGAATATAAGGTGAATAAAAGGGAAAGGAGAAATCAAAGGAATCAAGAGTGAGATCGAAGATAAAATTGCAACCTTCAAACTAAGATTTAGGCAGCATGCAAAAGCAACATTCTGGGTTGCAACGTTCATTGCTTGATAGTGGTGGTGTCATCTTACTGTTCACTTATCATTGAATACTATGAGAAGTAGTAAGTGTCGTAGCTATGCTGGTTTTCAGTGAAAGACCTAACTGAACCTATTAAATGCCATTGAAGTGTTGTTAATGACAATATTTTAAGATGAAAGTCATTGTGGTGAAGTAAGAGTAGTCACTTATCTATCAAAACAAAAACACTAAACGAGGACATCAAGTTATATCTTGTGAACAATAAATTAAAGAACTCCTCTATGATTTTTTTGGGTGTTTCTCAATCAGTTTTGGAATTTGAGAAAATAAGGGACTCCTCCATTAAGTTCTCCAAATATGGAAACTTTTAATTTATGGTTGGAATTTTCGAAATAGAGTAGTCAATAATTTCCCTTGTGGGTGTTAATAAATCATTATTAAAATTTTAAGAACAAAAGTAGTCAATATCAAAACTAAAGTAGTAAATGACAAAATAAAAGTTGTAAATGATGAGTAATAAGGACTCATTCATTAATTTCTCAAAGTACAGCGGTCTCTAATTTATTATTAGAATTTTCAAAACAAAAATAGTCAATATCAAAATAAAAGTAGTAAATAACAAAATCAAAATAGTAAATTGAGAGAACAAAGGCTCCTCCATGAATTATTCTAGGAGTAGTGTTCCTTATTCATTTTTGGAACTTATGAATTACAACCATACCAAAAACAGCTTGGTAGCAGGTGGATCAGGGAAGCAGTCGGTGGCTGTGGTTCTGGCGGAGTCGAAGAAAGTAGAATACTCTACCTTTGACCACTCCTAAGTACCCGAAATTTCAGAGATTAGACCACTCCAAAGTACCCATCATTCTTGTGGATCTCGATTTCCCCTCTTCCAAATCTTGCTTTGTCAACCCCAATCTAGCCGAGGATCTTGAATAATGCGGAACACGATGGGAGAAACTCCTTTTACGGTGTATTAACTTTTTTCTACAAGGCTCAGGGGTAGGGGAGTCTTTTCGCTGGATTTCATAATCCCTAATTGCTCCAGTTGGTATTTAGTATATTCCGATTACTAATTTATCCTTTTATAATTTGCAGGGTATTTTTTTGGGATTTTCCCTAAAAAGTATCATAGCAATTTTTCATTTTTTTACCTTCACTTTTTGATATTAAAACCGAATATATTCATGGAGTTGAAACATATCGGTATACGTGTTGTGTGTACGTGTTTTAGTTGAAGTCTACGAGTATAACATTTGTTCTGTTCAATCTTGATATGATTTTTTTTTAATTATAGTTGAGTGAATATCAAAATTAAACATAGAGAATATATTAAGAAAAATATTTAAAAAGATATGATAAATATAGGTAATAATTTTTTGTGAAAAACAATATAAATGGTTATAATGTTTCAAAATAAAACAAGGGCATGCTCATTATTCAATTTAAAAATATGAAAAATAAATTAATTAATATTGGACGGTTGGTTATGCATTTAATTTATTCAATTTAAAATTTAAATTAGTTTGAATTGCTTCAAATAAATGTTTATTATTTCATGAAACAATGAGAAAATTATAGGATGCGGTGGGAGATAATATCGTAGGTTTAGTTAAGGGTAATTCAGTGTTTTAAAATTGATTAAAGTATACATTTAGTCCTATATATTTACATCAAGTTTCATTTTAGTCCTATATATTTATAAAGTACATTGATTTTTAGTCCTTCAATCTTAATATCGTTAGTTTCATTTAATAAAAAATGCCAAGTCATCAAACTTAAGAGATGAACGTGCAATTAAATACTAACAAAACATGTTTATTTTTAATATAATATTTTAATATTTAAATTAAAAATAAACAAAAGCAACTTCAAATCTACGACACTGCATCTAATTCTCTAAACTAGAGCAAAGCTTCTCTTGATGCTCATGTCTGCCCATCAATGTCTACATCCACAAATAATTAATAATCGTTAGGTTTCATATCTTGGACCAGTTCCAGTTTTCAGCACCTCGATATTTACCATTCAAGGCCGTAATGAAGAATAAATTAGATTAGTTCAATTGATCCTACCGGCTTGGCTCAATCAAGATCCTCTATTACCATGAAGAAGACCAGTTCTCTATGACTTTTCTTACTCTTACACTGTTGTTCTTAACAGCTTGGTCCGCAAGGACCAACCCAGAAGTTCGTTCTTTGCCAACAACATAGAATTTATCTAGCGGTGTAAAGTTCGTTAGAACTCTTTGGGCCTTGAGCTTGAGTCCTAGAAGAGACAACTGTGTTGGGAGGGGTAATCATGAACTCCGAACCGGATACTAGAGGTGTTCACGGGACAGGAACGAGACAATCCTATTCTGCGTCCCATCCTGCAAAAGGTACGAGACTGCAAAACTGTTTTTCTTTGAGGATCTAGACCATCACTTTTCCCCATTTTCTAAACTTGCAAAAGCTAAAATGTATGGTTATCAGTTGGACGCTAACCCTAAATGATTGAAAATATATAATATAAATATGTAATCATCATCTTTTATCATTTTTAGATCGAAAGTATAATAAAAAATTAGGAATAATTAAAACTTTAACTTAAGAAGAGCAATAATCATAAATATTTACAGCATTTTGTAGAGAATTAGGTGAGCATGTGCAAGAAAGACCGGGAATATTTATAGTATTTTGTATTGAAGATATAATCAATATATGATAATAACTTTTTATATGACTAAAATCTATCTAAAAAGGATTATATGATAATATCTTTTTATAATAACTACCATCTATTTAAAAAGATATTAGTTATATCTTTAATAAAAATATTATATATATATATATATATATATATTAAACTAATAACAACATGATTCTAGGATGGAACAAAAATCCGGGACGAAACAAAGCCTAACCTGCGTTCCGTCTCATCCCAAAATGATGGGGATCAGAATGAAAGGGTTGCAATGGAAGAGAAGTGAACACCCCTACTGGATACCAGATGATAATATAAATAAAAAAAAATCATTCTTTGCCATTAAGCAAGACTACTTCATGTTCTCAGGCACATAATATGAATCCTTTGAAGATGTTGGATTCATCTTTCAGAAGAATACCTCCAAGAACCTCAAATCCTACATAGAACCAGTAACCTCTATTTGTTTTCAACAGTTCAAACCTTTTCGTGCATGCTTTGCAGCTAGTGATTGAGAAGGAAAATTACATGTTTCTTTCTACAAGTTCAATGATGCATGGATGAAATTAAAGGACAGGAATGAATTCCCTTTTCATTTCTTTCATGTCTATGTAATAGAAGAAGAGCTGTTGAGTGTACACTAGTCTACGCCATAGGATACTGGTTTTGTAACTGAAGCTAAAAGGATTATTTAATGCCCAGTTAAAATAGCCTCTATAACATCTCGAACCAAAAACTAAATACTTAACCAAAATATTTCAAATATCACTAATAAGGACGTTTAACATTTAAATAATAAAAACACAAAATCAGTTTAAAGGAAACCCACATCACAGTGTGTTAAATTAAATTCTCAAAATATTTCAGTGCAGAAGTCTTAGCGTCATAAGAAATAAAAATAATATAAGATGTATTTTAGGAGCACAAGAGAGCCTTCAAGACTCACTCCATCGGTGCCTTCGTTCCCTTGCTCCATACTAAAACAATCACTTGAAAAATGTTACTATAAGGGATGAGATTCACTACAAAAAAAAACAAAGAATTTGTGATGGAATTTGTGATGGAATTTCAATCCCTCGATAATCCGACACTAAAAAATTCTGTCGCTAATTTTAGTGATGGACTTTATTTTGTCGCTAAATTCTATCACTAATCCTCTCTAATTCGGTCATAAAAAAATTAGCGACAGAAGTTAGTGACAAACAAATTCTGTCACTAATTTTCGTACCTAATCCATCACTAATTTTGGTCCAAATTATTTTGTGACAGCCATTTTCCGTCTCTCATCCGTCTTTAATTTCTGTCACTAAATGTTTTGTGATGGAAATTTTCCATCTTTGATCCGTCTTTAATTTCCGTCACTAAATGTTTTGTGACGGAATTAGCGACCAAATTTTTCCGTCACTAAATTTGTGGTGGGTTATTCCATTGCTAAACTCTGTCGCTAATCTATCTCTAATTATTTCATAAAAAAATTAGTGAGGAAAATTAGTAACGGACAAATTCCGTCACTAATTTTTGTCCCTAACTCGTCACTAAAGTTTGTCAAAAATATTTTTTGACGGAATTAGAGACGGACATTTTCCGTCTCTAATCCTTCCCTAATTTCCGTTATTAAATGTTTTGTGACGGAATTAGCGACATAATTTGTTTGTCACTAAATTTGTGATGGGTTAGTGATGGAATAACATTCCTTCGCTAAATTCCGTCACTAATCTGTCTTTAATTTAGTCATAAAACAATTAACGACGGAAATTAGTAACGGACAAATTCTATCACTTTTTTCATCTCTAATTTATCACTAATTTTTGTCAAAAAATATTTTGCGACGGAATTAGCGATGGACATTTTCCGTCACAAATTTCCGTCTCTGATCTGTCCTTAATTTCTATCATAATGTTTTGTTACGGAATGAGTGACAAAATTTTTCGTCACTAAATTTGTGACGGGTTAGCGACGGAATAACATTCTATCATTAAATTCCGTCACTAATCTTTTCTAATTCTGTCATAAAAAAATTAGCGATGGACAAATTTCGTCACTAATTTTTGTCCCTAATCCATCTCTAAGTTCTGTCAAAAATATTATGTAACGGAATTAGCAATGGAAATTTTCCATCACTTATTTCCGTCGCTGATCCATCTCTAATTTCTATTACCAAACATTTTGTGATGGAATTAGCGACAGAATTTTTCCGTCACTAATCTCCATCGATAATTCTGTCACAAACTATTTGTAACAAAAATTAGTGACAGAAAAATTTCATCATTAATCCATCACTAATTTTTGTCACAAAATGTTTTGTGACAAAATTTTGTTGCTAATTTCAAATTGTATTATTTAAGATTATAATCTAAGAAAAACTAGTTTTATATTTCATTGAGATCAATACTTCTTGTGCCTTAATGATAATTAATCAAATGTGATAAGAGTTAGATTCCTTGTTTTGATGATAACAAAACATAATTAAGTGCTTTACTAGTAGATAGGAAAAATTTAGTTAAAATCTTGAGTAAGTTCACGATAATCGCATATAGTATTATCAGAAGAAGACATGATCAATTGAATGAATCATTAAGATAATCAATTATAAAAAGAGTATAATCTAACAAAAAAAAACAACATCCTAAGAGAGTAGACTTTATTGAAGAAGTTTATTTGAAGGTATCCATATAATTAAGTTAATCAACTATAAAGGCTACATAATCAAGTACAAATAACCATTTCAAATTATTTGATTTTATAACATGATTAGATTTTATAATAATTATATTTTGTAATTAGAAGTTTTTTATAATTATATAATAATGAAATAAATTGGTTAAAAGTATCTTTTGTTTTGATAATATAATTTTGAAACATGGATTGAATTGATATCACATCCAATCAAAAAGATAATTTGATTTAGTCATAACTCATAATATAGGATAATTAAATTTTTTTATAATCTCTCCAAATTATTTGATTCTGTTAAATAAAAAATTAAATTTTATAATAGTTAACTTTTTCAATAATTATTATTTTTTCATAATTATAAATTTCTTAAATAATTTAAATTTTAAATTTTAAATTATTTTAAAATTTTAATATAAATATTAATATAAGTATATAAAAATTATTATTTCATATTTATTATTGAAATTTAAATTATAATACAATATATGTGAATTTTGAATAATATATTACATACAAATAAAAATAAAAATTTTATAAATACAAACAAAAAAATAAAATATATAATAAAATCACTACAAAAAAAATGTGATTTAGTAGCGGTTAAAAATGGTTATTAATAGCGGTTTTAACCATTACAAGAAACATTAGTAGCGGTTTACAAAACCGCTACTAAATCGCTTGTTGCAAGCGTATTTGTAGTGGTTATAAAAAACCACTACTCAATCAAAATAACCGCTACTTTATTTGTAACGGTTCAATCCCACCGCTACAACATCACCACAGGCCGAAAGCTCTTTCTGGGATATTTGTAGCGGTTATATAACCGCAACAAATATTAAAAAGAAATTTTCAAGGTGGGAAAAGAAAAATGAATTTTTTTTCTCATTTGTATTAGTTTAAGAACTGCTACAAATAAGAAGTTTCTAAAATTAGTAGTAGTTTTAGCACCGCTACTAATTTTATCAAAATTCAAAATTCCCGCCAAAAAATTAATTTCAGTTTGAATCAGACGCGTTAATTAGTAGCGGTTTAATAACCGCTACAAAAATTAAGAAATTTTTTTTTAAAAAATACAATAATTTGTTTCTGTTATTTTGATATTAAATTAAATAGTTTATTTTTTAAATATTTTAGCTAATTTAATTAGCTTATTATTCAATAGTTTTAGGTCATTTATAAATTAAAAGGAATAATTTAATTTAGTTGGATAAGTATAAAAATTGTATTGATAATATTATTAAGGATACGTAGGTAATAAGGAACTATTATGTTGTCTACTATAATGTAATTGTGTATGAAAAATAGATGAAAATGAGATAAAGCTCTGAAATATCTGAAAAAAGAAAATGGTGAGAATTATTTTTATGCGAAGGAAAGAAGTATTGAAATAAAAAATTAAAAAACTTGTTACCATATTTGATCGTATGTTAAGCTCCTCAACACATACAAAAATATTTGTAAAGGAGAGAAAATGGATGAAGGAGAATGTGAAAAGAAATGGGCGAGTGTTTGAAATGAGATGTGATAGGGTATTTATAGGAATCCGTGTAACATTTGTAGCAGTTAATGTTCCCATTTTGTAGCGGTTTTTAATTAGTAGCGGTTATTTGTATTTTTGTAGGGGTTAAAGAACTGCTACAAATATTATTTTATTTTTTTTTAAATATATTTTTTCCAGTTTTTTTTAAAGACAAAAACATAATTTGAATTGGATCACTCATCCTCGCCATCCCTATAGAAATTATGTAGAAAAATTATTGTTAGTGATGTATTATTAAATTTAAAAAATTTAATTTAAATGATGTGAACTTAAAAAAACACACCACAGTAGAGGTAAATTATCATCGCCTTCAGGGAAATAGTTTTCAAAATCGGCTGGCTAAAATGGCTCACTCTCGTAGGGGATGTTATCGTCTTCACTCATGCTATAAAGGTTTCGTTGCTTTAAATGAACGACTATATGCCAATCCCTATGCCTCTCATCCTCGACGTAATAAACCTTATGTGCCTCTGAAGCAAGAATATACGGCTCATCATCTTGAGAAGTATCAGTATGAATTGGTTGTGAGAAATTGACTGATATGATCCCTAAGTCGTCAATTGTCAGTCCCCGAGAAGTAGTGGTATTTGCCCACAAACACTTGAACAGCGTAACGGTGAAACGGCCTTGATAATTAAGTTCGATCACATCAAGAAGCTTTCCATAGTAAGGGACGCCTCTAAACTGCATGTTGGCGTCACTGCTGCTCGCATAACTCCTTGTCCCAAATGTACCATAAACACCCGAATTTTGAGTTTGCAATCCTTGATCTCATGAAACCGTGCAAAACTTAAAACTATTGACATTGTATGTTGTAAATCTTTTTGCATGATCAAGAGGGTCGATTGTGAGAGCCCTAAAATCTGGTGAGTGTGGGTTGTGGTCATGTAGTATTCTGCGAGCAAACCAGGTCGGGATTTCTCTGTGGACCTTTTTGCCAACTTCCGAGGATATTTGTGTACGGATCCTGGTTGACGCTTAACATAACTTCTGAATTCCCTACAATTAATAATGGAAAGGCGATCGTGAAATGAAAGTGAAATATGTTATGAAAGATATAGAATAACATGTGAGTGTACAATTCTTACTATATGAAAGGTTCAACTTGAGTGCTATTAATCAAGACATGTCTATGTGCTTGCAACTTCTCAGTTGCCGTTAATTTGAAGTTCTCAGTTCCTCCAACTGGTTTACTAACATGAGGGATAAATTCTCCTGATGTTGGCGCAGGTTCAGGACAATCGTCAACACGAGGTGGGCGGATGAAAGCCATCTCAAGGTTATCAAAGTACCTTGAATAAAAATACAGCACCTCATCCCCTATATAGCCTTTGGCTATAGAACCTTCTGGCCATGCCTTATTCCTTACATAAGATTTTAATTTCCCAAGAAACCTACGAAGTAAAGAAGAGAAAATTGATACTAAATGCTAAAGAGGACAACTAGAAAATATAAGAATTAATAATGAAACACATATTTAAAATGAGTACCTTTCAATCGGATACATCCATCGATATGTACTGGGCCAGCGAGCTTTGTTTGATGAACGAGGTGGACTGTGAGGTGAACCATCACAGTAAAAAAGGATGGAGGAAAGATCATCTCAAAGTGACAAAGCGTAAGAATGATTTTGGACTGTAGCTGATCGAGCTCCTCAACAATCAAAACCTTAGAACACAACTTCTGAAAGAAAGAACAAAGTTCCACCAAAACGATGGAAACATTGGGAGGAAGTGCATTCTTTATAGCCAGAGGGAGTAACTATTGCATAAGAACATGCAAGTCATGACTCTTCATGCCAGCAACCTTTCGATTCGAGCTGTAAGTCAACACAATTAGAAATTTTGCTTGAATACCCATCAAGAACTTTTAATTTCTTCAACGTCGCGAGGAATACTTCCTTCACTACTACAAAATATTGATTTTATGACCCTAAAGGACGTCCCTTTTTAAAAAAGGGACGTAAAAAATAAAGACGGTGGCATTTTTGTAATTCTAAGTGAGATTTGAATAGTTTTAGACGTCCCCAATTCAAATAGGGACGTCTAAAGTTAAATTTTTTTTAATCAGGGACGCCTTTTGATCACTTTAGACGTCCCCAATTTAATTAGAGATGTCTAAAATTAATTTTTTTTTAATATATATTTTTTGCGTCCCTTAAATATCAGGGACACCACTTTTGGCGTCCCTAATATGCCTAAAGTGGCGTCCTTGATATAATATTAGGGACGCCACTTTAGGCGTCCCTAATATTAGGGACGCCTAAAGGCATCCCTGATTATAAAAAAAATAACTTTAGACGTCCCCAATTAAATTGGGGACGTCTAAAGTGTGACTTTAGACGTCCCTTTTTGAATTGGGGACGTCTAAAGTAAAAAAAAATTAAAAAAATTAACTAAACAACTTTAGGCCACATTCCAAAAGGCCACATTCCTAAGGAAGCGCCAAAGCTTCCTATATATTTTTAATATTTTTTAAAAGGCCACATTCCAAAAGACAAAACAAAAAAAAATATAATAGGAAGCTTTGGTGCTTCCTAAGGAAGCGCCAAAGCTTCCTATGTATATTTTTTTAAAAAAAAATTTGATCCATGTTTTTAAACACCCAACCATTATCATCCCACCATTATCGTCTTATAAAATTTAAACATCCCGCCATTATCGTCTCATAAAATTTAAACATACCGCCATTATCGTCCTCGTGCTTCCCATTTCTCATAAATTCCGATCTATTGCTCCCCTACTCCATTAGTCCACCAGCTTTTTAGGTACTTATTTGAAGTTTCAGCAATGGCACTATTTTATGAAGCGTCAAAGCTTCCCTTGTTTACAAAATTTAAACACCCCGCTATTGTCATCCTGCCATTATCGCTCTCCTACTTATCATTTCCCATAACTTCAATCCATTGCTCTCTTACTTTATTGGTCTACTAGCTTTTCTTATTCGTTATCTCCACTCCTTCCTTTCTTTGATGGCAACAAGTAGAAAAGTAGGAAATTCCTAGCTTGTAAGCATTGTTTTTTAAACATTTGATCAATGTTTTCTTTTTTTTTTCTTTTTGGTTAAGATCTATAATGACTCTTATATGTTTGCTTATATTTTTTATTTTTCAGGTATTGATTTGAAGTTTCAACTTTGTTAGCTTAAACTTCCTATACATTATTAGTTTTTTAATTTTTAAGCTTACAAATATAATAATATTTTAGTGATTTTATTGTAATACAAATCATTGTAGTTACTGTTTTACATTTTTTACTATCGCATTGTAATTTACTTGTTTTATCAAGAAAAGAAAATAATTAAAAAAAAATGACTAACATTGTTTTGTATTGTAATTGGCCTACTAGATGAAATATATGATTATTTATTTGCTAAAATTTATATATGATCATCAGACATTTATTTTTGCATTACATCGTACAGGAAAAAAATATTTAAAAAAAAGAAAAAAAATATTTAAAAAAAATTATTAAAAAAAAAAGCCAAAAAAGAACCCTCATATAAACGCCAAAGGAACTCCTCCTCCTTTGGCGCTAGATTTTTAAGCGCCAAAGGAGGGCATCTCTTCCTTTGGCGCTTGTTACATAAAACGCCATATATAATTTATTTATTTAATTTGATAAGGTAATGTATGTCGTTTTTGTAAATTGAAAAGCGCCATAGGTATTTTTAATGGCGTCAAAAGCTTTGGCATTTCTTAAACGCCAAAGTATTTTTTAAAATAAGCGTCATTATATCGCTTTTTTGTAGTAGTGATGCTTTCGATTGACTGGCCATCTTTTGAATGATTTCAATATATATGTTGAGATCGGAAGGAGATACATGTGTATAGACCCTATAATTAAAATCATAACTTACATATGAAATAGGAATATATTCATATGAGTTGTGTAGTTTTGCTGAGTTCCATAAATCTTAATGCATAATTAATTGCTTAAATTCATATAGGAATATATTGTATTAGCAATTGATTATAGAATTGCTTGACCTTGGAAGAGGCTAGTAATTAAATTAGGGAAACTCGACTATAAATCATGTGGAATAAATTGGGCTAGAATAGATAAGTGATTCAATCCGGAATTGGTTAAGTGAAATCTAATCCCTAAGGCTTTATCTCATATTTTCTTTCATATCATCTGCACTCATATTTAATTGTTTTTCTTTCATTTTATACTCTCAACCACCAACCAATCAATCGATTAAATAGAATTAAAATTACTCATTTTGGTACTTAGTGGTCAATCCTCGTGAGAATGATACTCTACTCACTTTTATATTACTTGATTACGATAGTGTATACTTGCACTATTTAATACATCATCTGCAGTCGTATCAGTGAATTTACATTTTGGACAAAAAATTCTTGTACAAAACGCTTATAATATGAATCAAATAAGTCGTGAGTGTAATGTTAATTATATTTTTTGATACTGTTCTTATTTAAAATTTGGTGTACATTTCTATTTTTTAAAACATTATTTATTATTTCAACTATCAATGATTTTTTTGTTCCCAACAGACTCAATGACTTAAATCACACTTCCTCGATCTTAATGGGTTGGTCTTTTTCCCCGCCCTGAAAATGGGGTGATTGAAACAAGAGGGAGTACTAACAAGTTGTCGGTTTTAGAGCAGCAAGCGGTATCACCCTCTAAGAAAAAATAAACGTAAGTTAGAATCCAAGCGTGCTTGTACCTATATTCTAATCGAGTCTATCGTCAAAATGAAACCCTAGTGCTACTTATAAGAATAATGATAACTATTAGTAAAAAAAAAAAAGCTACTCCTAACCAGAGACTTAAAATAATAAAAAAAGTAAGTTAAAATAATCATAAAATAATAAAAATAGGATGATTATTCAAGTATCACTTCATCATCCCTTATCCCACATTCCATCCGATATTTTACTAAAAGGACTTTTATAATATGATCTTCGATATTATCACATCTTGTAAGATTTTTCGGTCCTAAACATTAATAATTTTGTAAGGAGTCTTAGCATTAATAATTTTTTTCCTTGTGTGTGTTAACTCATAAAAATTGATAATATTCTAGCATATTTTCTTCTTTTTTCACTTACTTTTGGGTATAAATTGTGCATATAAAGAGAGTATTCAAGAAATGTGATAGAACAAAAGAAAAGTCAAACTTTTGCTAAATCATGAGTTAAATGCATATAGCTATATATGATTATTTGTGAAAGTTAAAGTGTTTATGAAGTCCTCCTCCTTGTAGGTGGAAGATGATAAGTCATAAAAGCTCTCAAAAATCAAAGAAAGCTCAATGAACCAAGAGGAAAGCTACTGTGTTGTTGACCTCATCCAACAATATATGTGCTGAAGCCAATGGAGATTTGAACTCATTGTGTCATATGCTTTAGCATTTGACCCTTGGCTGAAGTCAACGAGGATCAAAACTTGCTGTATTATATGCTTTAGCACACCTTCAACAGACAATACAACCATGCGTTTTACTTGCTGAAATGCATGTGGAGGGTTTTTAAGGAAGGGTTAGGCCGAAAATTGAGTATTCTGGACTTTAGATGCTATCTTGAAGGCTTGCTCTGCTAGGGTTTAGAGCTTGGAGATGGAGATTAAGCTAGAAATTGAAGATTTGAAGAGATCTATATTATATGCTTCTCCTTTTGGTTTTTCGTCTCCATTTGCTATTCTTTCCTTATGTTATGCAATTTTTCTGGTTTATCCCCATTTTCTCATGTGTTGTATGAACATGTGTAGCTAGATCTTTGATGTTAGGATTATTTTGAACCCTTGTATGGATTAAGTACTCATTTTCCCTTTATATTTGTGATTAATGATTAGATTATGCTGGTTTTACTTTTTGCTTAATGTTTCTTGTTGATTGGCCACCAATGAGATTGTTGGGTTCACTTGATTGATGTTTGAAAGGGCTAGATTGAATATAGAACTTGAGTAAAATCGTATGAAAACTTGAAATTTGTGAGTTGAATGGATGGTTTTATTAATGAGGTAGAGATACACTCATTGACCTCACATAACCATATAGGATTTGCAATGAAAACTGAGTTTAATTAATGAATTAAGAGATTAATGAATTAATTAAACTAAACACCTATTTGGAGACTCGAGAGAGCACTTATAGGTAATTTAGTATCCTTCGCTAGCATAATATTTCATTAAGAAGCACATATTGTGAGGATTTGATTAAGTACTTTTGAAATACAAGTGGGAAAAATAATCTTAACTCCTATTTTATCCTTGAAGTCCATGAATCATTTGTTTTTATTTTCTTTTTAATTTTAAAATTTGCTTCTCTCCGCCATTGATAATTATGTAACTCAAATTAGGCAAAAGTGCGATAATTGATACTTAACTAGGTTTTGGAAACAAATCATTGTGGCAAACATACTTTATGTATCACTTTATTACTTGGTGCGACCCGTGCACTTGTGGTGGCGAACAGTGTGCCTCTAGCTTACTTGCTCTACAATTAAAAGAAGTTAAAGTATTTATTACATAACACATAGGCATACCTAGAAGCTATTGCTTGAGGTGATAAGTTCTTTCGCCCTTATAAGAAGAAGAACACAAATTTAAACATCAGGAATGTGCACTTATTAAAAGAGGCAAAAAAAAAAAAAACACTCAACGAATATAACATTATGAACTATCATTTGCCGTATCATGTTTTATAATGTGCTGGGTGTGACTGCCCTTGGAGTGAAAAGTATTATAAACTTCATACAGTAATAAAGAAGGCAAACACATTAAATTAAGAATATATCGTGGATCGCATGGCTATTAAGGAAATGTTTATTATAAAAATTAATGGAATGGTAATTTGGCTCAAAAGAAACTAATGTCCCGCCTACAAAATACACGGATGCAGATTGTAGGTACCATGCATCTCCATTTTTCGTCCTCCGTTCTCATCATTTCATACAAAGAAGAAAAAAAAATTCAAGCATTGCCCCAAAAACAAATTGATCAATGCATTTTTAAAGCTATCCACTGGTCCCAGCTGGATATTGCTCATAGGCTCATTTGCCTCATCGAACCCATTACGATTATTATATTGTGGAAGCAATTCATTTGCCTTGGGGCTATATCTGGTCTCCAGGTGATGACATGATTAATTCATATGTGCTTTCCTGTTTTAGATCCGCTAATCAGATTGACAGATTATAATCCTGCATGGTCATTCTTGGTGAGTATTTGCTCTTGCGAGTTTCCAAGTATAAAACCCTCACTATAATACTTACCCATATATGATGAGAAGTGACTTGTACGCACGCCACATGTACAAGTACAACTCTCACATCTAGACAGTTATTGATGATCTCATGTTAAGTCTGCGCTTGATTAAATTTATACTCAATCCAAGCCCATGAACAAATCTAGAGGTACCCCTCTGGACGGAAACAAAGAAAAGTTTGTTATGTCGTTAAAACTATTTTGATTTTCACATTTATTAATAAATTTTTTAAATTTAAAAAATACATACTCCTTGTCTGCTGTCATTAATATAAAACATATTTATCCAATTTGATTATATTAAATAAGTTTGTTAAATTATTTTATATATATGACATGTATTCTAAAAAAACGTCATAGTTATCTTCCTTAATTCTTTTATTCCATTCTTCCTTGATTATAGTTAAAGGAGTATCAATAAAAGTTAGTGAAGAAAAAATTGCCAGATATGACAATTATGTTATTTAGAATCAATATTACTTCTTTTAGAAGGTCACATAATGTGTATAGAAATGATCATTTGTAGGTGAGATAGGGGGCGAAATACATGGAGAGAAGAGAGAATATGGCGGCAGAAGTAGAAGGTAGAAACAGAAAAAGGGAGCCGGGGGGGGGGGGGGGATGGTGGAAGAAGGTGGAGGACAGGGTGTGATTCCAATTTTGAATAATAGGAATATTGTGTTTTATTTGAAAAGAATGGGTTAATGACTTATTTTACGGGTCATTTGGACAAAACCCAAATCCTATCTCACCGAAAATTTCAAGAGCCTGAAGGGAGAGAAATTAAAAGATAAACAATGGTCCAAAGGTGAAGCCTGATATTATATTGTTCTTGTGTGTGTGTGTCTAATTAAATTATATTTAAATAAACAACGACATAAAGTTCTAAGCATACTTCACATGAATAATTTCTTTGAAATACCATAACCAAAAAAAAAAACAAACAGAAGATAAAGGAAGATAGGTAGATAACAGAAATGAAGGGAAGAATGGAGGAAGAGTACAAACCTTTTTTAGTATCTTGAGGAAGATGAGTACACTATTAATCGACAAATATAAGCACCTCATTTATGTTTTTGATTGGAGCTTCTCTTCTGCCCCAATCAATCCAAATCATGCTCACGCAGAGGCCACTTTCACATCCTTAGCCCTTAATTAATTACTCTCTTCTCCTTGCTTTTTCCATTTGCTTTCACCGATTGCCTAATCTCGTCTTGGCCAAAAGCAGTGGAGTTAAACACCCCGTCTCCTCCAGCGATAATCATGTTTTAGCAAGAGACCACCACATGTTGCATACCTACTATATATTTTGTATTATTAGCCAAATTGCCTTTTCTTTTTTATAAGGTATTTTGTATTTCCTTCTTTTTTTGTAATATTTCACTTATAATTATTTGGAGTAAAATTAGATTCTGGTATTTCTTTTATTGTTGTCTTATTTATTATTTATTAGCTCTTATTAGATAGTAGTAGTGAATTATTATATTATTAAATTACGGTTGCTAGCGCGGTTGAAGCAATTCCACTAATTATATATTTTTAATTACATCTCACAAGAGTAACTTAATATTTCGTTTCATAATCACGCCATCGATCTAATACTATCTATATATATTTGTCTTTTTAAATGATTAAAAGGAAAAACCATTATTGACATGTGCTTTCCAATGCCCCTGTTTATCAATATACGCATTATATTATGCAACAATACACACACACACACATTTATATATAGATCACAAAATTCATGAAATACAAAATAAATAATAAATTATAGTGCATGAATTTTCTTGTTTCAGCAGTGGAAGACTTATATTAACCAAATGTCGTATTGAACTTGTCTGTAAATTTGAGATTTTAAGGGATCTTTGTGTTGTATTTTGTCTAGTGTGGGATTTCGGTGCAAATATACCTAATTATAAGTTAACTTAGGATGTTAGGTAAAAGATTTAACGTCTTCAGACTTGAAATGTTATATACCACAGATGATCTAATGATCTTTTGCGTGGCCAACATGCACCTCTTGATATAACTGGTGATGAGTGGAATATAATTAAATTCTTTGATGCTCCTTCAAAGAGAATTTGACTATTACAGGCGCTTCAAATAAACCTCTCCAAACTTAGGTTCAAACTCCAAATTAAAATTACGTGAATAAACAAACTATGAGAAATACATTATTGAAGGAATTGAGGTGCAAATATGAGTAAAATGGCAATAGTGAAAGGGAGAAATTTAAGGAACGGGAAAATTAAAGGATACATACGCGCGACTGTGTGTGTGTGTGTGAAGAGTGATGAGAATTGGAATGAAATGAAAGCGAAGGCTGGGGATTATGACTAACGGTGGGGAGAGTGTCACTGGATGGAGCAGTAAGGATCTCGCTCACAAACGACTCTGCAAAAACTGCCATAGGGAGGCTTAAATCAGCAAGATTGACATGAGACCCAAGGAGGGCACTGACCGGAGCAGATCACAGCAGCACATTGACCATGGCAACTGTAGCTGCCGCATCTGTAACACGCCAGCCTGCACCCACCCTCACACTTGTGGCTCCCGCACTTGCCACAAGGCTCGCACGTACCCTTGCACTTGTGACTCTGGCAACTGCCACACGGCTCGCACTTACCCTCGCACTTGTGACTCTGGCACTTGCACCAAGGCGGCACCACACACACTGGAACGACTGTGGGCTCCTTCTTCTCCGGCTTCTCTGGCTTATCTAGCTCCACTTTGTCTTTTGGCGGCTTCACCACTTCCACCGTGAGCACTATCACAATACAGAATTTCTTCCTCAGATTCCTTCCCAAGCAAACCGTGTGCACGTCTTCCCCCGTCACCACCACTAGATCTTTGCTGTCCCCTTCTATTGCCACCGCACTCACACCTGCACCATCCTATTTATATGTAACTCACATTCATCTTTGTATATTACTTATATTCATTCACACATAACGATAAACATATATATACCTTATATCATGGAAGCTATTTTCAATGCCTTGTTCCTGCAACTCTCGCACTTCATCCCCACCTTTAATGTCACTTTTTGCTGCACCCATTCGCCCAGAATATTGGAGTGGCCTTCTTGATAAAATCTTGCGTAAACGAAAATTTCAAGAAATTGACTAGCAAGTAATATAATTATAAATAGACCTCACCTTCATGTTCGGATTCGTCACTGAATTGGCAATATATACCGAGCTTGTTTTTGTGTCTTGGCGCGCTTTCGGGCGCGTATGAAGTCCAGGATATAGCGGAAGAAGTGCTGAGCTTCTTTCCTGATGCATTGTCAGAGACAGATGAGATATATATATATATATATATATTAAATCAGCTGAGGATTAAACGAGTTACATCCCGTACTACCCGTACTGTCGGTTCTGAGTTACAGGCTCTAAAAAATTTAATTTCATCCAACAACCCATTACACATACATTACCAAATGTTAAAAACCGAGCATAGCACAGTTAGGATATATATTATTTCCTCTTGCCCTAATTATAAGATTTAGTTGATTTTTTTTAGGAATATTAAAAATGCTAAATAAACTGTGTGTCATTCATCACATGTACATCAATGCTATACACACATGGTAACAGTCAAAGTTATTAGAGTTACCAAATCAGTGAGCCTGTCATTAGTTAAAGTGTGATTAGTTTAGAAAGCGCTAGTTGTACATTTCGTTATAATCGATAGAGACTAGTCTTAGTGCAAAGTTCTCTGATATATATATATATATATATATATGATATGTACTCTTAACTATTCAGACAAAAATAACTAGTGTTATTAAATTCGGACTAGACTGACCAATTGAAAAAAAAAACAAGAAGAAAAGAGAATTGAAAAAGAAAAAAGAATTGAATTAAAAAAAAAGAGTTTGAAAAAAAAAAGAGAGAGAGAAAAAAAACACAAAAGAAATACAAAGAAGGCACTTGTTCATAAATTTGGGAAAGAATTGGCAAGAATTTTAAAGTTATTTAAGTGCTATAAACTTGATCATTACTTGTGACTTGCATATCAACAATTCCTTTTTCTAACTAATTCATTTCATATAGCCTTCGTCTAACATTATAAGCCTTTAAAGCCCTCTTGATTCATTGCATTAAGTGTTATTAGTAGTGGAGATATTAGAGTTGATACAAGCCTATGGTAAGGTGTTGATTAAGTGAATTGGAGTGAAATGACCCTAATGAGGTGAGATGAGTTAGACACTAATTTCTTGAGAGTTCTCTTATACTTCATTCTAATATTTTGGATTGTATGGTTAACTAATTCCTTTGCATCGCTTGACTATTGCTAGTCACTGAACCGCCATCATTTTCACTAATGAAGACGTGTCATGTCAAATTCTCATGTCATCTCATAAAGAGATACCTTGTATACCTTAGTCCTAATCTTCCTTACTTATAGGAAGAATTATAAATAAAAAGTTGATGACTCTTATGGTCTTAACGAGCTTGGCCCTGGTCTAAGGCCCATATCCACGATTCATAGGGTAAGGTCGTGACTGACATAAAGGGCATTTGGTCAAGTGTGAATATAATAGCTGTGAGTCAACCTACTAACATATGGCTGATAGCCTTATTGATGCCATTATGTTCACAACCAAATCAAGGAGAGGTCTATCTCTCCATTTTAACAACTCTATTATGTTGCAGGGTTCTTGTTCGCTACTGCAAGTGCACAGATCGCATCAGGTAATAAAGTGATAAGTAAGATCGTTCCCTCAAGGATATGAGTAACAAATTAGTCAAGCAACAGGCTTAGTGAATTCGAGTAAGTTGAGCCAAAACATGTTGTTGTGTGTGGAAAAAGAATTTCAAAAGATATAGTTGAAAAGCTAAAAGTTGCTAAGCAAAACTCAGAGTTGGATGATTTCAATCAAGTGTAATAAACCTAGGATTGCTCATCCCCTTAGTATTTCATAAATTTACTTCTTTTCCTCTCCAAGGATCCTTTTCATGGGGTATATATATGTCAGTGTAAGATTCTAAGGCGTATGATTAAGCTTTCTCAAGTTATAACCAGTTGCATATCGTCTATTAGCATGCACAACCTCTTGCTACATGTAACACCCCAAATTTTGAGACTCGAGGCTAGAGAATAAGCCTGAGATTAGTGGATTACTAAGCCCCGGTTTAGCAAGATCCCAAATTGTGATTAGGAGTTAATGACTACAAAAGTGGACGTGGTTAGTGATTAATGAACCTTTTTAGAGAATATAAAGTGGATTGTAGTCACTTGTGTTATGAGCAACGCCAAAACCCTGTATTTGAGTTCAATTGTGGATTAACATCCAAATTGACTTAGAATAGAGGGAATAATTGAATGGGGTATTGTGATGGAAATGGTGTCATGTTGTGGTATTTAATCATTGGAATTGATTTAAATTGGATTGGACACATTGGTTGCAAAACTAGAGATGTTGTCCAGTGTGAATTCTGTCTGAGCAGTCTTCTCGTGTGAACGTTTTTAATAGGCAAATGATGTCAGAAAATTATGCAACTTTCCAGTCTTAAAGTTCACATCCAAAGCTTCAAAATGGACATATAATTTGTGCCATTTCATGTTGGGAACTAGGAGATATGACTGTCCAAAGTTTGAGGTCGAAAATGGACTCTGTTTTGGGGCAGTGATGACATTTGTGTAATTCTGGAATTTTGTGGTGATTTCTAGTATTGGTAAATATTTTTCCAATGAAGAGGACTTAAATACCTTTCATTTGGCTTTGGGATCACCTCATTTTGATTTTTCTAGAATTAGTTATGATTTTTCAAAGATTGGGCAGAAAATCTGCCAGAAAATCCGAAAATGCCAATTTTGGAATTATGACATCATCATAATTAAAGATGACATAAGCTAAATGTTATAAAGTCATCATCATCTTCCTCCATCAGCCAAAAACCGTGCAGCAGCATGGAGAAAGAGAGAGAGGGAGTTTTAGAGAGAGAAGAGGAAGAGAACTCGCAAGGTAAGCCGATTTCTCCGACGATCTAGCTCCTAACGTGTATAACTCCACTCCTAAGCTATTCTTCTATGTGATTCAAGGGTTGGAAGCTCAAATTTGGTGTTCAAGAGAGCTAGGGTTTCAGCCATCTTTGAGAAAAGCTAGTGGGAGCTTGAGGTAACTTCCAAACTCTTGTATATTGACTATTCTAGCTACTGTGGGCAATTTAATCGGTGAAATTTCGCCGGATTGCCGTTGGTTTTAATTTATGGAAATGGGTTGTAGGGGCTGTTATGCTGCCCAAATTGATACTAAATGGTAGTTTTAACCTAATGGGATAGTCAATAAAGTGGTTAGGAGTAGAAAGGAACGTGTTTACGGAGCCGAAACCGAAAAACCCTGATTTTCCCTAGAAAACCCATATATTTCGGTCTGGGCTATAAATGGGTCTTAGAGTTGGATTTTCAATGATTTGATGATTCCATTGAGTTCAGGAGGGAAAATTAGGTGGGGTTACAGTTGGGCACTTTTTCGGAAAAGGCCGAGAAAGCACAATTACGGAAACGCCCCTAAAACCCTAAAAGTAGGGCTGCCAAGGGCAATTTCGTAATTTGACATTGAATTTGATAATTCCGAGTCCGGAAATGGATTCCTTGGGCGAAAATATGTCAGAATAGCCCATGTCAAAATTTCGGGAAAAGTACAGCCGGACCGGGTACGGCGGGGCCGGGCCGGGGTCCCGGGGGTATTTTGGTAAATTTTCAAGATAGAATCATATAACCCCCAGAAACACTATGGAAGTGTCTAAATAGTACATTTGACATTGTAGGATCGAATGTGAAGCCCCGAGTTGCTGGCACGCAAATCGAGGAGAAAAGACTGGAGGTAGGGAACTTATCTCTCCTGCATGCTCTGATAACTGTATTAATGTGTTGATGCATGTTATTGCTTTGCTTGATTATGTGGAACATGTATGAATGATTTAAAGCTATGTTTCAATATATGCTATGGCCATATGTGTATTGTTCGAAGCATTGAGCTTACAGATTTGTCATTGTATGTGTGCATGAGTTATGTGATGCAAGCATGTCATGCATTAAACACTTATCTTGCCTGCACATTGATAATGTTTCACTACTGAGATTCTCTCGAATCTCACCCTCCCCTACTAACCTTCCAGACAGGGTAGTAGATCAAGGATATAGCAGTAGCTAAGGGCGATAAAGACTCCTTCGGGATTGAAGTTGGTAGTTGGTTCTCTTAGTTGGGATGTATATTTGGATAATTGTTTTTGGTATTGAGATTTGTTGTGTAATTCCCTCTTTGTGAAGTTGTATGAGCTAATATACCCTATGATTGTTAGCGAAGATATGTATTCCGGGATTACCGGGATGATTAGGTTGTGCACTCTGATATATGAATGTGATTTATCTTCGCGTAGTAATTGTATTCGAAATGTGAATATGAGACCAAGTTTATAAATGACTTCGAAAGGTATTTTTGAAAACCCCATCATGTGATGGGTTAGTAAATGTTATTTGATTATTATTGGTCTCTATTTCATTTTAATCGTGTATTTCGGATATAATTACTGAGGGGGTTACACTACAGCTAAGAGATGATATTCATTACATAACAATCTTAATTTCACAATGCTAGATTAATAACTATATCTCTATGTCACTAACAAACTATCCATTTAGTTATAAACTTCAAGTCTAGCTTGATTTCACTCTGGTTCTGCAATTAAATTAACTCTCTCGAGCTTAATTTAATTGAACACATTATCCATAGTGATGGCCAGTCACACACAATAGTGAAAACGGAGGGAAATCAACATATATATGCCATTAGGTCCTTAAAGAAGAAAAGAAACAAGTTTAATCCATACAAAGGTTGAGAACAATCCTAGAAAGGGATTCTAGTTATCCATGTTAACAAATAGTTCACAGACACAAGCCCTCATTACAGCCATATCATAATTACAGAGAAGAACTAGAAGACATGCAGAAAAACAAGAGAATCTGGGCTGAAATCTCTATAAATCCTCAATCTCTCTATGATTCTCCTTGATTTAAAGCAAGCTCAATCTCAGAGGATGTTCTCAGCCGCCTCCTAGGTCTTTCCAAATCAGGACTCCTCTCTTCAACCTCGGGGTTTCGCTTTTATAGTTCCTCAGATGACAGAACGCACAACATCATTTGCGGGGGTTGGCCGTGGCTAGCCACTCTGTGGGCCACGGCCAGTGAGATTCTATTCATCTTTGGGCCGCGGCCCATGAGTTCTTGGCCGCGGCCAGTGAGCTTCTGACCTCCTCTTGGCTCCTTTTGGCCGCGGCCCATGGATGCTTGGCTGCGGGCCATGAGTAGGTTGGCCATGGCCAGTCACCTTCTAAAGTTTAGCTCCTTCTCTTTTCTGCTCTGTTCTCATCCCTACTTGCCTTTCCTTGGCATGGTTGATGGCTTCAACTTCCTTTCACCTCCTTCTTACTGCATTTGGCTTTCTCTGGTCCAGTTATGACTGAATCTGTATCCTTTCTACACAAAGAACTCACAAACACAGTTAAACATTCATAGCAGTTAGTGATATATTTCCTCCATATTTGCATTCTGTTGTGCCCAGCATGAGAAAAACACATTTCATCAACTTTAGCACTCTCGGACGCCCACTAATACACCTAAAGTGAAGTAAAAACAAGATGAAATGTGCAATTCTGACAATAATTTCATGAGGTTAACAGTTCTAGGTATTGATAGTTGCCTAACAATGCCTTTCTTGTACACAAAGCCGCTTGAACTAATCACATGGGTGTCTTTAACCCTTGTTAGTTCAAAAAAGGTCTTATCCTTTTAGTTTAATTGATTCCTGACTAGTTCAGTCATTATCTAACAGCTTCACACTTGCCAAAAATCAAGTAAACATTACTGTATTTCGAGTAAACGTCCATAACGTTAACAAAACACCAAGCTCTTGTGTTTTGCCCTCACGTTCATTGGTTCACTAATGTCATAATTCTCCAATTGCAGTGGATTTTCTCAAAAAATGTTTCTTTGTCTTTCTTGCCAGGTAGAATGAGTTCGCAACTTATTCATAAGGGTATTAACCCTTTAGCACATGTTATTTAGCAAATACTCTTTTGCTAGTTTGATCATTTCTTTTAATCATTGTGTACATATGGCAAGAAATAGAATCTTTTATCCCTAAGAGAAACATCAAAAATCCGATGAAGGATTTGATAATCATAGTCCCATCGATCCTTAACAAAAGAGATAGCAAAGATGTGATTCTGTCAGTTGCAATTGCATGGAGTGAATCAGGGTGGTTTATCTATGCAGAGTTAACGTGCAAGTTCCAATCCCTTGATTCTATCTCTTTATTGCTTTGCATTTGACATAAAGCCATATGCTTCTTTGAAACATCCATAACTCATGTGGATTGCTACTTTTATAACCCTTAAAGGATTGTCAATGTAGTTTTTCATCTATGTAGAAATCATTGACCTCCTCTAGATCCAGTTTACCTTATAGGTTTCTTACCCTTAGGCTTAGAGGATAAGTCCTCCCACTCTTTAGTTAAGTTCGTCTGACTGATGGATCTTGGATCCTTTAGTTTTTCACACTCAAGTTCAATGTGACGAATCACATTGCCGAAGGTCATAATAAGCATATCACCACATTGCCGAAGGTCACAATATGCATATAAGGAGCATTATATGCTTTCGTATACACCCACTCACTGGAAGACATCTTGTCACAACATTCACGTGTTGTTTGTTAGAAAGAAGTTGGCATTTTTATTTGTTTCAACTTCTTAGTTTGACATTTACCTCAAGTGTTGCCTAAATGACATGTTAGGACTTAATACAATATGTTAAAACTTAACTTAGTTTTAACTTTATGGAAGAAGATAATCTATTTCACCATCTTCCAACACTATCCACACGGCTTGGATAAGGTTACATTACTCGTACCAACATAAGTTTGAGCAATGTTGTTCTTTCTATACTTGATAGCATAAACCTTTTGCATCCTTTGGTTGCTTCAGCCTCTAAATGCTGAAGACTGGTTGGTAGGATATCCCTGACATCTCATTCTTCTTGAATGAAAGAGATTTGAGAGTTTCTAACTCCATAGATGTCTCTATTGAGCTTGTCCTCATAAGCTCAGTCAAATAGACTTGGTCATAATTGGTCACTTAGACGATTATGGTATTTAAATCATATTTGTTCAAATAAGACAAAGGATAATTACATAATAAGTTCACTAGTTTCATGATCAGGAGACAACTGTGTTTACTAGTCCAGCAATTGAATAATGCACAGTGGCAATTATCTTATTGAATAATGAGAAAATATATGTACATACCATATAACTTAACATACTATTTATATGGACTTGACTTATACTAAACTATTATCCTAAGATATCTAGACAGAGAGCGTGTTTGTTTCGCCGATTCATCCCATCAATCGGACTTTAACAGTGGCGAAACGAACTTAAACAGTAAAAAGTATATTTATGGGTGTTTGTTTCAGTGATTGGATTTAAGGTGAAAAAAGTCATAAGTTAGAAAAAGTCATAAACCTCAAAATGAAGCTTATTGGAGCTTATGTGCCTGTGTGTGTATAAAAAAATATTGATAGGAGTATTTCATATTTTTGGGGATCAATGAGTTACTCAAAATCTCTTCTAATCACAAAACTTCTTTTATAAAAAATGTTCTAAATAATTTTCTCTTTCTTTAGATAGTAATCTTCTGCTAATTAGATAATACTTTGGAATAAGAGTTTAGGCAAGTTTTGAGTTTTGTTAATATATGACTGTAGAAATGTAGAGAATAATTAATAATTAATTTTAATCACTTTAGATTTATTATTTAGTTGTTTTATGATTTTATAATCAATTTTTTTATAAACATGTCAAAAATTAGTTTATATATAGTGTTTTTACCCATTAAATTTAGTTTAAATAATTTATTTGGATTATTGGAGGTATTATTAAGATTTTAATCTGTTTATTTTGTTAGATTTTGAGCTATGTGAAAATATGAGTTAGGATTTAATATTTAAATTAGATTTTGATATAATTTATAAGATTTAAGCTTGAGGTGCACAGTAGAAAAAACTTTTGGAGTGTACCAATTTAAATTAGAGTTTGATATGATTTTATTAAAATTGTACCATTACCAAATTTTCAAAGTTAATTTTTTAGAAAATTGTGAAAAAATCCCTCTGTGTGTAGATATCTTCCTAGGTCCCATTTGGCAATTAAGTTGCCAATGAGTTCTTTTTCCACAATTAGTCCTTCATTTTTTTCTTTTTTCATAATTTTTTCAATTTTTTTCTCTTAATTAATACAAAAGTCACTTATGCAAAAGTCAAACCAAACATCATTCACGTTTACATAAGTTACTTATCCAATCGCTAATTCAAACACTCATCATTTTACCCAATCTAACTTTTTCCAATCTTAAGATTCCATAAGTTTAAGTAAAAATAAGTTACTTATCCAATCACTAAAACAAATACACCCAGAGTTGGGCCTTATATTACAACAACTTGGCCCATTACATAGTACAATACAAACCCAATATCTAATTCCTTTTTTGGGTTAATAATGGACGGTTCAAAGGGGAAGAGTTGCAAGAGAATAAAATGCGGTCACTAAAATATTTTTCAATTATTGGTAGGGGTTAAAGGAATTCTTTTGAAGTTTGATTTGAACTTCAAGAGATTAATATGCTAAATATCGGTCCTCCAAATGATGTACCTGGTATGGATGTTTTAACTATGTAACTTAGTCTTCTGTTTTCTTTAATCAAACAAATTCAAAAAGTTACCACTTAACAGATCTACTATTGTCACCTTTTGCATTAAAAATAGTAATCCCTTTGTTCAACGATAGATCACATAACTTAGAAAGCAGTACTCTTTTTAATCCCAAATATAAGATTTAGTTGCTTTTTTTTTGTGATTAAAAAAACTAAATAAATTACTTAACAATATATGATGTGTATCATTAGATTATATATTAATTTATAAATCATTCAAATTAGTTTAGAAAAAAAAATGATAAAAATAAATTTCTTAAAGTAATTTATTTAATTTTTTAAATTTTTTTAAGAAAATCAATTATATCTTATATTTAAACAAGTAACCTAAAACCAATAGCGTCAGCCATGTTAGAAATACACGTCTGCGTGAAAAGTCGGAGACGATATCATTGTGTCCCGCACATTCAATAATGCCATCGGGTCTATATCAGATTTTGTTTAAAAGAGTCCATTATAAGGACGTCACCAAATACCAATAGCGTCAGCCATGTTAGAAATACACGTCTGCGTGAAAAGTCGGAGACGATATCATTGTGTCCCGCCCATTCAATAATGCCATAGAAGTTTTGTCAAAAAGTTTTGTGCATTTAGCCACTAACCACTAAGAATGAAAGAAAGGAGCATTGGGCGTACTTTTTTGGGTAAAGATAGGCCCACATAGGGCTGTCGGTAGAGCCGGGAAAACGGGCCGAACTCATCGGACCAGCCCTTTTAGGCCCTGATCCTTCAAGGGTCGGGCTTATAAATTGTAGCTTTAAAAGGAAGTCGGGCCTAAAGGGCCGGCCCTGTAGGGCCTCGGGCTTAAAAGGGCCGGCTCTGGAGGGCCTCGGGCCAGCCCTTTAAGCCCGTTTAATTTTTATTTTTTTTGCTTGGACAGAAACTATATTATATTTTTGAATTGCCTTATTGAATCTATATGTCACTCTATCCTCATATTGTATAGAGTATGATTTTTGAGTATATTGTTTTGTCTAATTGAATCATATTGTGATTTTTGAGTATGATTTTTAAGTATATTGTTCTGCCTATTTAGAATAAAATCATATTATATACTATTTTGCATGGTGTTGAAACCCGGACCGGACCGGCCGGTCCGGCCCGGTAACCGGCGAACCGGCCGGAAAACCGGTCCGGTCCGGGTTGGTGTTTTAATAAAAAAAAAAAAATTTTCCTTTAGAATTTCATACTATAAGTCTAAAATTTTCAATTTTTCACCGGTTTGGTCCCGGTTTAGCTCCGGTTTGGTCCCGGTTTGACCCACTGACCCTTAACCCAGTACCCCGACCGGTTCAATGACCGGTTCGAGTTTTAATACCTTGCTATTTTGCCTGATATAGTATGATTTTTGATGGAAGTTGTGATTATTTGACTATTTGAACCTACTGCTCAAAGTGAAACACAATCAAATGTCCTTGAAATTAATGATAGTGGTGAAGAAGGTGAAAATGATAGTCGTCATACTCATTGTTTAGAGATTAGAGTATTGAGCTTCTTGCCTTCTTATACTTTGGCCTTTGTGTGAGTTATTTATGAACATGATTTTACCTTTGATTATACATTAGTAACTGTGTTTGTTTGTTGCAAGAGAAGTGTTATTGTGTTTGTTTGTTGCAAGAGAAGTGTTATTTAAACCTTAATGTTGGACAACATTTATGTATTAAATTAGAACGTTAATCGTTGTTATTTATTAATTATATCTCTCTGGGGAAAATACGTAAAAAAAATAGTTAAATATTGTGAAAAAGACTTTTCGGCCCTGCGGGCCAGCCCTGGCCCTAATGCTCTCGGGCCGGGCTTTGAAAAACTGTAATTTTCCTGACCCCGAGCCCTTTAGGGCCGGCCCTGTTAGACCCTGGCTCGTCAAGGGCCGGCCTTGTAGGACCGGGCCGGCCCTGATTCCCAGCTCTAGCTGTCGGTGGATTCTGGTAGGCCCCACCCTTCCTTATCCTTCCATCTCGCTTTCCTTCTTATAATCATGTCCACTAATTCTTTAATTGCGCCAAATCTCATCAACCTTAATCGCAACAACATTAAGTATTTCATCAGTCTTGACCCACAAATCCCAATAACAATTGGCCGCTTGGAACAGAAAAAGAAAAGGAGAAGAATTGAATTAAATAATTGAGCAACACGTGTCCAGCTAATTAATTAATCGGGTCTAGATCAGATTTTGTTTGTTTTATAGGCCGAAGCTTCGTGGAAGCCTCTTGTTTTCCCATATGAAGAATAGTACACACAACCTATTAAAAGCAACGTCCAAGTCCGTGAGGCCTAGGGCATCTTGATGCGATGGCCTTATTGCTAATCCTGTTTTAACATCACCTCTCTATTATTAATTAACTTAAAAACCTTGTGCCACAGTACTATTTATGCCCTATCTCCCACTGTTTTCTTTAATTATATCTGGTCCCCACCCCTGTTTACATAAATACTCATTTATTAATTTAAACGTATTTTTATCCCTAGCTTTCTTATTAAGTTTAAATAGAATAGTGCCACAAGCCACAAATACGGAGCGAATGGCAATGGCCATGGAAAAGGAAGGGCATTTATTTCCACCAACAGGTGGTGAGGAATTTAATATACAAAATTCAAAACTCACGAGATCTAATTTCTAATAACACGTTCTTATCACCACAAACTCATGATAAGAAAGTGTTTATTTAAACTCTCGATAAAAATGTAAATTCAGATCATGAGCTCAAATCTTAAACTTATAAGAGATTGCTTTTTTTGTAAATAAAAATGGGTGTTAAACGTATATAATCAAATAATAAAAATATAAATAATGATAATTATTTGATTTACGCATATTTTAAATAAAAATTTAAAAGTAAATCCATTAACATTCACAATTTATCATACTTGATAATGAAATTTCTATGAACTTTACATATAAAGTCATTAAATATGATCAGGCTGAAAACGCAAGCATGAATTTAACATGGAATTGGCATGTTTTTGTAAGGTATAAAGTATAAAGGTAAAGACAATAAACTTGCATATGAACACGCAAGTTTAATGAGTTTACAGTTAGCATGAGTTTAATAGCGAGTTGACAAGACTTTGTGAGCTATAAATGAAAAACTTTAATATCAGGTTAACACGACTTAGACTTTGTAAGTATTAAAAAATAAGATTAATTAATAAACTCATAGAGTTAATTCACAAATTTGACAACTATAAAGAAATGACAATTAAATAATTAAATATATTTTAAAATTAATAAAAATTTGTAAGTTTACCTTGATTAAAATTTTCTCATGGTTTACCTTTACAAATCATTTTCACCTTGTTCTCTCATCTTTCTTTCTTTTCTTCAATAATTAAATAGGAATAAAATATAAAAACAGTAGTGAATAACCCTCAAAGTGAATGATAAGTAAAATATTTACATATTTATTTTTCCTTATATGATAATTTTATGGATGATATTTGAGCTTCATATAATAAATTTGGATGTAATAAATAAATAAATAATGTTTTTGGAATAAATAGTATTTAAAAAATAAAAAAAGTATGAAAGTACTGTAGCAGATGGGCACTGTAGCGAATGGAAGTACTGTAATGACGGAATCACTATAGAGCCGCTGGATACTGTAGAAGTCGTCGGATACTGTAGCAGTACTGTAGCACACATTTTCCCCCCTATAAATAGAGATTAAGGCCAAACTCAAAGGGGAGGAGAGAAAGAGAAGTAGAGGTTTCCTTTTCTGACAGGGAAATGTCCTTCTCTGACCGGGAGAGATCTTTCTCTAATATTTCTGAGTTCATTGTATTAATTTTTAGATTTAATTTCATCATTGTATTACATTTTGCATGCCTCCATCTTGAAAGGCTTAGGATTATATTACATTTTGCATGCCACCTACATGAAAGGTTTTATCTCCTAAATGAACGGCTATATTTCTCCATTTTTCAATCATCTTTTGGTTGTATATTTATGTTTCAGAATTTAATATTCAAGGTTTATGCAGTATTATTGACGATTTCATTCTAGTTTTATGTAATGTTAATTTATTTTTATTTTTTTTTAATTTCATCATATGCTAAATTTTTTATTTTCTTAGGGTGATGACGTAGCTTAGTAATGACGGATTGAATCTTCACTTATTAAATTTAGTTTTAATTTCTCTTTCATGATTGAGTTTTAATTATTATTCTTAATGCTTTCGATTGACTGGCCATCTTTTGAATGATTTCAATATATATGTTGAGATTGGAAGGAGATGCATGTGTGTAGACCTTATAACTAAAACCATAACTTACATATGAAATAAGAATATATTCATATGAGTTGTGTAGTCTTGCTGAGTTCCTTAAATCGTAATGCATAATTAATTGCTTACATTCATATAGGAATATATTGGATTAACAATTGATTATAGAATTGCTTGACCTTGGAATAGGCTTATAATTAAATTAGGGAAACTCGATGTTCGCTACCGCAAGTGTACGGATCGTGTCAAGTAATAAAGTGATAAGTAAGATCGTTCCCTCGAGGATTTGAGTAACAAATTAGTCAAACAATGGGCTTAATGTGTTTGATTAAGTTGAATCAAAACAAAGTGTGGAGTGTGGAAAAAGGAATTTCAGAAGACATTTTGATAACAACTAAAAATTACCGAACAAAACTATGATTCTTGTGAATTCAATCAATTATAATAAACCTAGGATTGTTCGTTCCCTTTGTATTTCATAAACTTAATTTCCTTCCTCTCCAATATTACTTTCATGGAATATATATATATGTCAGTCTAAGGTTCAATAGCAATTGATTAAGCTCTCTCAAGTCATAACCAAACTTATATCCTCCATTAACATACACAATCTCTTACTGTAGTTAAGGGACAATAATCATTACATAGCCTCCTTAATTTGGCAATGCTAGGTTAATAACTATATCTCTATGTTATTAACTAACCATCCATTTAACTCTTAAACTTCAAGTCTAGCATAATTCTACCCAAGTTCTACAATTAGATTAACTCTCTCAGGCTTAATCTAATTGAACAGATTATCCATAGTGCTGGCCAGTCACAAATATCAGTGGAAACAGGGAAGAATTAACACATATATACCATTAGCTACTAAAAGAAAGAAGGAGTCAAGTTTAATCCATACAAAGGTGTAGAACAATCCTAGAATGAAAAACCTAGCTACTCATATTCAAAACCAAGTCACAGATATCAGTGTTCAATGTAGCCATATCAGAATCACAATGGAGAAAGGGAATGAATACAGAAAGATCAAGATAAATGGAGATGAAATCTCTTTCAATCTTCAATCCCACTTGATTCTCCTTGATTTAATGCAAGCCTAAGCTCCCAAGATGTTTCAGCTGCCTTCTTCGTCTTTTCCTAATTGGGGATCCCCCCTTCAAACCCTGGATTTTGCTTTTTATAGCTCCTCAAATTACAGAACACACAGCATCATTTGCGGGGGTTGGCTGCGGCCAGCCACTCTGTGGGCCGCGGCCAACAAGCTTATGTTCATCTTTAGGCTGTAGCCCATGAGTGCTTGGCCGCGGCCCATACCTTTCTGTTCTCCTGTTGGCTCATCTTGGCCACGGCCTATGAATGCTTGGCCACGGTCCATGCCTTTCTGTTCTGCTGTTGGCCCCTCTTGGCCGCGGCCAGGCACCTTCCAGAGTTCATCTCCTTTTCTTTTCTGCTCTGTTCTCCTCCCAGCTTGCCTTTCCTTGGAATGGTTTATGGCTTCAACTTCCTTCACCTCCTTGTTACTGAATGTGGCTTCCTCTGGGCCAGTTATGACTGAATCTGTATCAATTCACACAAAGGACTCACAAACATAGTTAAACATTCATAGCAGTTAGTGAATAATGTCCTCCACATTTGTATTCTGCTGTGCCTAGCATGAGAAAAACACATTTCATCACTTTAACACTCTCGAACGCCCACTAATATACGCAAAGTGAGTTAAAAACAGGATGAAATGTGAAATTCTAACAAGAATTTCATGAAGTTAACACACCCCCAAACTTGAACTTTTGCTCGTCCTTGAGTAAACTCAGCAATTGCCAGAAGTAAGGTTAAGTTAATCTCAAACATAATGCTCATGCATGACCCTCTCTTTTCTTAAGCTACTCATGACACCAGATATACATGCATGTCTGGTTCATAGTTTAAAAACAAATTCCCCAACATTTTTCAACTGAGTGCGTGTTCAACAAGAGTTGAATAACAATCGTCCTACATTTATCAAAATAAAAAACAACACTTCAACATGTATGATTCGGCCTTAATATCTAGACTTAATCCTTTTGCATTCTCTTTCCTTTTACTTACAACTCAATCCGCACACCTTTAGTGCCAAAGGAACTTTAGGGTTGCATGGAATTGTTCATTGTCATCGCTTGAAGCTAACACAAAGTTCAGTATGAGGCAATGTAAAGGAATTAGGCTAAAGCTCAATCAATCAAAGTTATGTGCACCAGAGAACACTCACAGATTTACGTGTTTAGCTCTCACAAATAAGGGTAATTTCGCTCAATGCCACTTATAGTAGGTCCTGCCATAGGCTTGTAGAAACTCTACTCTCTCCACCACTTGTACACCTAGATTTATGAATCAAGGGGGCTTTCTAACAGGGTTGTAATGTTGGAAATAATCTAATGGAAAGGACTAATGGAACAAGTACTATGCATGCATAAGCGTATATAATGACATCTCTTTCTCTTTTTCTCTTTTTTTTTTGAATTCAACATATATATTGATTTTCTTTTATCCATTCCTTCTTCTCTTTTGTAAATTGCATAACTAAGCGCTTATTGAAACAAAGAGTAAATCAAATTCTATTTCATTGCTTTTCTAAGTGTCAATCAATTGCAGAGCAAAAACATGCATGACTTGTTAAATGTTAGATTTTTGAAAAAGTGAATGGCTCAAAGGGGGTCATCAATGGGTGAGTGTGAAAGGTTTGTGTTTAGGTTAATGGGTTCAGAAATGAATGCCCCTATCATTTTCATTAATCCACATGCATATGTGATTTTGAAAAAGAATTTAAACAAGTTCTAGAGGTATGCTAGCATAAATGGTGCAAACATTCTAATGAATGAAACTCAGGCTCAAAATCCTTCTAACAGAGGTTTTCCTCTCTCGTGCACAATCCCCAAGATTAATTCAACCATAGCCTAATCCGAATGTATTAACTTAACTGATCCATATGCTAACTCTACGCGCCATAACCAGCCACTTCCATACAATTCACTCAAGAACATAAATAGTTCCATAAAAATTTAGCTCAAAGATAGTGTCAATCATGCTCTCAACGTGTGTGAAATGCTAATCTCTTCCCAGAAATTCAAATACAAATTCAAAAGTCTTTCAATGAAAACAGTTCATACATGTCAATTTGCTATAAAATCCCCTGACAAAGCATTCAAATTATTCTCAACCCTTGTGCACAATGTTTAATCAGGTAAGTATTAAGAATTAGCTTTTAAAATGAGAACCAAGCAGTCATGAATATCCAGTCTTTGACTCAAATCAACTACCTATTTAAGATATGATTAATCAAATGTAACTCGCCTTGGACTCAAAGACAGAGCGCAAAACAGATTTAAACACATGCATGCGAATATACCAGTACCCCCAAACTTGAGGGAGACAGTGTCCCCACTGTCACAGGACACAACGTGTCACAAATAGTGCCTACAATGAAAGAGAGCATACAACCATCCATAGGTATAACAGTGAACAAACCATAGATATCAAAGTCATAATATCCAATAAAATTCGATATCAGTCAATAGGGAAAGCAACTGTAACAATAGTACTGAAGCAAAGTATGAGCCATTTCCAAAAGAAATAGAAAACAACAGTAAAAATTTCAGCACAAACTAACTGAGAACTAATCCTCGCCATCATCATCACTGGCATCTGCATCAGCACCATCACCATCATCATCATCATCATCCCCGCCGGCAGCACCAACATCCTCGCCATCATCACCATCATCGGCTTGAGCTGCAGCAGGTACGTGAGCAGAAAATAACTCCTTCAACCTGGTCAGGCAAACACCATGGTCCTGTAGATAGGTGAGGCATTGGGCGGCAATAGCCTCAGTACACTGAATGGCCGCAAAGATTACATCCAATGTGACGGCAGACTCGGAAGAGGAAGGGGCACCGGATGGTTCACCCTGCTCCAGGGGAGATGGAAGGTCATGAGGAGGATGAGAAGGTCCTCCCTGCTGAAAGATAGGGTCATTCGCTGTACGCTGGGAGGCTGGAACTTGCTCATCTGGTTTCAGCTTGATGCTCAAGTAGTTGAACTTCTTAATTGGCTTGAAAAGAACATCAGTAGCCACAGCAGCAACACCCACAGAGGAGCAGAAGGAGGAAATAAGGTGCGGAAACATCAAACCCACCGAATGATCTCGTGTATGGTCGCGAAGAGTCTGATAAATCAATGCGCCAAGATCAACAGGCTCCTTCTTCATAAGAAGGTAAATCAAGAGAGCCTGGTCTCTAGTGAGGCGATTCCTATTCGACGAAGGCCAAAAGTAGTCCTTGCCAAAATGCAGCCACACCTAAGCCTCAACTGATAACTGAGCACGGGGTAAATATTTCTGAGCCCCTCCGCGACTCTGCCACACCACCATGTAGTTGTACACTAGCAACTCTGAAATTTCATCCTCAGGGATGTCATCGTCATTGTCTAATAGTTGCTTGTATCTGTAATTGTCAACAGCTGAGAGTGCTACAAATTGCCGAAAGCTATCCAGCGTAAATTCAACGTTGACTCCACGGAGAGGAAATCACCAAATGGGTCTCACACTGGTAGTGGCATAGAATTCCTGGACAATCTGCAGATTCCCGTCAACCTTAGGCTCCATGAGCCTTTGCAAGCTGTAGGTATGGGTGCTAGATCGTAAAACTCGTACGAGACGTTGAACGGGAATTGCCACTCTTGCAGCAAGGGCCGGGTAATGATCTTGGCTTTGGCCTCAGCGACGGCCCTAGGACCCGTGCGGTCAGCAACACGCTTGGCAGGCATTGTGGCTGGAGCAGGACCAATACGAAACCAAAATAGATGAAGAAACAAACCAAGACTCAATACCGACACTAGAGGTAAACAGGACACAAGGAACCTCCCCCCAAACTTATAACCTAAGCAAGACGCATCATAATGTCAACAGACAGAGACCATTATATGAAACACTCAAATTAGCCATCAATAGCTAGTAAAAGCATGCTTAGTGGCATATAGCCGCATTCACATTTATAGGCCAAATTTCAAAATATACGAATACAAAACAGGCACCAAGAATATGCACACTAAGTACAAGCTAGCAGCAGATCAATCATAGGGCTGACTGGAGCGCAAACAAAACAGAGCAGCATTCGTCATGAAATCTATACTCTCCTAAACATATATAAAACAAGACGCAGCACAGAGAAATCAAATAAAAAATTTTTTTTACCAAAGCTATCCTAAAACAAAGGAAAAATACCCCCAAATTTAAATTCTAACTAATCCAAAACTGTCCACTGGGATTCCAAGCTTAATCCTATTCCTCATTACCTCTTTTATAACCTATTCACCTCAGAAGAAGGATTTAGATTAATATAATGTTGGCAAAATTGATCCTAGCATTGGAACCATTCCAAGACATTCAGCACGATTGGACTACTAAAGCACATGTTCAAGAACAGTTGAAAATTTATGAAAAGCCTTGGAAATTCTGAAATTCAATTAGGCAATTTGCAATTTGTGGAGGTTAGGAAAAACATGGTTTTCAAAATCACAAGATTCCCCTCCAGGTACACATGATCATTTAAAGGGGAACTGCCTAGAAATTTCAAAACTTAGTCAATTGGCCAAGTTACATGTGAAAACGCTGAATGACTTGATTATGCAGAACACAATTGGCACCTACCAGAGATACACAAATCCCCAATCTGTCATGTACAAGGATGTTTCAAGACCAATATTTCCAAATTATAAACTTTCATTTATAGAATCAGAAAAAGATTTCAATGCAACCAGCATAGACTAGCTAATCAAGAGAACAAACACAACCTTGAACAGTCATCCAATTACAGAAATGAATAAGGAAACCTTTGGAGTGCAATCAAACATGATTTCCCAAAATAGAGAACTTAAGTCCAGTTGCAAACCAGTATGTAAAAGAGCAGATCAACTTTTGCAGGACTCAATTAATCAATATAATTACTCACCCAGTGACCAAAAGTTTCATAGCTTATCTACACACACCTCAGTTCTTAAATTACCCATTCATGTGCGGAATAATCTAGAACCATAAGAACTCATCACAAGGCAATTCAAAGTTGATTGAAAGCAGCAATTGCTGTCAAAAGGACTAAGAAACTCTAAAATCATGTACATTGCCCTCAAAACCAATAATTACAACAGATTAGCTACTCTTATATCTAAATCCCTACTTCAAATTTGGAATAAACTACCCTCAATGCGAGTAAAAGAGCAAGAGCGGGACCTTTTTACCTCAGATGTTGAGAGAGTTGAGGGATTAGAGGAGGAATCAAAGGGAAAAGACACTCGTTCGGTGCCCTAGGGACTCTTCTGCAGCAAAGAAGAGTAGACGACTCATAGCACCCATACGCGACAGCAGAAAATGGGATTGAAGGGTGAACAAGGAGGGGAAGAAGGGGAAACAAGAGAATAAGGGAAAAATTAAAGGGGGAGGTTAAGGGAGGTGGGTCAACTATAGGAGAGGAAAAGATGAGGGGTGGCGGCCGCTGGGATAGAGAGAAATGAGAAAAGAGAGGAGCGTAGTAGGGTTTTAAAAAACCCTGCTATCGCGCTTGGGCCACGGCCCAAAACTTTCTGGAACTCAGTTGGCCGCGGCCTAACATATGTTGGCCGAGGCCTAAAACTCTCTGAGCACTCTCTGGCAATCTCTGGCCGCGGCCCAGGACCTTCTGTGCTCCTTTGGGCCGCGACCCAGGACCTTCTAGGCCACGGCCAGAGTGCAATTTCCAGCCTTGTTAGTGACAACACTTTCATACCAGAACTGGAATCATCAGTGACAACACAGTATACAGAACCATTGAACACTCAAATAAGCATACCAGAACTGTGCCACACTTTCACATTGACTCTCACACAATCAATACCCCTAGTCCACACATTTCCTATGATCAAGATGCCTTCCTAATGCAGAATTTTCTAGGTGTGATTAGTAATTTGACAGAATGAAGCCAAATACAATGCACATTGCTTCTCTAACATCCATTGCAACCCTCATATCACATCACACACATCAAAATACACAAGCAAGCATAAGAGTTGAAGAACTTCCCTGGAATATGCCTATCCAATCCAGATGCCAACCCTTGCCTTGCAATCCTCTTGCTCTCGACAGCTTTCAGCTTGAAATCCCTTTCTTCCTACAAAAGTTAAAAGACCAAACATAAACCTACTAAATTATGATAAAATCGAAGAAACTAAAGAGATTAAGTTCAGAACTTGGGTTGCCTCCCAAGAAGCGCTTAGTTTATAGTCTTTAGCCTGACTTTTCACTTTGGTCACTCTTTATTTGATAAGTAGATGGTGGATACTAGCCTATCCACATCTCCTCCCCAATAGTGCTTCAACCGTTGACCATTAGTCTTAAATCTCTCGCCCTTATTATTCTCTAGCTCCACATCACCATATTTTGATGCCTGAATCACCTTGAATGGCCTAGACCATCGAGACTTAAGCTTTCCGGGGAAGAGCCTCAGTTTGGAGTTATAAAGAAAAACAGTTTGACCAGGTTCAAAGCTCTTAGGAATGATTTTGTTGTCATGGTCCCTCTTTGTAAATCCTTGCACTCTCAAAAGCATTTAAGCGGATTTCATCTAGCTCATTGAGTTGAAGTAGCCTCTTTTCTCCCACAGCTCGTGGATCAAAATTTAGCTTCTTGATAGCCCAATAGGCCCCATGTTCCAATTCCACAGGCAAATGACATGCTTTTCCAAACACTAATCGATATGGAGACATACCAATAGGCGTTTTATAAGCCATTCGATAAGCCCACAAAGCATCATCTAACTTGGAAGACTAGTCTTTCCTAGTAGTGTTCACCATCTTCTCAAGAATGTTCTTGATTTCCCTGTTGGAAATCTCAGCTTGGCCATTTGTTTGGGGATGGTAGGGTAATGCTACTTTGTGCCTAACACCATATTTCTTCATAAAAGCTTGAAATTGATGATTACAGAAGTGTGATCCGCCATCACTGATAATTGCTCTTGGTGTGCCAAACCTTGTGAAGATGTGTTTCTTGAGGAATTTCAGTACCATCTTGGCATCATTAGTCATACATGCCATAGCTTCTACCCATTTTGATACATAGTCCACTCCAACTAAAATGTATTCATTGTTAAAAGACTTAGGAAATAGACCCATGAAGTCAATCCCCCAAACATCAAAGAGTTCAACTTCTAGCATGCTATTTAGTGGCATCTCATTCCTCCTAGATATGTTCCCCACTCTCTGGCACCGATCACATTAGAGGACAAAAGCATAAGCATCTTTAAATAGAGAAGGCCAATAAAACCTACCCTGAATGACTTTCGTAGCAGTTTTCTCTCCTCTAAAATGACTACCATACTCAGACGAATGACAATAATGCAGAATGCACTCTTGTTCATTTTCTGGAACACATCTTCGAATGAGTTGATCGGGGTACCGCTTGAATAAGTGAGGTTCATCCCAAAAGTACTTCTTCACTTCATGCAGAAACTTACACTTTTGATGAGAGTTGAACTCCATAGGCAACACTCCATAAACCAAATAATTTACAAAATCGGTAAACCATGGTGTGGATAAATGATCAACAAAGAACAGCTGTTCATCCGGAAATGATGCTTGGATCATGTCAGAATTATCAAGTTGAGTCTCAGTGCTCGGCCTCGATAGGTGGTCAGCTACTTGATTCTCTGTACCTTTTCTGTCAATTATGTTTAGGTCAAACTCTTGAAGTAGGAGCACCCAGCGAATGAGTCTAGCCTTAGAATCCTTCTGGTGAGTAGGTACTTTAGAGCTGAATGATCAATGTAAACAGTAACCTTAGTACCCACAATATACGGTCTAAACTTCTCACATGCATAAACTATGGCAAGTAACTCTTTTTTAGTGGTGGTATAATTGAGTTAGGCACCATCAAGAGTTTTACTCGCATAATATATAGGGTGAAAGAGTTTCTCTGCCTTTTGCCCAAGAACAGCACTAACGGCGTAATCACTTGCATCAGCCATGATAATGAAAGGTAAAACCCAATCCGGAGCTACTAAGATAGGAGATGAAATGATACGCTTCTTTAATTCTTCAAAAGCTTGTAGACACTCATCATCAAACTTGAATTCCACATCTTTCTCTAATAGCTTAGAAAGGGGTTTGGCAATTTTCGAGAAATCCTTGATAAACCTTCGGTAGAACCCGACATGTCCAAGAAAGCTTCGGATACCCTTTACATTAGTAGGCGTTGGTAATTGCTCAATAATAGCAATTTTAGCCCGATCTACTTCCAACCCGTTCTTGGATACTCTATGGCCAAGTACAATACCTTCTTGCACCATGAAATGACATTTCTCCTAATTGAGAATTAAGTTTGCCTCTTCATATCTTTTAAGCACTGCATCTAAATTCTCCAAGCACGAGTCAAAAGATGGACCAAAGATAGAAAAATAGTCCATGAATACTTCAATGGCCTTCTCAATCATATCAGCAAAAATGGACATCATGCACCGTTGAAAAGTGGCTGGTGCATTGCATAGTTCAAAGGGCATTCTTCTGAAAGCAAAAGTGCCATATAGACAAGTGAAGGTGGTCTTCTCTTGGTCTTCTGGGGCTATGGCAATTTGGTTGTAACCGGAATATCCATCAAGAAAACAAAAGAATTCCTGACCTGCTAGCTTGTCTAACATTTGATCTATGAATGGCAAAGGAAAATGATCCTTTCTTGTAGCTGTGTTGAGCTTCCGATAATCCATACACACCTGCCAACTAGTCACCGTGCGAGTAGGAATTAGCTCATTTCGGGTGTTAGCCACTACAGTCATGCCACCCTTCTTAGGGACACATTGGACTGGGCTCACCCATGAACTATCAGAGATAGTGTACACAATTCCAGCGGAGAGCCATTTAAGTATTTCTTTCTTACCACTTCTTTCATGATTGGATTCAATCGCCTTTGATGCTCAATAGAAGTTTTATGATCATCTTCTAACAAGATTTTGTGCATACACTTCAAAGGACTGATTCCTTTAATATCCGCTATGGTCCAACCTATGGCTTGCTTGTGTTCTTTCAAAACTCGTAGGAGCTTCTCTTCTTGTAAATTCAAAAGATCAGAAGACACAATCACTGGGAGAGTGTTGGCATCCCCCAAGTAAGCATACTTAAGATGCGATGGTAAAGGCTTCAACTCAAGAGATGGTGGGACTTCATTAGAGGGCTTCAAAGGAGTGCTCAATGCCTCAGCCACCTCAAGTGGCTCAAAATTCCTTTGTCTTGAGTGAGGGAATGCTTCAATGCGAAAAAGGTTTTCAATATCTTCTTCATCAAATTCAACCAAACTCTTTTCCCCAATTAGAAATGCTTCTAAAGGGTCTTTGATCATAGGAGCATATGACTCTTGAGGAATGAGTGAGTCTAATATATCCACAAATGAACATTGAGCTGAATCATCATGGAACTTCAAAGCTTTCGGCATGTTAAATATCACTTTTTCGTTGTCCACCCTCAAAGTGATTTCACCCTTCTCCACATCAATAAGAGTTCTTGCTGTAGCTAAGAACGGATGGCCTAGAATGAGTGTGATCTTCCAATCAACCTCACAATCAAGCATCACGAAGTCTGCTGGGAAGATGAACTTGTCTACTTTCACTAAGACATCTTCAATGATTCCTCTAGGTTTAGAAATACTCTGATCAGCAAATAGAAGGGTCACTGTGGTAGGCCTTGGCTCTCCTAACCCCAATTGGTTAAAAACAGGTAAGGGCATCAAGTTGATGCTAGCACCTAAGTCGCATAGAGCTTTACCATTGAAGTTCGTTCCAATATTGCAAGGGATATAGAAACTCCTCGGATCCTTCAACTTGGTGGGTAACTTCCTTTGGATCACGGTACTACATTCTTCAGTCAAAGCCACAGTTTCAAATTCATTAAATCGCCTTTTCTTGGATAACACATCCTTTAGGAACTTGGCATATTTAGGCATACCCTCTAAAGCTTTGGCAAATGGAATGTTAACATGTAGTTGCTTAAACATATTCACAAACTTTTTGAACTGTGCATCTTCCTCCTTCTTTTTGAATCTTTGAGGAAATGGCAGAGGAGGCATGATAGTGGAGGTAGTTGGTTTGCTCTTCTTCTCATTATTCAGCTCTTGTTCCCTCTTCTTACTCTTGCTAACATCATCCAACCCGCTCTCAGTTTGCTTTCTCTTCTTAGTTTCCTCGTCTTCCACCATATTTTCTTGAGTCATGACTTCTTCCTCTTTAATCTTAATGTCCACTTGCTCATCTTGCTTTGGTCTAGTTGTGCTCGATTTAGACATGGTTGGAAGCACCTTACCACTTCTCAAATGAATGGCCTTGCATTCTTCTTTTCCACCCCGCTTTGGATCAGGGATGGTGTCACTTGGGAGACCATTTTGAGCCATGGCATTTACTTGTATTGCTAATTGTCCCACTTGAACTTCAAGGTTCTTAATAGCAGATTCATGAAGAGAAAAGGTAGCCTTACTCTTACCCCTTGAAGATTCCACTTCTGTTAAAATACAGGACAACATCTTGTCTGTCTTAGATTCTTCTTCTTTTGCAGGAGCTTGCCTTGATGGCATTGGAAAACCCGATGGAGGAACCGGCTTGGTGCCAGAAGTAGACTCATGAGGAGGGTTCAAGGTGTTACCTTGGCTCCAAGAAAAGTTGGGATGAGCTCTCCAAGCACGGTTGTAAGTTTGAGAGTATGGATTACCTTGAGAAGGTTGAAATTTGCCCATATAGTTAACAGATTCAGTGCCCATGTAGAGGGGGCAATTGCAGGCATGTGGACATCATTGCATTGCTCACATACAATCGGAGTGGATTGAACAGAATGCACACCACGAGCAGTGCCCTTATGTATTTGAGACTCTAAGACATCAAAAAGTTTGTTCAACGTGGATAAAATTGTGGCAATTTGTGATGAAGAGTCTTCTTTTGTGTTGAGTAAGGCTGGGGTAGTTCTCCTATCATTACCTTGGGTGTTGTTTGCAGATAATTGATCCAAAAGTCTAAACACCTCATTGACAAGCACATTCCAGTAACCTCCATTAGTCATTGAGTCCACCATGGCCTTAGATTGAGGATTCAAGTGAGTACAGAAAATTTGGATCACTACCCACTTGTCCACCCCATGATTAGGGCATTGTTTCATTAACATCTTGTACCTTTCCCAAGCGGCATACAAATGCTCATCCGGCTATTGTCTAAAACTTAGAAACTCGTCCCTTGCTTCCACTGACTTATCATTGGAGAAAAATTGAGCTCTGAATTTTGCTTCAAGATCAGCCCAAGAGGTTATGGATCCTTCTGGGAGATTGTTGAACTAATCTCTAGCTTTCCCTTGTAGAGAGAGAGGGAATAGTCGTAAACTCAGCACATCTTGGGGGATACCATTCTGCTTGAAGGAATCACACACCTCCAAGAAATACATCAAGTGCTTGTTGGCGTCTTTATTATAAAGGCCATGGTGCAACCCATGCATTTGCAACATCGTGATCATCACCGGTTTGATCACAAAAGTGTGTGCTTGCATCTCCGACATTCGAATGCACGATTGAGTTCCTCTCATATTCCGGCTAGCGAAGTCATTGACAGTGGCTCTATCATATTCATCCGCCATTGTTTCAGCTTCAGTTTCAGTTTCAGTCTCCAATTCAGATTCTATTTCAGTTGTCTTTGACTCCGATTCTGCTGCTGAATCAGTTTCTTCTTCAATGCGCGGTAACCTGTCAAGTACCACTATCAATTCGTTCCCTTGCAAATGTTGCATGAACTGAGCTGATACCTGCAGAAAGGCACAACCCAGCAAGTATCAAGCTAAAATAATGAAAATGTAATGCAGAAAATAGTGAAAGAAAAATTATAAATCTAACTAAAGACCCAAGCGAAATCTACTAACATAAGCCTAAGGTCAACTAAAAGATTTGTTAAACCAATCCCCGGCAACGGCGCTAAAAACTTGTTCGCTACCGCAAGTGTACGGATCACGTCAAGTAATAAAGTGATAAGTAAGATCGTTCCCTCGAGGATTTGAGTAACAAATTAGTCAAACAATGGGCTTAATGTGTTTGATTAAGTTGAATCAAAACAAAGTGTGGAGTGTGGAAAAAGGAATTTCAGAAGACATTTTGATAACAACTAAAAATTACCGAACAAAACTATGATTCTTGTGAATTCAATCAATTATAATAAACCTAGGATTGTCCGTTCCCTTTGTATTTCATAAACTTAATTTCCTTCCTCTCCAATATTACTTTCATGGAATATATATATGTCAGTCTAAGGTTCAATAGCAATTGATTAACCTCTCTCAAGTCATAACCAAACTTATATCCTCCATTAACATACACAATCTCTTGCTGTAGTTAAGGGACAATAATCATTACATAGCCTCCTTAATTTGGCAATGCTAGGTTAATAACTATATCTCTATGTTATTAACTAACCATCCATTTAACTCTTAAACTTCAAATCTAGCATAATTCTACCCAAGTTCTACAATTAGATTAACTCTCTCAGGCTTAATCTAATTGAACAGATTATCCATAGTGCTGGCCAGTCATGAATATCAGTGGAAACAGGGAAGAATTAACACATATATACCATTAGCTACTAAAAGAAAGAAAGAGTCAAGTTTAATCCATACAAAGGTGTAGAACAATCCTAGAATGAAAAACCTAGCTACTCATGTTCAAAAACAAGTCACAGATATCAGTGTTCAATGTAGCCATATCAGAATCACAATGGAGAAAGGGAATGAATACAGAAAGATTAAGATAAATAGAGATGAAATCTCTTTCAATCTTCAATCCCATTTGATTCTCCTTGATTTAATGCAAGCCCAAGCTCCCAGGATGTTTCAGCCGCCTTCTTCGTCTTTTCCTAATTGGGGATCCCCCCTTCAAACCCTGGGTTTTACTTTTTATAGCTCCTCAAATGACAGAACACACAGCATCATTTGCGGGGGTTGGCCGCGGCCAACAAGCTTCTGTTCATCTTTGGCTCGCGGCCAGTAAGCATCTAACCTCCTGTTGGCTCATCTTGGCCGCGGCCCATGAATGCTTGGCCGCCGCCCATGCCTTTCTGTTCTGCTGTTGGCCCCTCTTGGCCACGGCCAGGCACCTTCCAGAGTTCATCTCCTTCTCTTTTCTGCTCTGTTCTCCTCCCAGCTTTCCTTTCCTTGGAATGGTTGATGGCTTCAACTTCCTTCACCTCCTTCTTACTGCATATGGCTTCCTCTGGGCTAGCTTTGACTGAATCTGTATCAGTTCACACAAAGGACTCACAAACATAGTTAAACATTCATAGCAGTTAGTGAATAATGTCCTCCACATTTGCATTCTGCTGTGCCTAGCATGAGAAAAACACATTTCATCACTTTAACACTCTCGAACGCCCACTAATATACCCAAAGTGAGTTAAAAACAGGATGAAATGTGAAATTCTAACAAGAATTTCATGAAGTTAACACTCGACTATCAATCATGTGGAATAAATTGGGCTAGAATAGATAAGTGATTCAATCCGAAATTGGTTAAGTGAAATCTAATTCCTAGGGCTTTATCTCATATTTGCTTTCATATCATCTGCACTCATATTTAATTGCTTTTCGTTTATTTTATACTCTCAACCACCAACCAATCAATCGACTAAATAGAATTAAGATTACTCATTTTGGTACTTAGTGATCAATCCTCATGGGAATGATACTTTACTCACTTCTATATTACTTGATTACGATAGTGTACACTTGCACTATTTAATACATCATCTACAGTCGTATCAGTGAATTTACATTTTGGACAAAAAATTCTTGTACAAAATGCTTATAATATGAATCAAATAAGTTGTGAGTGTAATGTTAATTATATTTTTTAATACTGTTCTTATTTAAAATTTGGTGTACATTTCTATTTTTTAAAACATTATTTATTATTTCAACTATCAATGATTTTTTTCCCAACAGACTCAATGGCTTAAATCACACTTCCTCGATCTTAATGGGTTGGTCTTTTTCCCCGCGCTGAAAATGGGGTGATTGAAACAAGAGGGACTACTAATAAGTTGTCGGTTTTAGAGCAGCATGCGGTATCACTCTCTAAGGAAAAATAAACGTAAGTTAGAATCCAAGCGTGCTTGTACCTATATTCTAATTGAATCTATCGTCAAAATGAAACCTTAGTGTTACTTATAAGAATAATGATAACTACTGGTAAGAAAAAAAAGCTACTCCTAACTAGAGACTTAAAATAATGAACCAAGAGGGAAGCTACTGTGTTGTTGACCTCATCCAACAATATATGTGCTGAAGCCAATGGAGATTTGGACTCATTGTGTCATATGCTTCAACACTTGACCCTTGGTTGAAGCCAATGAGGATCAGAACTTGCTGTGTTATATGCTTCAGCACACCTTCGACAGACAATACAACCATGCGTTTTACTTGCTGAAACGCATGTGGAGGGTTTTTAGGGAAGGGTTAGGCTGAAAATTGAGTATTCTGGACTTTGGAGGCTATCTTGAAGGCTTGCCCTTCTAGGGTTCAGAGCTTGGAGATGGAGATTGAGCTAGAAATTGAACATTTGAAGAGATCTAAGCTTCTCCTTTTGGTTTCTCCTCTCCATTTGCTATTCTTTCCTTATGTTATGCAATTTTTCTGGTCTATCCCCATTTTCTCATGTGTTGTATGGAAATGTGTAGCTAGATCTTTGATGTTAGGATTATTTTGAACCCTTGTATGGATTAAGTACTCATTTTCCCTTTATATTTGTGATTAATGATTAGATTATGCTGGTTTTACTCTTTGCTTAATGTTTCTTGTTGATTGGCCACCAATGAGATTGTTGGGTTCACTCGATTGATGTCTGAAAGGGCTAGATTGAATATAGATCTTGAGTAAAATCGTATGAAAACTTGAAATTTGTGAGTTGAATGGATAGTTTTATTAATGAGGTAGAGATACACTCATTGACCTCACATAACAATATAGGATTTGCAATGAAAACTGAGTTTAATTAATGAATTAATTAAACTAAACACCTATTTGGAGACTCGAGAGAGCACTTATAGGTAATTTAGTATCTTTGGCTAGCATAATATTTCATTAAGAAGCACATATTGTGGGGATTTGATTAAGTACTTTTGAAATACAAGTGAGAAAAATAATCCTAACTCCTATTTTATCTTTGAAGTCCATAAATCATTTGTTTTTATTTTCTTTTTAATTTCAAAATTTGCTTCTCTCCGCCATTGATAATTATGTAACTCAAATTAGGCGAAAGTGCGATAATTGATATTTAACCGGGTTTTGGAAACAAATCATTGTGGGAAAGATACTTTACTTATCATTTTATTACTTGGTGCGACCCGTGCTCTTGTGGTGGCGAACAATGTGCCTCTAGCTTACTTGCTCTACAATTAAAAGAAGTTAATGTATTTATTACATAACACATAGGCATACCTAGAAGCTATTGCTTGAGGTGATAAGTTTTTTGGCTCTTATAAGAAGAAGAACACAAATTTAAACATCAGGAATATGCACTTATTATAAGAGGCAAAAAAAAAAAAAAAACCCTCAACGAATATAACATTACGAACTATCATTTGCCGTATCATGTTTTATAATGTGCTGTGTGTGACTGCCCTTGGAGTGAAAAGTATTATAATCCTGCATGGTCATTCTTGGTGAGTATTTGCTCTTGCTTTCCAAGTATAAAACCCTCACTCTAATACTTACCCATATATGATGAGATGTGACTTGTACGCACGCCACATGTACAAGTACAACTCTCACATCTAGACAGTTATTGATGATCTCATGTTAAGTCTGCGCTTGATTAAATTTATACTCAATCCAAGCCCATGAACAAATCTAGAGGTACCCCTCTGGACGGAAACAAAGAAAAGTTTGTTATGTCGTTAAAACTATTTTGATTTTCACATTTATTAATAAATATTGTAAATTTAAAAAATACATACTCCCTGTCTACTGTCATTAATATAAAACATATTTATCCAATTTGATTAGATTAAAGAAGTTTGTTAAATTATTTTATATGACATGTATTCCCAAAAACGTCATAGTTATCTTCCTTAATTCTTTTATTCCATTCTTCCTTGATTATTGTTAAAAGAGTATCAATAAAAGTTAGTGAGGAAAAAATTGCCAGATATGACAATTATGTTATTTAGAATCAATATTACTTCTTTTAGAAGGTCACATAATGTGTATAGAAATGATCATTTGCAGGTGAGATAGGGGGCGAAATACATGGAGAGAAGAGAGAATATGGCGGCAGAAGTAGAAGGTAGAAACAGAAAAAGGGAGAGGGGGGGGGGATGGTGGAAGAAGGTGGAGGACAGGGTGTGATTCCAATTTTGAATAAAAGGAATATTGTGTTATATTTGAAAAGAATGGGTTAATGACTTATTTTACGGGTCATTGGACAAAACCCAAATCCTATCTCACCGATAATTTCAAGAGCCCGAAGGGAGAGAAATTAAAAGATAAACAATGGTCCAAAGGTGAACCCTGATATTATATTGTTCTTGTGTGTGTGTCTAATTAAATTATATTTAAATAAACAACGACATAAAGTTCTAAGCATCCTTCACATGAATAATTTGTTTGAAATACCATAACCAAAAAAAAAAACAGAAGATAAAGGAAGATAGGTAGATAACAGAAATGAAGGGAAGAATGGAGGAAGAGTACAAACCTTTTTTATCATCTTGAGGAAGATGAGTACACTATTAAAGAGGCGGCCCCTCCTTCTTAATCGACAAATATAAGCACCTCATTTATGTTTTTGATTGGAGCTTCTCTTCTGCCCCAAATCAATCCAAATCATGCTCACACAGAGGCCACTTTCACATCCTTAGCCCTTAATTAATTACTCTCTTCTCCTTGCTTTTTCCATTTGCTTTCACCGATTGCCTAATCTCGTCTTGGCCAAAAGCAGTGGAGTCAAACACCCCGTCTCCTCCACCGATAATCATGTTTTAGCAAGAGACCACCACATGTTGCATACCTACTATATATTTTGTATTATTAGCCAAATTGCCTTTTCTTTTTTATAAGATATTTTGTATTTCCTTCTTTTTTTTTGTAATATTTCACTTATAATTATTTGGAGTAAAATTAGATTCTGGTATTTCTTTTATTGTTGTCGTATTTATTATTTATTAGCTTTTATTAGATAGTAGTTATGAATTATTATATTATTAAATTACGGTTGCTAGCGCGGTTGAAGCAATTCCACTAATTATATATTTTTAATTACATCTCACAAGAGTAACTTAATATTTCTTTTCATAATCACGCCATCGATCTAATACTATCTATATATATTTGTCTCTTTAAAAGATTAAAAGTAAAAACCATTATTGACATGTGCTTTCCAATGCCCCTGTTTATCAACATACGCATTATATTATGCAACAATACACACACACACATAGATCACAAAATTCATGAAATACAAAATAAATCATAAATTATAGTGCATGAATTTTCTTGTTTCAGGAGCGAAAAACTTATATTAACCAAATGTCGTATTGAACTTGTCTGTAAATTTGAGATTTTAAGGGATATTTGTGTTGGATTTTGTCTAGCGTGGGATTTCGGTGCAAATATCCCTAATTATAAGTTAACTTAGGATGTTAGGTAAAAGATTTAACGTCTTCAGACTTGAAATGTTATATACCACATATGATCTAACGATCTTTTGCATGGCCAATTTGCACCTCTTGATATAACTTGTGATGAGTGGAATATAATTAAATTCTTTGATGCTCCTTCAAAGAGAATTTGACTATTACAGGCGCTTCAAATAAACCTCTCCAAACTTAGGTTCAAACTTCAAATTACAATTACGCGAATAAACAAACTATGAGAAATACATTATTGATGGAACTGAGGTGCAAAAATGAGTAAAATGGCAACAGTGAAAGGGAGAAATTTAAGGAACGGGAAAATTAAAGATACATACGCGGGACTGTGTGTGTGTGAACAGTGATGAGAATTGGAATGAAATGAAAGCGAAGGCTGGGGATTATGAATAATGGTGGAGGGAGTGTCACTGGATGAGGATCTGGATCATAAACGACATTGTAACAACCGGCATAGGGAGGCTTAGAGCAGCAAGAGCGACATGAGAGCCAAGGAGGGCACTGACCGTAGCAGATCACAGCAGCACATTGACCATGGCAACTGTATCTGCCGCATCTGTAACACGCCAACTTGCACCCACCCTCACACTTGTGGCTCCCGCACTTGCCACAAGGCTCGCACTTACCCTGGCACTTGTGACTCTGGCACTTGCGGCAAGGCGGCACCACGCACAGTGTAACGACTTTGGGCTCCTTCGGCTCCTCCTTCTTCGGCGGCTCCTTCGGCGGCTCCTCCTTCTTCGGTGGCTCCTTCAGCGGCTCCTTTTTGGGCTTCACCTCTTCCACCGTGAGCACCCTTACAATACAGAACTTCTTCCTCAGACTCCTTCCCAAGCAAACCGTGTCCACATCTTCCCCCGTCACCACCACTAGATCTTTGCTGTCCCCTTCTATTGCCACCGCACTCACACCTGCACCATCCTATTTATATGTAACTCACATTCATCTTTGTATATTACTTATATTCATTCACACATAACGATACACTTATATACACCTTTTATCATGGAAGCTGTTTTCAATGCCTTGTTCCTGCAACTCTCGCACTTCATCTCCACCTGTACTGTCACTTTTTGCTGCACCCATTCGCCCAGAATATTGAAGTGGCCTTCTCGATAAAATCTTACGTAAAAGAAAATTTCAAGAAATTGACTAGCAAGTAATATAATTATAAATAGACCTCACCTTCATGTTCGGATTCGTCACTGAATTGGCAATATATACCAAACTTGTTTTTGTGTCTTGGCGCGCTTTCGGGCGCACAAGAAGTCCTAGATATAGCGGAAGAAGTGCTGAGCTTCTTTCCTGATGCATTGTCAGAGACAGATGATATATATATATATTCAATCAGCTGAGGATTAAACGAGTTACATCCCGTACTACCCGTACTATCAGTTCTGAGTTACAGGCTCTAAAAAATTTAATTTCATCCAACAACCCATTACATATACATCACCAAATGTTAAAAACCGAGCATAGCACAGTAAGGATATATATTATTTTCTCCTGTCCTAATTATAATATCTAATTTATTTTTTTAAAAAATATTAAAAAAGCTAAATAAATTGTGTGTCATCCATCACACGTACATCAATGCTATACACACATGGTAACAGTCAAAGTTATTAGAGTTACCAAATCAGTGAGCCTGTCATTAGTTAAAGTTTGATTAGTTTAGAAAGCGCTAGTTGTACATTTCGTTATAATCAATAGAGACTAGTTTTAGTGCAAAGTTCTCTGATATATATATATATATATATATATATATGATATGTACTCTTAATTATTCAGACAAAAGTAACTAGTGTTATTAAATTCGAACTAGACTGACCGGTTAGGCTCCGAAACCGGCGAACCGGTTAGTAAACTGCCCTAGTTCAGATATCAACTCGGTACACTTTTTTTAAACAAATTGATTTTTTTATTTTTTTTTAGGATTTCATATTAATAACTCTGAAATCTTCACTTTCTTATCAGTTTGACCTTAGGCTGGCTCCAATTTTCTTTGGATGGATGGAAATAGAATTTCAAAATATAAGGGAGGTTTGTGTAACATATATTTTAATTTTAAGGGAGGTTTATATGAGTTTCCAAAACAGAGGAGAGGTCTGTGTAATGAAAGTAAAATAGAAGGGATGTTAGAGTATTTTACTCTATTAATAAATGTGAGCCAACATCCTTATGAGTTATGAGGCTCACGCTGATGATGAAGTCCTTGTCATCGGCATATATCCTCCACCTCCACGTCACTTTGTTTATTTCTCCCCGCCTAATTATTCGTTCCTGTTTTTTTTTTTCTTTCTTTTTAAATTGATCTATCATTACAATATAACCTAGCCCTGGAAAGGACTGAGTCCACGAGTTAAAGATGAATATGATATTAATGTACGCACAACCACTAGTCCATATGTTTCTTAATATATATAAGCTTAGTGGCTATTTTCAGCTATACACAATTACACTTTTCAGAATGTGTGTGATGCACCCGATTAACAAGTTTACAATGCATTATATTAACCTTTTTCTGTTTGATATTTCCGTGACATAAAAGAAGTAAAATCTCTAGAACATCTACACTCATCTAAGCCCAAACATTTCAGCTTCCCGTTATTTTTAGCTTTTGTTTTTTGTTGTTAAGTCAAAGTATCTTGCAAGAGAATGCGTTCATGCATTATATTTGGACAATCTAATCTTACAAAAACTGATTCCGAAATTGTTTTTGATGAATATAGTTGAAAGAAAGAGAAGACGTCTTTAATTAATCACTTAATTATAATTGATTTGGCTTGAAATATAGTAATAAGCTGCACCCCTGTTTAGTAATATTATATACATATCTATCGCTTCTAATTTTATTACTCATTTTAATCAATAAACATCTATTTAGCTGGTCTCTTACTTTTTTGTTTAAGAAATTAATTTACATGTCGTACACAAACTAACAAACTTGTAACTTCATTACTGACAAAGTGACTAATAATTGGTGATTAAGAATAGTGGGTGAGTTGCATTGTAATTTATTGATACTAAGATCTCACAATACACAAGTATAAAATTTTAAAGTTACTAATTCAATCATATTCTTCTAGTAATTTATTTGAGAAAATAAAATGGACACAAAAAGACGGCCATAGAAGAAATCATTCTTCTTTTTTATTGGAGCTTGGTCCTGCGGCATGTGCCCCTGTTCCATCTTGATTGGAGTTTCTCTTGTGCCCCAATCAATCCAAATCATGCTCACACAGAGGCCACTCTCACATCCTTAGCCCTTAATTAATTACTCTCTTCTCCTTGCTTTTTCCATTTGCTTTCACCGATTGCCTAATCTCGTCTTGGCCAAAAGCAGTGGAGTCAAAACACCCCGTCTCATCCAGCAATAATCATGCTTTAGTAAGAGACCACCACATGTTGTATACCTACTATGTGGCACGAAAGTCACAAGTCCTCGTATTATTCCATTATTCCATGTTTATTAAAATAAATAAATAAATAAATGGTCCACCAAAAGTTGCGGCACATTCATTATTGGAGCTGCCACCTGGGATTTAATTAATCACAAAATGTTTTGGGAAAATCACACTTAGGTCCAAGGGACCAGAAAAAATAACAAAAATGTTCGATTGTAAATTCCTCTATCAAAAAAGTCCCAAAAGACCTTACTAATATAAATTCCAAATTTGAAATTATCTTCTTGCCATTAATAATTGATATTTAGATATTATATGATATTAAGTTATATGATTAGGTTTAGGTACTTATCAATCGTCACTCTATGACTTATCAAAATAGACACATCCACTTATTCACAGGACTGTTTTATTTAACATAGATGGGCTTGTCAATAACCACTCTATGACTTGTCAATATAATAACGTCTACTTGTCAACCAAAGTTATTTTAAATTGTAGTGGAAAAATGGTAATATATAATATAGATGGGCTTGTCAATGGCTACTTAATTATTCGTTCCAGTTTTTTTTTTCCTTTTCTTTCTTTTTAAATTGATCTATCATTACAATATAATCTAGTCCTGGAAAGGACTGAGTCCACGAGTTAAAGATGAATATAATATTAATGTACGCACAACCACTAGTCCATATGGTTCTTAACATATATGAGCCTAGTGGCTATTTTCAGCTATACACAATCACACTTTTCAGAACGTGTGTGATAATGCACACGATTAACAAGTTTACAATGCATTATATCAACCCTTTTCTGTTTGATATTTGCGTGACATAAAAGAAATAAAATCTCTAGAACATCTAAACTCATCTAAGCCCAAACATTTCAGCTTCCCGTTATTTTTAGCTTTTTTTTTTTTTGTTAAGTCAAAATATCTTGCAAGAGTATGCGTTCATGCATTATATTTGGACAGTCTAATCTTACACAAACTGATTCCGAAATTGTTTTTGATGAATATAGACGAAATAAAGAGAAGATGTCTTTAATAATCACTTAATTATAATCGATTTGGTTGGAAATATAGTAATAAGTCGCACCCCTGTTTCAATAATAGTAATATTATATACATATCTATCGCCTCATCTAATTTTATTATTCATTTTAATCAATAAACATCTAACTTAGCTGGTCTCTTGCTTTTTTGTTTAAGAAATAATTAAGTTACATGCCGTGTACACAAACTGACAAACTTGTAACTTCATTACTGATGACAAAGTGACTAATAATTGGTGATTAAGAAGAGTGGGTGAGTTGCATTGTAATTATTGATACTAAGATCTCACAATACACAAGTATACAATTTTAAAGTTAGTAACTGAATCGTATTCTTTTAGTACTTTATTTGAGAAAATAAAACAAACAAAAAGAAAGACGGTAATAGGATAGCATTGGCAGGCTAATAATACTAACAATTTTCTTAAAAAAAATAATGGAGTTTAACTACAACTTGATTGGCTAGTAATACTGTAACTTACATCTTTGTCCCAAGAGGCCCCTTGATGGATCATTCCAACCACTATAGCTAACGCCCACTCACGCATAACATGTTGTAGTATTCTTTCTTGACTTGACTTACAAGGTCATATATAAGCCTTATTTTAAGGTTATTATAATACCCTTTAACCAACTGAGATCCCCCCACCAAAAAGAAAACTACAGTACCAAAATATTTACTTTTCATTTGTAGCTCAAACTATCCCAACCAACAAATGATAATTAAGGAACTCTCTTATGTGACTGCTTATATTTCATACTCTGTAAATATAATTTACTAGTACTTCAGCTAGCAGACATATGTTCTGGGACTAGCCTTCTCAAAGGATTTCCAACTATACATGAATTGTGCGGTCCGTGATCTCAGACATACATAAGCACAGGTCCCCATCAATAATTATCTCACCTCATTTATGTTATTGATGTGACAAGTTTGGAACCATTCTTATTAATTATTGGACAATTAGTGATCAAGTCCTTGTAATTATTCATGCATGCATCCCGCTTAGGACGCCCTCTGATAATTCTCTACGTACCTAAACACAATCATATGCATTTTTACCTTTTTAAACAAGTCGATAAACTATATATGTTGCCCTTCAATTAAACTAAGTTAATGATTACATTCATAGGAAAAGTCTCAGTGTTTCAATATTTCAATGGTGTCATGGAAACGACACATGATCCCCGGAAATGACTTAGCATACGACTCTGTCTTTTTCTTAATCGACATATATATTATAAAATCTACAAAAATATACAATATAGTAATAAAGATGAAATAATATACATGTTTAGAATATATAAATGTACATTTGTATATTTCTCTAATATTTTTCATGTTTAGAATATACATGAAAAAGAACTTATCTAATTTCTTTTGAGTGATCGTGCTAATTAATACACATGGATGTTTCTAGTTTACAATTCAATGCCGAGCAGATTAGTTTTGTTTTGAGCCTATTTTCTCTTTAATTATCATGATGCTAAAAAAGGGACAGACTGATAAGAATTATATATATATATATATATATATTGCAATTTCAGAAACGACTATAAGTATATTTGAAAACGAAAATGCCTCAAATATTCAAATTAAAAAATGATAATCATTCAGCTATTCATATAAGCCTTCAAACATTAGTCCAAAGCTACCAAAACGTTTAAGGTTTTTTTCACCGTGAAGTGCGATAACTAGGCGGCTAGTTAATAACATCCATATACCCACTTGCTAACGCGAATTAATCAATTCCACTAATTATATATTTTTAATTACACCTCGCAAGAGTAACTTAAAATTTCTTTTCATAATCACGCCATCGATCTAATACTATCTATATATATATTTGTCTCTTTAAAAGATTAAAAGGAAAAACCATTATTGACATGTGCTTTCCAATGCCCCTGTTTATCTATATACGCATTATATTATGCAACAATACACACACACACAGATCACAAAATTCATGAAATACAAAATAAATCATAAATTATAGTGCATGAATTTTCTTGTTTCAGTAGCGGAAGACTTATATTAATCAATTGTCTTATTGAACTTGTCTGTAAATTTGAGATTTTAAGGGATCTTTGTGTTGTATTTTGTCTAGCGTGGGATTTCGGTGCAAATATTCCTAATTATAAGTTAACTTAGGATATTAGGTCAAAGATTTAACGTCTTCAGACTTGAAATGTTATATACCACAGATGATCTAATGATCTTTTGAGTGGCTAAATTGCACCTCTTGATATAACTTGTGATGAGTGGAATATAATTAAATTCTTTGATGCTCCTTCAAATAGAATTTGACTATTACAGGCGCTTCAAATAAACCTCTCCAAACTTAGGTTCAAACTTAGGTTCAAACTTCAAATTACAATTACGCGAATAAACAAAGTATGAGAAATACATTATTGAAAGAATTGAGGCGCAAAAATGAGTAAAATGGCAACAGTGAAAGGGAGAAATTTAAGGAACGGGAAAATTAAAGGATACATACGCGTGACTGTGTGTGTGTGAAGAGTGATGAGAATTGGAATGAAATGAAAGCGAAGGCTGGGGATTATGACTAACGGTGGAGGGAGTGTCACTGGATGGAGCAATAAGGATCTCGTTCACAAACGACTTTGCAAAAACTGCCATAGCAGCAAGAGCTACATGAGACCCAAGGAGGGCACTAACCGGAGCAGATCACAGCAGCACATTGACCATGGCAACTGTAGCTGCCGCATCTGTAACACGCCAGCTTGCACCCACCCTCACTTGTGGCTCCCGCACTTGCCACAAGGCTCGCACGTACCCTGGCACTTGTGACTCTGGCTACTGCCACAAGGCTCGCACTTACCCTGGCACTTGTGACTCTCGCACTTGCCACACGGCTCGCAGTTACCCTTGCACTTGTGACTCTGGCACTTGCAGCAAGGCTGCACCACACACACTGTAATGACTGTGGGCTCCTTCGGCTTCTCTGGTGGCTTCGGCGGCTTCTCTGGTGGCGGCTTCGGCGGCTTCACCACTTCCACCGTGAGCACTATCACAATGCAGAACTTCTTCCTCAGATTCCTTCCCAAGCAAATCGTGTCCACGTCTTCCCCCGTCACCACCACTAGATCTTTGCTGTCCCCTTCTATTGCCACCGAAATCACACCTGCACCACCCTATTTATATGTAACTCATATTCATCTTTGTATATTACTTATATTCATTCACACATAACGACAAACATATATATACCTTTTATCATGGAAGCTATTTGCAATGCCTTGTTCCTGCAACTCTCGCACTTCATCCGACAGCGCATTACATACGCATCACCAAATGTAAAAAACCTCATTACTCCCCCTTCGCTTCGAAATATAAGAATCAGTTGACTTTGTTTTTGAGATGTTAAAGAAATTAAATAAGTTACTTAATCATATTATATGTTTTGTATCGTTAGATTATATATTAATTTTTAAGCCAAATAAATTAGTGTGGAAAAAAAATTAAAAATAAAAATAATTTAAAATGATTAAATTTGTTTTATTGATTTATCCAAAAAAAATTACCTGAGTTTTTTTATTTAGGATATATATTTGAGGGATGTGTATTTAGTTATTACCATTCTCAATCTTACACTCATCCAGCACAGCAGTTGACTTGGCCACATGAGAGTTACAGGCATCGTCGGCAATTCATGACAACCCCTGCCACGTATTGGCTTTTGTTATTTTGGAAGATTGATGCAGACGCGTCACTTTACTATTGGGGGATTGCATTGATCTGCTGCTCAATTAAATGGTGTGTCATTCAGCACACGTACACCAATGCTAGACACACACCGTAACAGTCAAACAGTCAAAGTTATTAGAGTAACTAAATCAGTTAGGCAGCTGTCTTCAGTTAAAGTGAGATTAGTTTAGAAAGTGCCAGCTGTACATTTCGTTATAACCGATAGAGGCTAGCCTCTTAACTGCTACAAAGTGTGACATTTTGAAATTTAAATATGTCAAAACTTTGTAGTGGTTTCTTCCCCTTAACTACTACAAAGTGTGACATTTTGAAATTTGAATATGTCAAATCCCGCCATCGGTCATAAAACTTTATACCGGCTACTGCCCCTTAACCGATACTAAGTGTGTCAATTCATGAAAATTCAGTGCAATTTTTGTCCTTTAACCGCTACAAAGTTGAGATTTAGTAGCAGTCATGGTAAAAAATGCTACAAAATGTTGAACGTTGGAGAATTTGAATTTAAGCCTCCAGGCATTCGTCATTAAGAAAACTCAAAATTCTCTCTTCACTCATCTTCTTTGCTAACTTTTTTCACTAGCTATAGATAAGTCATGGATCAAGTTGCCACGCAATTCTCTAGCATAGTTGTACGGATTAAACAATTTCTAGGATTTCACATACTCTCATACCAGCTTTAATGGTAAGATCGTGTGTCCGTGTCGTAGATGCAAATTTAAGAAGTGGTATATACGAGAAGTTGTTAAGGAACATTTGCTTGTGAAGCCTTTCCCGATAGATTATACTCCCTCTGCTCCTTTTTATAAGCAACTTTCTCTCTCTTGAGATTGGTCTTTTTTATAAGCAACTTTTTCCTTGTGTCTCAAAATTTAAACTACGTTTTCCTTTTCTAGCCCTATTAAATACATATCTTTATATTAATTATCCCCCACCACCTTTAATTCTCTTTTCATAATCATTTATTATACATTCTCTCTCATATTTGTTGCTCATTCTTTCTCCCATGCTCATTTCATAAATAAGGGCATATTTGGAAAAAAATATGACATTTTTTACACATTTATTGTTTTTAACTAATCTTAACTTATCGTTTTGCTCATTAAGGATAAAATTTGGTTATAAAAAGGTCTGAAAACCTGAATTCTTGTATGGTTCACTGAGCAAATTACCACCATCAGATTTCACAAAAAACACCTTCCAAGCAAATTACCACCATAAGATTTCACAAAAACATTTCCCCGTGAATCCCGCTAATAAAATTTCTGAAAACCTGAATTTCTGTATCGTTCACTAAGAAGCTATGATCAAGAACACCCAATGTTAAGTTCTTCACTCGTCCATTTGCAGCCTCTTCGAACTCCTCCATCATAATGCCCTCGGGGTAAATACAGTCCAGCGATGCTCTGGATTCGGATTCGGATTTGGAGGACGTATTTGCTGAAAGTCTTTTTCATATTTTTTTATTAATATTTTTTAAAAATAATATTTATAAAATTAAAATAATATTTATAAAATTTAACTATTAATTATTAAATAATTCTTTTTAACCTTAATTATTAAAATTATATTATTATTTATTAATATTACATTTATAATTTTTTATTAAAAATAATATTTATGATATTAAATTATTATTTATTAAGTAATTTTAATTAAAAAATTTTTAAATTTAAATATATCAATATTTTTTTCGTTTTTATTTAATTTTTCATTACTTTTAATAATATTATATTTAATTAATAATTAATTATATGTATATAATTAATTAATTATATGTATGTATGTTTATATATATGATAATATTATATATATATATATAATAATATGTAATAATATGACATAGGTTCATTCCGGCGCAACTGGTAGAGACTCGCGTACTAAGGCATCGGCTCTCTGAGGTCGCGGGTTCGAACTGGAGGAGAGTCACATGGAGGAATTATGAGGAGGCGACACGTGGCAGCACAGTGAGGCGACACGTGGCAGCACAGTGAGGCGACACGTGGCAGCACAGCGAGGCGACACGTGGCAGCACGGGGAGGAGACACGTGGCAATTCTAAATTAAATTTTTTAAAAAAAATTTCGAATTTTTTTAATAAAAAAATTAATTTTTTGAATTTTTTTTTTTAGAAATTAACACTTTCAGCGGCGACAAAAGTCGCCGCTGAAAGTCACCTTCAGCGGCGACTTTTGTCGCCGCTGAAAGTGTTAATTTTTTAAAAAAAAATTCAAAAAATTAATTTTTTTATTAAAAAAATTCGAATTTTTTTAATAAAAAATTTAATTTTTTGAATTTTTTTTTAAAAAATTAACACTTTCAGCGGCGACTTTTGTCGCCGCTGAAAATCACCTTTGTCGCCGCTGAAAGTATACTTTTAGCGGCGACAATTTTTGTCGCCGCTAAAACTTTCAGCGACAGTCGCATAGGCGGCGACTTTTTGTCGCCGCTGAAAGTCTTTGAGCGGCGACTTTTAGACTTTCAGCGGCGACTTCTTTTTTTTTGTAGTGCTTTAGACGTTCCCAATCGTTACTGGAGACGTCTAAAGTGTTTCTGAACCACTTTAGACGTCCCCAATTTGCACTGGGGACTTCTAAAGTCTGGACTTTCAGCGACGACAAATTTTATAAAAGTATTAATTCATATTTATTATTGAAATTTAAATTATAATATAATATATGTGAATTTTGAATAATATATTACATACAAATTAAAATACAAATTTTATAAATACAAACAAAAAAAGAAAATATATAATAAAATGAATAAAAAAAGATGTTAATAATAAAAATTTAGGTAGAATATTTATGTAAAATAAAATAAGAAAACTAAATTGAAATATTTAATAATATACATATATATGTATATATATATATATATATATATGATTTTGCATTTAAATAACGCATGTTCTTATTAGTTCAACTGGTAAAGGCACTGACACACGCGTGAGAGGTCATGGCTTTGAATATCAATTTGGTCACAAAATGCAACCAATTTGTAACGTGGACACATGGCAAGTGACAGAGGTGACATGTGGCATGCAGTGGTTCACTGGACATGTGGTGGTGGACTGGACACGTGGTGGTGGACTAATAGGGACACATGGCCGACAGTGAGGTGGCGGCAGCAGGTGAAGGACATATGGAGGCTAATTAGTGACGGAAAATTCCATCGCTAATTTAGGGGATAACCTATTCCAATTTTATGATGGATTAATGACGAAAATTTTCCGTCCTTAATTAGTGACGAAAAATATTAAGGACGGAAAATTTCTGTCATTAATCTATCTCAAATTAGCAATGGAATTAAAAACTCCGCCTCTAATAAATTACTGACGATATTTTTACTGACCGAACAATTCCGTTGCTAATCTAGTTCCGTTGCTAATTTCCATCGCTAACTTTCAAACCATACAAACTACACAGCAATCTATATCCAAGTCCCCAGTTTGTACAATAACCGAGACTAAAATCCAATCCATATCCAACAACAATAACGCTAATTATATGTACTACCACAAAAGTATGTCCTACACAAATTACTAAAGACTTTACTCTTCTGGTATACGTTGAAGAAGATGTCCAGCCAACAAGTCTCTGATCATATTTAAGTCTTCATATGAGTAGGCATCTTCATTGTCAAAAATCTGTAAATTAGAAAATAAGCTTAGATGAAATAATGAATGAAGTGAATGAATTGCCATTGAATCACAACACCAAGAATATTATCCTCTGAGAATGAAGAAGCGATTACTTGTTCAAAATCTATCGTAATGCCACTCTGAATGATGTTAAACATATAAAGTAAGACATAATATCCACATTCCCAGCCGCCAGGTTGTCGAGGGCACTATAAATCAACAGCAAATGGTTAAAATCAATAAAGGCATATCTAAAACGACCATTAATCAAAAGAACTTGATTTCAAACTACGTACCTTTGGAAACAACCATCTTGGATATTTGCCACCTCTACGTTCGCGTGGCCCGTCAAGCGCTCGATACGTTGTGCATGCCCTATCATTAAAATGAAAATCAACATAAATTAGAATAATTCATTAAGTCAAGAATCAAGAACCAATGAAATACAAAAAAATAACTTATGTGTTGAAGACGCTTTTAGTTTCTTTGTCTGGTCTTCTATTTAAGGAATCAAACCAGTAAACAACGTGGGACCGAGGTCAAACAACACACAAACTCCAGTGATAACTATCACAACATATACAGATTAAAAAGAAGTTAGATGGCAATGCAATTATTTATTAAAAATCTCAAATACACAAAATTAAAATGCGTACCCTTGAACAATCGGTGCTAGATAACAACAATAGTCGTCATTTGCCAATGTGAAGCCCACATAGTTCGTCCTTCTTTTCAATGTATTCCCAATCCTTGTCGTATGTGCAGGAGACAAGAATCCATAAAATTCAACTCTCTGAGACTCAATGCATATACGAAGGAAGGAGCTATAATAGAATTAAAATGATGAATGTATTAGCTAGTTAAAATCAACTTAACTAAATGAAGGAAAAAATAGGAAATAAAAAACTTACAGGATTGCAAATTTGCCCCATCCAACATCTAGCTCCTCGAACTTCATGAACTGTTTAAGATCTTGTTTATCAATTGTGAAGTGATACTCTGTTTCCTGGCCCACAATCCCTGTAGGCATATGCAAATCAATCTGGCGAATGCCTTTATAGATATGCTGCAGTCGTGCTAAGAAGGGCCATTTCTCTGCTTCCTGCTCGTTCTTTTAGAACATGAAAACACATACTGTTAGTAGGATGTCAACACATCTCAAGTAAAAGTAAGGTAGTTCCATACCATTGGAGGTATTGATGGTAACAACCCAATAAGATGTACAGGCCAAAGGATGAAAGATCCTCTCGCCTGAGCTATCGTGGCAACCTCGTCATCAGGAATAGGGATGGCTGTACCTTCTTCCCCCTCTCGAACACACGTCACAGTCACCCTACGCAAATGCTGTGGAATTTGCTGATGATGGTGAGTGGTAGCTTGTGTGTGAACGAGAGCATCTGCAACTACACGTAGCACTGGGGCATCCAAAGAGAGGATGGCAGGTTCTCCCTGCACTGGAGTGGGAGAAGGGTCGCCAAGTGGTTCCTCCACCGGGTTGTAACTTCCTTTGGTGCTGTGGAAGGCCGGGGATGAATGGGTTCTACGCTCGGTAGTTGCCATCTGCGATTCAAACATCTTCTGTATTTCAACTCGTATCTCAGGCATCAGCTCAATACGTAGCTCTGGCAACAGCTCTTGTCGGAGCTTGTCGCGAAGGTTGGGCTCAAGCTCTTGTGAGACTTCCTGACGAATCTTGGCCACAAGCTCCCTACTGGGTTCAGCTTGTGATGAATAAGGATGTGAGGCTCAGCCAAAATACATTTGAATAAAGCAACTTTGAACTTATTGTAAGTGATTTCCCATATTTCTTCTATCACTCCATAATAAGCCATGGATGCTAATATGGGGTTTTTGTCTTTCGAACTAGAAAAGTGCATGGCTTCAGCTTCTACCATTACCCCACTATTTTGCATGGTACTCTTGTCATCTTGGTCTTTTGTGTAGAAAGAATACCCGTTTATATCATAACCGCTCCAAGTAATGATCTGAAACGAAGGCCCCCAGGCTAGCCACTCTATTGTCCCAGACACACCGGTCTCATGCAAAACCTTTTCCTCAAACCACTGAATGAATGTCTTGTTTTGCTCAATAGTAATCTGCATGTCATTCTTCCTCGGATTCATGTTCTTCAATCTCTTTCTGTGTTCATCTATGTACGGTTGAACTTCTGCCATGTTATTTAGGATATAAAGGTGTGCTTGCAACACCTCTTCACGAGGCATAGTCTTCACTTTCAGTCCTCGTGTTCCCTTGCTTCTCCCCTCTTCATGCCGAGATTATTCCTTCTTCCCTGATAGATAATCGCTGCAGAAGTCCATAGCCTCTTCAACAACATACCTTTCAACTATTGAGGCTTCTGGTCGATAGGGATTTTTAGAGTACCCTTTTAAGATCTTCATGTATCGCTCGAAAGGGTACATCCACCTCAGGTAAACTGGACCATAGAGCCTTACCTCCCTTACCAAATGAACTATCAAGTGCACCATTACATCAAAAAATGAAGGAGGAAAGTGCATCTCTAATTGGGACAATATGATATAACCCTCAGCTTCCAGTTCATCCAGCTTTTCAGTGTTAATGACTTTGTTATAGATAGCATTAAAGAAAACACACAATCTTGTCACAGTGCTTTGAACTTCATCTTTCATAATCCCTCTAATAGCTACTGGTAACAGTTGTTGCATCAACACATGATAATCATGGGACTTCATTCCCACTAACTTCAAATCGTCCATTGACACACACCTTCTCACATTCGAAGAATATCCTTGTGGTACCTTAATTTCATGCAAACACCCACACAAACTTCTTTTCTCCGCTTTTGATAGTGTATGCGCTGCTGGCTCCATGTATGCCCTCTTACCATCATCTCTTAGCTGTGGATGTAACTGTTCTCTTATTCCCATATCAACAAGGTTTAGTCTCGCATTAATCCTATCCTTGGTCTTCCCTGGAATGTGCAAAAGTGTACTGACTAGGCTATCACAAACGTTTTTCTCCACGTGCATTACATCAATACTGTGTCTCATGTTAAGACTACGCCAATATGGAAGATCAAAGAAAATTGATCTCTTCTTCCATATGTTCTTCTCACCCAAAGTCTTATGATTCTTACCGAGTAAGACATTGATACGTTCAACCCGACTGTAAACTTCCTCTCCAGTTAATGCCTTTGGAGCCATTCCATGCTCCGGCAAGCCATTAAAACGCTTTCTTAACCTACGATACAGGTGGAACCTAGGAAGGAACCTCCTGTGACTGAGGTAGACCGTTTTTCTTCCATGTTTAAGTTGGTGGAAGTGAGTGTCTGCTTCACAGATTGGACATGCTTTATGCCCCTTCACACTGTATCCTGAGAGGTTTCCGTACGTAGGAAAGTCATTTATGGTGGAAAAAAGCATTGGACGTAGCTTAAAGGACTCATTCTTATACTCATCAAACACATCTACGCCTTCCTCCCACAACTTCTTCAAGTCCTCAATCAAAGGTGCCAGGTAGACATCGATATCATTTCCTGGCTGTTTTGGTCCAGAAATTATCATAGAAAGCATCACATACTTGCGTTTCATACAAAACCAAGGAGGCAAGTTGTATATTACAAGGAGTACTAGCCATGCACTGTGTGTGCTATTAAGAGTTCTATACGGATTGATGTCATCTGTACAAAGCCCAAGCCGAAGGTTTCTCGACTCGCTGCCAAATTCAGGGAACATTTCATCTATTTTCTTCCACTGTGGAGAGTCAGCTAGGTGCCAAAGATATTTTCCGTCGGATATTCTGTCATCCGAATGCCATCTCAACTTCTTCGCCTTTTTTACAGTGCCAAACAAACGCTTAAAGCGCGGTATTATTGGAAGATACCATAAAACTTTTACAGGTTGCCTTTTAGTCTTCCCATCGCCATAACCACCATCTTTCTTCACTTTGTATCGTGCGGTTTGACACTTAGGGCACTCACTCAGGCCTTCATACTCCTTTCTGTACAGTACATAGTCATTAGGGCAAGCATGTATCTTTTTATACTCCATACCCATTGTAGATAGGATTTTCTTGGCCTCATATATACGATTTGGAAGTACATTATCGTCTGGAAACATATCACACAACAGTTCAAGCAGCAATGTGAAACTACTATCGGTCCACCCACAAGTTGCTTTTAAGTTAACCAAATGTAATGTTCCTGTGAGCCGTGTGTACTTACTCCCAGGGTACAATGGTGTCTCTGCATCACTCCGCAGGCTGTCATATTCATACGACTGCGCAAAGGATTCTACCTCAACATCGTGAATCATTCTCTCCATTTTATCTTCATCTATGACATCCACAGCTTTCTTCTTGTGCGACGGACAATCACTTACTTCCTCACCATGCCATATCCACCTTGTGTATCGAAGATTTATTCCATCACAAAGTAGGTGATCCCTTATAACTTCAACATCCCGTTTTCTCTCATTTAAACAATTGACACAGGGACAAAAATACATCCCATTTTTTGCTGGAACGTTCCTCCTAGCAAATTCAATAAAGTTTTCAACCCCATTCTCATATTCTTCACTTGTTCTTAGAGCATTCATCCAACTATGATCCATTTTATTACCACCTATGCCATTTCCATTTACACTCAAGTTTAGAATAATTGAAAACACGGGGAATTGCCTTTTACACGCATGTTTTTCAAAATTTTGGCAGCATTTCCCCCTTAAAAGTGAGACATCCCAAAATCAAAATAACAAACCATCTCAGCTTAATTTAAACGAAACTAAACTTTAGCTTCTACCACCAAGCACAAACAGAATACACTTATATTTTAGAAATCAAAATATTAAATCAGATATGTACCATAAGTGAGATATGTGGGAATTTACAAATCAACTGTGTATTTACAAGAGACACATGTAGGAATTTTTGGGAATTTATAAAGGGCATTTAGGGCTGAGGAACTGAGGGCTTATAGTATAACAGTCATTAATTGATAAGATTACATTGCATTAACCATAACTTTTTGTCTACTCCTATTATTTACATGCTTGAAAAAGTCCACGAACATTATTGGCAAGTATAGTTGAGAACTTCCTTGATGAATGCGCTGCTTACTAGTTAAATACAATGTTGCATTACAACTTACAAATTAATATACTAGAAAATTATGAATTCTTATATAAGTTTATTGATTAGTGACTGAAGTGTCAAATTAGTCATGTTTTCACAGTAATTTTCTTTATAAAGAGAACTTATAATTTTCTTTACAACTGACTTCTTTTAATAAAAGGCAAACAAAATCATCACCAAATTTGAAACAAAACATCATCTTGAAAATTGTATTTGAAATAAAACATTCAAATAATTCAATAAGTACAAAATATTAGTATATTATTCAAATCAAATCAAATCAAAAAAAAAATTAAGATTGCAAATGCAAATTTGTTTCAAATCAAATTAATTATTTAAAACAATTAGATAATGATTCTTCAATTTTCAAATCAACCAAAAAAATTTAAATTGCAATCATCACCTTGTTGTGAAGGTAAGTAACATACACAATTATGATGTATTGTAATTAGGATATTGATATTAGAGTTATCGTTTTGTGTTTCTGTGTTCAATGTTTAGTATTGTCGTATTGCTCAATACGCCCCTCATAGTTGTATAAATATTAGGCACTTGCAGAGCTTCAAGTTGTGAACTCATATTTTTTAATTAATGAGAATTTCTTGTTTCTCAAAACAATGGGAAAAATCAAAAGATTAAAACTTGATGTGGTACGTCTAAAATTCAGCAAAATAGCAAAGATAAAGCTCAAGCACAAACCACACTTAAATTCCAGCACAGAACAAATGCATTTTCCTAATCATTCACAAATTCATTCACAAGTTTAGTTTTAGCTAATCTGTTGCTGCAACTTTAGAGTAGATGACCCACGGTGGTAAGAGGAGGCCGACTGTGGAGAGAATGAGAGAGAACAGTGTAGAACCAGCAGAGCAAAGATGGCGACTAGCAACTGTCTGGATGAAATAGAGGCTAAGAAGGAACAAGAAGAAACTGGGGAGAGGAGAAATGGCCGCGCGTATTCAGAAGTGATGAAGATGGGAGAATAAAGCAAGAAGCAGGGGAGAGGGGACGGAAGTGAAAGAGTAAAGTAAAAAGAACAAGAAGAAGGGGAGAGGGGACGGAAGTGATAAAGGAGAGGGAGAGTAAAGCAAGTGCACAGAAAAATTCTGACACTTCACATGCACTGATCATGTCGACCAGTGCATTTGTTTAAGCCTAAGACGTCCCCAGCCCAGCTGGGGACGTCTAAAACTTTATATTAGACGTCCCCAGATAGTCTAGGGACGTCTAATGTTAATCTTTAGACGTCCCCTGGCCATCTGGGGACGTCTTAAGTGTGTTTTTTCCCCCTTTCATATGCTTTTCTGGGAGTCTTTAGACGTCCCCATGTTCATTGGGGATGTCTAAAACAGTCTTTAGACGTCCCCAATGAACATGGGGACATCTAAAACTGTCTTTAGACGTCCCCAATGAACATGGGGACATCTAAAACTGTCTTTACACATCCCCAATGAACATGGGGACGTCTAAAACACATTCAGGAGCGAGATTCAATTTTATTTGACAAACCAACATTTTCAATTTTGATTTATAATTACACATATGCCACTGCCCAATATTTTGGGCGTCCCTTTTTCAAAAAAGGGACGTCTTTTAGGGACTTTATAAGTATATTCTGTAGTAGGGAATAATCCTGTCGCCTCCAACTGGTGCAGTGCTACGTGTTCTTGGGGAAGTGGATGAAGACTGAACTGAAATAGCCGCCTCTTCTTGCTGCCCTTAACGCCTTCCTTTTCTTCTTAACCAAGTCGTGGCTTTTCTCTTCGTATCATGTCCAAGTTTTTCTTTTTATTCATTCCCCAAAACAGTGTGGCCTTTGACGCAATGATCTAAAGAAAAGGAAATAACATATGAATATACTAATAATAATAATAATAATCTCAAATATATAAAAAAATCTATTGAAAATGGGAAGTCATCAAGATTATCACACAGTTTGTCTGAGATTGATGTCTCAACGTCTGCAATGCGTAGATATTGGCAGATATTGAGTAAAGAACACGAGCAGAAATTTCCCAAATCAAGGATTCAACAGAAATTTCAAAAAATGAAATCTTACCAAGGCTGTGCAATTGGTTGAAATCTTTGGAATCACAACCCCAGTGATCTCTATCGTTCAAACAGCCATATTCAGGGTTGACTAAGTCGTAAATCAGGTTGCCGTTCTCAGTTGATATTTGTAGGCCGTATTGTGCTCTTGAAATCGCAAGTTCTTCACCGGTGTGCCCTAAAATCGGTGGACTTCCTTCCTTTTCTGAGATCTCAGAATCGTCTTTGCAGAAAGTGGTGTGACCTGAAATTGTGCTGATTTGCCGGACGTCCTTACTCTTTTCCGAGATCAGGAATTCATCTTGGAGCCAGCCGGCGTTCTTGCAATTCGATCAGATGGTTCTTGACGGTATTTAACCGATTGAAGGTGTGATTCTTGCCTCTCAGCGTGTGTGCGATCTTCCCATCTTGGAGTTGTGGCGCAGACCGGAGTTCCAATCTCTCTAGTGTCGGATCTTGATTACATGTTAGATTCACCACTGCCACAGGAAAGCCCTTAGATGTGCAGATTTTTTGATAAAACGGGTCCTAGATTTGAGTAATGATCTGTCATTTTTATAGCACCTACTAGATTTTTGTTCACCCTAAATATTAGCTGATCTCAGCTGAGATTTGGTCTCAATAGTTCTTTGATGTTAATAGGTCTACTGTAAAGGCCTGTCATAACCTGAAGAGTTTTTTTTCTCTTCTCATTGTAACTCAAAAAAAAAAAAAACCGGTGCTCCATCTAGACTTGAGTTCGGATCTTGATTTAGCCACACATGGCTGTTTCTTTAGTTTTGGGCTTTAATACTATGGGCATGTTTGTTTTAACGATCAGATTGTTTATAAGTTGTTTTTTACGTAGATCGAGACACAACTCCTCTCACATACTTACCTCGTATACCGTAAATTACGATTAAAAAATTACTTTTAAGCATTCCAATCACTCATCCAAACGAGCACTATGTTGGATAGTCCAGCAATTTGAATAATGCACAGTGGCCATTATCTTATTGAATAATGAGAAAATATATGTACAGACCATATAACTTAACATACTATTTATATGGATTTGACTTACGCTAAACTATTATCCTAAGATATCTAGACAGAGTTGGGCCTTATATGACAACAACTTGGCCCATTACATAGTACAATACAAACCGAATATCTAATTCCTTTTTTTGGGTTAATAATGGACGGTTCAAAGGGGAAGAGTTGCAAGAGAATAAAATGCGGTAACTAAAATATTTTTCAATTATTGGTAGGGGTTAAAGGAATTCTTTTGAAGTTTGATTTGAACTTCAAGAGATTAATATGCTAAATATCGGTCCTCCAAATGATGTACCTGGTATGGATGTTTTAACTATGTAACTTAGTCTTCTGTTTTCTTTAATTAAACAAATTCAAAAAGTTAACACTTAACAGCTCTATTATTGTCACCTTTTGCATTAAAAATAGTAATCCCTTTGTTCAATGATAGATCACATAACTTAGAAAGTAGTACTCTTTTCAATCTTAAATATAAGACTTAGTTGTTTTTTTTTTGGAGATTAAAAAAACTAAATAAATTACTTAATAATATACGATATGTATAATTAGATTATATATTAATTTATAAGTAATTCAAATTAGTTTAGAGAAAAAACGATAAAAATAAATTTCTTTAAATAATTTATTTAACTTTCTAAATTTCTTTAAAGAGTCCATTATAAGGACATCACCAAATACCAATAGCGTCAGCCATGTTAGAAATACACGTCTGCGTGAAAAGTCGGAGACGATATCATTGTGTCTCGCCCATTCAATAATGCCATAGAAGTTTTGTCAAAACGTTTTGTGCATTTAGCCACTAACCACTAAGAATGAAAGAAAGGAGCATTGGGCGTACTTTTTGGGTAAAGATAGGCCCACGGAGGGCTGTCGGTGGATTCTGGTAGGCCCCACCCTTCCTTATCCTTCCATCTCGCTTTCCTTCTTATAATCATGTCCAATTATTCTTTAATCGCGCCAAATATCATCCCCCTTAATCGCAACAACATTACGTATTTCATCATCATCTTATTATTGCTCCTTATTCTACGTACACAAATGCCAATAACAATTGGCCGCTTGGAACAGAAAAAGAAAATCAGCAGAATTGAATTAAATAATTGAGCAACACGTGTCCAGCTAATTAATTATATCAGATTTTGTTTGTTTTATAGGCCGAAGCTTCGTGGAAGCCTCTTGTTTTCCCATATGAAGAATAGTACACACAACCTATTAAAAGCAACGTCAAAGTCCGTGAGGCCTAGGGCAACTTGGTGCGATGGCCTTATTGCTAATCCTGTTTTAACATCACCTATCTATTATTAATTAACTTAAAAACCTTGTGCCACAGTACTATTTATGCCCTATCTCCCACTGTTTAACATGGAATTGGCATGATTTTGAAAGGTATAAAATATAAAGGTAAAGACAATAAACTTGCATATGAACGCGCAAGTTTAATGAGTTTACAATTAGCATGAGTTTAATAGTGAGTTGACAAGACTTTGTGAGCTATAAATAAAAAAAATTTAATATCAGGTTAACACGACTTAGACTTTGTAAGTATAAAAAAAAAGATTAATTAACAAACTCATAGAGTTAATTCGCAAATTTGACAACTATAAAGAAATGACAATTAAATATATTTTAAAATTAATAAAAAAATTGTAAGTTTACCTGATTAAAATTTTCTCTTGGTTTACCTTTACAAATCATTTTCACCTCGTTCTCTCATCTTTCTTTCTTTTCTTCAATAATTAAACAGGAATAAAATATAAAAACAGTAGTGAATAACCCTCAAAGTGAATGATAAGTAAAATATTTGTATATTTATTTTTCTTTATATGATGATTTTATGGACGATATTTGAGCTTCATATAATAAAGGGAGAATTACACTGTAGTCCCATGGAAGCTAAAATACGAAGAAATGGTCCCGGGAAAATATGAAATTACCCTCAAGTCCCAAGGGACCATTTTGTAATAAAATCCAAATGAGAAATGTGTGAAACACCCTTAAGGAAGGGGGCAAAAATGGAGACACACCAAGCTTCTTTTCTTCATTCGAAATAAGCTTCTTCTCCTCATTCTTTTCGTCATTCAAAATCAGCTTCTTTTCCTTCTTTTCCTCATTCGAAATCTATCAGAAGGCATTCCTTGTCTAATTTGTGAAACCCGAGACTCAATGATGTGCGACAGAAGGCAGCATCGTGTGCGACGGTATTGGTAGGATCTCTCTGTTGTAGTTCAGGCGCGGTCGGCCGAGTAAAGCAACTCCGATCTTCCCTCTTCCGTGGTTGGGCTCCGACGAGCAGCATTGTGAAAATCAGTAAGCTTCTACAATATGTGGATGCAAATAGATGTCAGACCCAAGTATAAATTCCCTTTTTTCAGCGATCTCATTCACAAAATGTGGTTTTTAATTTGTGACCTACTTGCTTAGCAAGTTAGAGGCATAAAAGTTTGATGCTTGCGTTCATATCCATGTTCTTTCTAATTTGACTGAGTCCATCTTAATTGTTTCTTCTTATTTTATGGTTATTTATTTTTCTTTGAATTTTATTTTCTTTTAGATTTTGAAAACCCTATTTGAGATTGTTTTGTTGGAAGACCGTGGCAATCAGTGGAGTCTTTGCAGAGCAATGCTGTGTCTTAGTAGAAGTGAACTTTTTGAGATTGATCTGCTACTCAGTTGCCTTCTCCATAAACGTTGTGTATTGATGTTATTGTGAATGTGTTTTTCTGGTAGTAAGTGATTTTTGTTGGTAACCGTACAATTGCTATTTCTTGTGGTTTTATTGTTGTGCTTGTTTAAAGTGAGTAACTTTTTGTTTATGAAGTTTTGCTTTTAAAGCTTGGATGCCTCCAAATTGGGATTAGCTTATTATTCAAGCCAACTATCATGCTTCCTATGATAATTGTCTTTTAATTAACTTTGTTTTTCCACTTTGCAAGTTTCTTCAAACTTCAAATTCGTTTCTATCTCAGCTTTGCAAGTTCCTGAGCTTTTTTTATCTCATATTTGCTTCCTAGTTTCATCCTTTTGTTTTACTTTTTATTAAGATGAAGAAGAAGCCAATTCATCTCTTATTATATATATCATACAGTTACTGATATGGGATGAGACTGATCATTAAACTTGCAACTATTTCATACTTTTAGAGTTACTGATAATCAAGCTCCTCTTCTTTGCTCTTTGTATTCTCCAAACTATGCATTTACTTCTACCTGAGTTTCTTTTTATTTTTTTGCTTGCTAGTCTCTATTACATATACACTAATTACATAATACAATTTATATGAAATTAATTGTTGATGCATTGCCTAACTTGACTAATCAATGCCAAACATATTGCAACAGGAAGAAGTGCTTTGACTTTTCTCCCAGCTGTGTTGGTAGGTGTACAATTCCCATTTGTTGTGCTTTTAAAGCTTGTTTACTCTCTTCTTTTTGGTTGCAGGTTCTCCTCTTCCCCATGGGGCCTTTTTTTTTTGCATTTTGTTGTATACTCAACTATAGCTTTGAATTTTGATGCATTAAACTTTACCCTGATGTTATGAGTGTATTTTGGATTTTGTTTTTGCAACTAGTTCATTCGTCTCTACTTTGAGCTTTTAGTTTGCTAATAGTCTTCGATGGTTAAGTGAATATTTTATCTATGATATGCATCCAATTGGTTGTTTGCGAGTGTTTCATTGAAAGTGAACTTTTTGAAATATTAGTTACCAAATCTCTGAACTCTGTACTCTAGCTTTGACCTCTAATGCATTAAACTTGACTATGATGTTATGCATATGTTTTTTATTTAGTTTTCATGATTAGCTCATTCCTCTCTACTCTCTGAATTTTTAGTTTGTTCTTAATCTCCAAATGGAACGATAGGTGGATATGAATTTGTTGTCAATGATTTCTTTTGAGATTTGTATGCTTCCAAGTCATTTAGACATTTAGGAGTGGTTCTTGGTTGTTTGTGATTGTGATAGTGTTTCTAAATAAGTGAAGGCTTTGAACTCTTTAGCTTTGAAATCATCTGTTAGGATTTTCAACTCTGACGTATTAAACTTGACTATGATGTTATGTATATTTTTTATTTAGTTTTTGTGGTTAATTCAATCCCCTTTAATCTCTTAATTTTTCGTTTGCTATTAGTTTTTTGTTGCATAACATGTTTCTTTTTAAGGTGTACTTGCTGTTTTTGGATTGTGTTTGTTTATAATAATTACTCTTTTTGCTTGTGTTATGTTTGAAAGTTTGAGTGGTCGTTTTTTTGAACTGTATTGTGAGTCATCACTTATTGGCACAAACTGATTCTACTTCTTACATTTGTCTTCATTGTAAATCTCTCAAGTAACAACTATGGCTCTTTCTCTTTGTATTTGTCTTTTATTTTCATTTCTATTAAATATGCTCTAATGAGTTACTATTTGTGTTGCCTGGACCGATTAATTGAATGGTGGTGAAGTTGGAAATAGTTGATAGACTTAAGAGTTACTATTTGTGTTATGTGGACTGATTCCTTGTCTATTAAGTTCGGTTTTCTTAAATATGGTAATGAGTTAATATATGTTATATTTATTTGTCCATATCCAACTGTTAATCAATTGTGTTATATTTTAGTTGTTTGTATAGCTTAATGAGTTGTGAACATAGAGGCATGATGAGGAAAAATCTGTGTGATTTGTTAGAAGTACTCAATTGGGCTACATTAGCTTCTTCATTAGTGATCATGTATTGTATGTTTTCAATTTCCTTCTCTTTGCGCCTCAATATTCTGTCAATCTCATTCGACATGTGGTCCCTTTCGTTGAGAATTCTTTGAATCTTTGCTACCATCTCCTCTCCCTCCTGTAATTTCTTTTTCCATCCTTGTAAGTCCTCTGTATGCTTAGTTAATGTTCTATCATGCATTCTTTTAGCTGGTCTATTTTGTTAATATTATTATCATGTTGCCAGGTTTTATCTATTTGTTTGGTGTGAGGATATTTTGTAACTGTCTCAAGTTTTTTTACTTGTGAAGGGGGTTGTATGATCTGGTGCATAGCAAATTATCAATTACTTTAAAACATAGATTAAATCCTTCGAGGCTTTCTCAACTTGTGTAAGTTAAAGCTTGAACTGGAGAGTTGAAGGCATACCAACTATTGTTTGGCCCAAAAAAGCCTCCTATCCTCATCTAAAGTTGGGAGCTTGTCATTATAAGGAGGCTACAGAGGCTGCTGCTGAACCTCCACAAGGAATATTTCAAGCTACTTAAGTTGTCGCTAACTTTGAGGTTTGGTTTATTGAATTATAAATTTACATATTACACAGCTGAAAAGTTTCAGCAGTTGAAGCTTTATGACATTATTTGCACCAATGTTCTTCTTTTGTCTGCATTTTGTAATCATTTTTTAATCATTAGTAATAAGTAATTATGAGGCATGGTTTGTGTTTCCAACTAGTTCATTCCTCTCTACTTTGAGTTTTTAGTCTGCTATTAGTTATCGATAGTTAGGTGAATATTTTATCTATGATATGCATCCAATTGGTTGGTTGGCAAGTGTTTCATTGACAATGAACTTTTTGATATATTACTTACCAAATCTTTGAACTCTGTACACTAGGTTTGACTTGTAATGCATTAAACTTGACTCTGATGTTTTGCATATGTTTTTTATTCAGTTTTCATAATTAGCTCATTCGTCTCTACTCTATGAATTTTTAGTTTTCTCTTCATTCCCAAGTGGAACGATATGAATTTGTTGCCAACGGCTTATTTTGAGATTTTTATGGTTCCAATTGATTTAGGCATTTAGGAATGGTGCTTGGTTGTTTGTGACTATGAGAGTGTTTTTGAATAAAAATAGGCTTTGAACTCTTTGTTAGAGCAAGCGTTTCACCCAAGAGGGGGGGTGAATTGGGTGATACTAAAATTTCTTCAGAAATATAAAACTTGACAATGAAATTAAAACAGTAAGGAGTAAGGAGAAATATCACCGAAGTGTACACCGAGAGTTATACTGGTTCGGCCACAACCACTTTGACCTACGTCCAGTCCTCAGAGCTTCTCTGAGAGTTTCACTATAACTTCCAAGATTCAGTGGGTTCTTGGCACCTCAGTACAAGCAAAGTCCTTCGCCTGGACACTCGCTCCCCCTTACAAGTTGTAATCCAATCCCAACTCAAGGTTCCATAACCTCAAGTTATCTCAATAACAAATATTGAGTTTGAATGAAATATCTCTCTTATAGAGTAAATGAGAATCACTGAAGCATAGAAATATAATTACAACGTGAAAACAGAGCAATGAACTTGATGATACATTTGTGTATGTTCTTGTTGTCCCATTCTCTGTTTGGATGTTCCCACATTTATAGATACATTGGTAATGATTGTTGGAACTTTTTTCTTCATGTCCGTTGGAGAGTGCGCAGCCATTATTGACTTTTCCAGTTTTTGAAAAACATCCGTTTGTGGTAGGTGGTGGTGGGTGATATTTGAACGTTGCTTTTAACTTTCCATATTTAGTATAATCCCTTCATTGTTTATCTGTAAATAAGCTAAGAATACTAATACAATGAAAGGTTAATCATATAGGAAACAAAATAATGAACGTTGGAATGATTTCTGAATTTCTGGGTTTGCTTACTCGAGTAGCTACTCGAGTATTCCTTGAAGTTTACTTGAGTACTTACTTGAGTATCATCGGGAAATCTTTGATCAACTGCAAGTCAACAAACACATATAAGATTACTCGGGTAGTGCATGGAATAACTAATTTTCAAACCTTTGGAAATGTATGTTTACTCCGGTACCTACTCGAGTAATACACTCACAACTTTATGCGTTACTCGGGTACCAACACGAGTAAACCTTCAAATAAACTTTTGGTTACTCGATGCTTTACTCCAGTAATGTTGGCAGGATTTCAAGGCCGAGAGCACTTACCTTGTTACTCGAGTACTGACTCGAGTAATGCACTCATTTCTGCATAGGTTACTTGAGTACCACCTCGAGTAAATGTACTTTTTGTGCATGACTTACCCGGGTAATGACTTGAGGTTTACCTTCAAAATAACTCTGCATACTCGGGTACCTACTCGAGTAATTCACTTAAAATGAAACATTAAATAATTGCATACTAGAGTAAAGACTCGAGGAAAATAAGGTGTAAAGGAAATCAAGTTTATCGAGTACTAACTTCAAGTTTTTACTTACTTTAGTGCGTTACTCAAGTAGCTCCTCGAGTAACATTGGCAGTAGTACAAAGTGCCGAGAGCTTCACAATTTTAGAAACAGAGTTACTCGAGTAGCTCCTCGAGTAACATTGGCAGGCCGAAAGTAACTTGAAAATTTCTACATGGTTACTCGAGTAGCTCCTCGAGTAACATTGGCAAGCCCAGAGCAACTTGAAAAACTTACACTATTACTCGAGTACTTACTCGAGTAACGTTAGCAGGTTACTGGAAGGTGTCTTTGGTTACTTCAAGTTTTGTCTCATTACTCGAGTAGCTCATCGAGTAATGCTTTAGAAAACTTGCTTCTGATCAAGTTTCTCAACATTTTCTCTTGGCCTTTCTTCATTACTCCAATGCTTACTTTAAGTGATGCTTATCCCTGTTATTCCATTGTTCTAAACTTGTTTATTAATCATTTCCTTTTCAAACCATTCTTTTGTTATCATCAAAACATGAGATCCAACATTCTCCCCCTTTTTGATTATGACAAAACTTGGTGATTTTGAACATGGTTTTTCAAATTGGATTCTCAATTAAATATGTTTTATTAAGTTTAGGTTCATAGCATATACCTTGCATACACAACAACTTCATTAGTCCAACAATGTATCATAATTCAAAGCTTAAATGAACTTAAAATGAAATCATAACTTAAACACACTTGCATTAAACTTAAAATTTTCAAATTACAAGATAATAAGTTCAAGAAGACTAATAAAAAGAACTAACAAGTTTCAAAATGCTCCCTAGAACCCATATACAACCAAATACCCCAAAATAAGCTCATACACTTCCACAAAATCACTCTCAAGCTCTTCTCCCCCTTTTTGTCTTCATCAATCAAGTGGAGGGCTAGGAGGCTTGACCATGGAAATGGGTGTCACAGGAAGTACCATAAAATTTTCTGAACCTGAAGAATCAAATGAGCTAGAGGGGATTGGGTCAGGCAGATGAACTGGAGGGATTTGGATGTCATCGCTAGGAGGAATAGGAGAGGGTTAGAAGACAACCATAGTAGTCTCAGCCTCTGGAGGGTATCCATCACAGGAGTGAGATGTTCAGAGGAGGAAGACGGAGATATTTCCTTAGTTTGGGTAGGTGATGGAATCGGTTTAGGAGCGGTTTCTGGCTGAGGTTTTGGAGGGGAATCATCAATGGTGATGTGTATGGTCTCGTTGGTTTCTGGGTTATCCACTGAGTAAAGGATGTCTTTGGCTTGAAGCTTAGGTGGACTAGATACCAGAGGGGTAGATGGTTCATCCTCAGTGATAGGAGTGTCAGAAGGAGGATTCACTGGAGGTGGTGGTGGTGGTGCAGAAAAAGATGGACCGGTAGAAGGTCCGGGACCTAAAGAGTCCAGTCGTGCCAGAATCAATCTCAAAGTCTCACCCTGGGCACGTTGCTCTGCTAGCAACTCCTCATGCCTCTTGTCCATTCTCTCAACCAACTCTCCCATCTTGGTATTCATGTGGGTTATCAGATCAGCATTCGTGTTGGCGATATCCACATGGAAACCTCTCAACATATTTTCCATAAAATGCTGGAGAGTGGCATTGAGGAAGGATGGCGATGATGTGGTAGCAGCTGGAGCCGATGACTGAGTGTCATCTATCTTGCTGATTTCTGCCTCTATGGTCTTCCTCTTCTTCTTTGACCCAGACTCCAGAAGGCCTTTGAGAGGGATGTCAATGCTCAATTTCCCCATCTGGTTTCTCCCAACCGGAGTCAACCTCTCAATGGGCTCCTTGCTATCCAAATACCATATCTTATTCTCTTTTAAGATCAGTAACACAATCTGAGGATATGGCATTGGTGTTGTAGCCTTTCCATCCACCTTATACCTCTTCATCTCAGAGAAGATATACTCCCCTAGAACTTTTTGTTCTTTCAAGAGCAGTGAAGCAAACCACCTAAAGTCCCTATCAGAGAAATGGGTGTAATTGTTGGCTTTGTTCACTAGGGACCTAGAGTAGATGTACCATAGGACCCTGTGATGATCACACATATCACTCGGTTTAAAATTTAGGGGGCCAACTAGCTCTCCGGGTTTAAGGATAGTGAAGATTTGGTTTGGCTCAAGTTAAGAATAGATATCATCTGGGGGGTTCTCTATTCCTAACCATAAGTTAATTCTAGATGGTGAAATTAGAATCTTTTAGCCTCTCACTGTGGTGGTCATTTCTTCCTCAACTGAGGTTCTGTTAGGCTCATCTATAATCTCTAGATTACAATAAAAGTATGTGATCACTTTAGTACAAAATGGTAATCTAATTGAAAGCCAAGGCATAAAGGGATCTAAATAAGGACTTAGATCATGCTTCACTACCTCTTGAAGTAGCTTAAGATTCACATAGTGTGTCTTGCACACTTTCCTCCTTGAGAATTGAGATAGGTACTTTGGGGATTCCACCAATTTGTTGACGTTGAACCCTTTTGGAGGGTTGGTGATCTCCTCTTCTGGCAATTTGGATTTCTTGGAAGTTTGACCCTTCTCCATTTGATCTAAGATTCCAGCCATAGCTTTAGCCACATTCTTGTCATACTTTGGCTTTTTGGTAGGCTTTGGTGTGAAAGAGGGGGTAGAGGAATCAGAGGGAGTAGGTGTGGAGGTTCTGGTACTCTTGCCTTTCCCAGTTGAAATACTCTTTTTAGATTGAGCCCTTGTAGCAATAGGCTCTTTAATCACAACTCCTTTGGGTTTAGGTTGAGATTGAGGTTGAGTATGAATTTTGGCTTTTGATATCGGAGTTAATTTTCTTCTCTTTTTGGGAGGAGAAGAAAGAGGATCAGGGTTTTGTTGAGAGTCAGAGGAATCTATGGGAGTAAGGTTTTTGGTTCTCATCTTTCTGAAGGATTGAAAACTGAAATTCTCAGAAAAAGAAAAGAGACAGTAGCAGGTTAGGGCACTGAGAATCTGGGCAAAATAGGAGGTTTTTGGAACTGAAATCTCTTGGGTTTTGATAGAAATGAAGCAAGGAATCACTTGTGAAAAGTTTGTGTGAGAGAGAATAGTGATTTACTCGAGGAGATTTTGTGGAAATGACCGAGTTTGCTACAGATAAAGACCTAGAACCCGACATTACTCGAGGCCTTACTCGAGTAATGTTCAAGTTTACTCGAGGCCTTCCTTGGGTGTTCATACAGAAAAATTCTAAAATAATTCATTTAGATTGCATACCTGGCATGAATAATATAGTAATTATCCATGGATGTTCCCTCAATCATTTATAACTCATTCTGATCAGATTTGAGTCATTCTTCATCAATTTGAGAATCTGGACTCCGACATTACTCGAGGCCTTCCTCGAGTAAGCTTCAAGTTTACTCGAGGCCCGCCTCGGGTAACCTGCTTTTCAACTTCTGACTCTTCATTTCTTTGAAACTGAACCGTTAGATTGAAATTTCAAGTAACTTGATCCATTACTTCCAGTTTTGGGGGCCATTACTCGAGTACATACTCGAGTAAAGTGTTACTTTACTTCAAGTTGGTCCTCGGGTATTGCTTCTCCGTTAGTCATTACTTTAAGTTGGTACTCTAGTAATGGTGTCCTTTGATAATCTCTGTTTTTGTTTCTCAAAACAGAGTTTCAAACTCCCTGCAAAACAAATTTCTATATACTCCGATGCTTAAGTTAGTGATCATCAAAACATTATCAGGTGACTTCATCTAATATTATGAAAAGATGAAATAACTTATAACTCATTGGGATTTACCATTCCCAATTCTCTTCTAATGTATAAAAATTGATCTTTTGCAAGAGGTTTTGTGAAGATATCTGCTAGTTGAAGATGAGTAGGAATGAATATCACTTTCACATCTTTCTTTTGAACATGATCTCTGATGAAGTGATGTCTGACATCGATATGCTTGGTTCTAGAGTGTTGAACTGGATTCTTTGCCAAGCTTATTGTGCTAGTATTGTCACAATAGATTGGTATTTCTTTGAGATAAATACCAAGATCTTGTAGTTGTTGTTTTAACCATATTACTTGTGCACAACAACTTGAGACAGCTACATATTCGGCTTCCGTTGATGAAAGAGACACCGTGTTTTGTTTCTTGCTAAACCATGATACAAGAGATCTTCCAAGAAATTGTCCTTGTCCGTTGGTGCTCTTTCTATCTGTCTTGTATCCTCCATGATCTGAATCTGAGTATGCAACAAGATATTCACTTCTTCCTTTGGGATACCATAGACCCAATTCGGGTGTGTCAGCAAGGTATCTAAAGATTCGTTTGACCGTTTCAGTATGTGATTCCTTTGGTGCTGATTGATATCTTGCACATATGCCAACACTAAATTGGATGTCTGGTCTACTTGCCGTGAGATAGAGTAATGATCCAATCATTCCTCTATATTTTGTGATGTTGTAGTCTTTCCCTTTGACATCAGCATCAAGCAACGTAGTTAAGCTCATAGGTGCGTCCGTGCCATTTGCTTCATCCATTCCATACTTCTTCAATAGCTCTTTTAAATACTTTGTTTGAGATATGAAGATTCCATTCTTTCTTTGTTTGATTTGCAAACCAAGAAAGAAATTCAATTCTCCCATCATTGACATCTCGAATTCTCCCTGCATTATCTCAGAAAATTCCTTACACAGAGATTCATTAGTAGCACCGAAAACAATGTCATCAACATATATTTGAACAATTAAAATATCATTGTGTTTTCGTTTTATGAAGAGTGTTGTATCAACCTTTCCCCGTACAAAACCTTGATCAATAAGAAACTTACTAAGCCTTTCATACCAGGCTCTAGGAGCTTGTTTTAAACCATATAAAGCCTTTTTGAGTTTGAAAACATGGTCTGGTTTAGTAACATCCTCAAAACCTGGAGGTTGTTCTACATACACCTCTTCCATGATGTAACCATTTAGAAATGCACTCTTTACATCCATTTGATAGAGTTTGAATCCTTTGATGCATGCAAAGGCTAAGAGTACACGTATAGCTTCCAATCTAGCCACTGGAGCATACGTTTCCTCATAATCAATCCCTTCTTCCTGATTATAGCCTTTGGCCACCAACCTTGCCTTGTTTCTAACAATAATTGCAGATTCATCGAGTTTGTTCTTGAATACCCATTTAGTTCCAATGATCGGATGATCCTTGGGTCGGGGTACCAAATCCCAAACTTGATTTCTCTCAAATTGATTTAGTTCTTCTTACATTGCTATAACCCAATCATTGTCTGACAGGGCTTCATCAATGTTAGAAGGTTCAATCTCAGAAATGAATGCAGAAAAACTTACTTCATTGAAAATTCTATTTCTAGTTTTGATCCCTTCATTCACATCTCCTATGACTTGATCTAAGGGATGACTTCTATTGTATTTCCAGGCTTTAGGTTGACCTAGTGGTTGCTCTTCTTCCTTAGTTTCATCAACTTCTGGAATAAGAGACTTAGAAATAGATTGACTATTTTCTTGATTTAAAACAACTTCCTGTTCTTCATCAATAGTTTTGTCAGAGGATTCAAATTCATCAAATACAATATGAATTGATTCTTCAATAACACATGTTCTTTTATTAAAAACTCTATATGCTTTACTTTGGTTAGAATATCCTAGGAAAATTCCTTCATCAGTTTTAGCATCAAACTTTCCTAAGTTATCTTTACCGTTATTATGAATGAAACACTTACAACCGAAGATGTGTAGATGAGCAATGTTTGGCTTTCTTCCTTTGTAAAGCTCGTATGGTGTCTTTCCAAGTTTTGTTCTGATATATGCTCTATTTGAAATGTAGCATGCTGTACTTATAGCATCAGCCCAAAATACTTGAGACACATTCTTTTTATTTAACATTGCTCTAGCCATTTCAGTGAGCACTCTATTCTTTCGTTCCACGACTCCATTTTGTTGAGGTGTCCTTGGAGCAGAGAAATTGTGATCAATACCATTAGTATCACAATATTCTTCAAAGGCTTGATTTTCAAATTCTCCACCATGATCGGTCCTAATACTTGCAATGGACATACCTTTCTCATTTTGCACTTTCTTGGCAAATACAATAAATTCTTCAAAGGTCTCATCCTTTGATGATAGAAAAATAACCCATGTAAATCTAGAGAAGTCATCAACAATGACCAATGAATATAAGTTACTACCAAGACTTTTTACTCTTGCTGGACCAACTAAATCCATATGTAATAATTGTAGTGGTCTATTTGTTGAAATCTCATTTTTCAATTTGAAAGATGATTTAGTTTGTTTACCCTTTTGACATGCATCACAAATCAAGTCATTTTTTAAATTTACTTTGGGTAATCCAAGAACTAAATCCTTTTTGAGTAGTTTGCCTAGTTGATGCATATTGACATGAGCCAATCTCTTATGCCACAGCCAACTTTCATCGGCATTACTCAGAAAACAATTTTCAGATTCATTTCTACTAATATCTAGAGTATAACAGTTACCTTCCCTTTTAGCTCTGAGTTTTGCCTTGATATTTTTCTTATCAAGTTGTAAGTCTTCCTTGTTGACAATCAGACATTCCTTTGAATCAAATATTATCCAGTTGTCTTTATTTGCACTTTGACTTACACTCAGCAAATTATGACACAAGCCTTCAACGTAATATACATCTTTGACTTGTATTCCTTTGTCATTTTTGATTTCACCAATTCCTGCAATCTTTCCGGATTGATTTCCTCCAAATTTTACCTTGCCACCTTCCTTAGGTTGCAATGTGGTAAAACTTTCGAAATCCCCGGTTATATGTCTAGAGCATCCACTGTCTATGTACCACTTATTGTTCTTGGATGCTTTGAGACATATCTGCAATTGAAGGACTAAATCTTAGGTATCCACATCTTTTTGGGTCCTTTTGGGTTAGTACAAATGATTTTCTGAATATATGACCCTTTAGGTACCCATTTGTAGGTTCCTATATTTCTTTTCTTCTTATGAATGCATGAAGAGGTATAATGACCTTTTCTATTACAGTAATTACAGAATGCAAAAGGATTTGATATATGTACAGAATGCTGGAAATAATTCAAATATAGCTTACCTCCTACTTTCTTTTTACCTTTCCTTCTATCTGATTTTGGATCATATCCAATACCAGATCGATCATTTACACATCGTTGTTCTTTTAAAATTACACTTAGCATCTCACTTCCCTTGGTAAACTTTTCAAGAGTTTTTATGAGATCAATGTTTTTCTTTTTCAACGAAGAACAATTTTCACAATTCTTTTTTGAACTTTCTTTAAGTTCAATTTCAAGAGCTTTATTTTTCTTTTTGAAAACAATCAATTCTTTAACTACTTTGATGAATTCAGAATGTAAAGCATTATATTCAGAGAGTAATTCATCATAGGTAGGGTCAGAATCATTTACCTCTTCTTCTGTTTCTTCTTAAGCAACAAGACATATATTGGCTACTTCTTCTTCATCACTTTCTTCGTCAGAGGAACTATCTCCCCATATAGCAGATACAAAGGCCTTCTTTTTGTTAAAGAATTTGCCTTTTCTCTTTTCTTTGCTCTTTTGATTTAGTTCTGGACATTCTGATTTGATATGTCATGGTTTTCCACATTCATAGCAAATGATATGATCTTTGTTGCTAGTTCCACCTTTTTGAAAATGTTTGAAGCCTTGACCTTTCTTGTAGAACTTTCTGAATCATTTTATGATTAAGCCCATTTCATCATCATCAAACTCCTCATCCTCATCTTGATTTTCTTCTTTCGCTTTTAGTGCTAGACCTTTCTTTCTTTTGTCACCGATGTCATCTAGTTCCCGTTTGAACTTTAATTTGCTTTCATATTCAGAAAGGCTTCCAAATAGAGAAGCAACTGATCTCATTGATTCTCCTTTTGCCTCTTCTATCGCAGTGACTTTGGCCTCCCACTTTTTAGAAAGAATATTCAAAATCTTTCGTACTTGGGTATGTTGATCATAGACTTTACCAAGTGCTGCAAGTTGATTAACAAGATGAGTATATCTAAGTTCGAATTCAGAAATTGACTCACCTGATTTCATTCGAAGTAGATCGAATTCAGTGATCAAGGTGTTGATTCGATTCTCCTTTATTCTCGAAGTTCCTTCATGGGCAATTTCCAGAGCTTCCCACATTTCCTTTGCTGTTGGGAGTGTGCAAATTCTGAAATATTTACTCTGACTCAAAGCACTTTGTAACATCAAAATTGCCTTGCTGTTGAGAGTGATAAGTCTCTTGTCATTCTCATCATATTATGCTGGCGTCTTGGGAATTTTCTGAGAATCTACAATCTTTGTAGGTTGATAGTTTCCACTCTCAATCACATCCCATAGCCCATATTCAGTAGCCATCACGAATACTCTGAACTTTGCTTTCCAGAAAGAAAAGTGTTCTCCACTGAAACCTGGAGGTCTAGTGATGGATGCTCCGTCGGGAAGAATTCCTTCACCCATGCTTGCCATTGGATCCTTCTTAGGCTGTTAAACCTTAACAAGAAGACCTATGCTCTGATACCAAATGTTAGAGCAAGCGTTTCACCCAAGAGGGGGGTGAATTGGGTGATACTAAAATTTCTTCAGAAATATAAAACTTGACAATGAAATTAAAACAGTAAGGAGTAAGGAGAAATATCACCGAAGTGTACACCGAGAGTTATACTGGTTCGGCCACAACCACTTTGACCTACGTCCAGTCCTCAGAGCTTCTCTGAGAGTTTCACTATAACTTCCAAGATTCAGTGGGTTCTTGGCACCTCAGTACAAGCAAGTTCCTTCGCCTGGACACTCGCTCCCCCTTACAAGTTGTAATCCAATCCCAACTCAAGGTTCCACAACCTCAAGTTATCTCAATAACAAATATTGAGTTTGAATGAAATATCTCTCTTATAGAGTAAATGAGAATCACTGAAGCATAGAAATATAATTACAACATGAAACCAGAGCAATGAACTTGATGATACGTTTGTGTATGTTCTTGTTGTCCCATTCTCTGTTTGGATGTTCCCACATTTATAGATACATTGGTAATGATTGTTGGAACTTTTTTCTTCATGTCCGTTGGAGCGTGCACAGCCATTATTGACTTTTCCAGTTTTTGAAAAACATCCGTTTATGGTAGGTGGCGGTGGGTGATATTTGAACGTTGCTTTTGACTTTCCATATTTAGTATAATCCCTTCATTGTTTATCTGTAAATAAGCTAAGAATACTAATACAATGAAAGGTTAATCATATAGGAAACAAAATAATGAACGTTGGAATGATTTCTGAATTTCTGGGTTTGCTTACTCGAGTAGCTACTCGAGTATTCCTTGAAGTTTACTCGAGTACTTACTCGAGTATCATCGGGAAATCTTTGATCAACTGCAAGTCAACAAACACATATAAGATTACTCTGGTAGTGCATGGAATAACCAATTTTCAAACCTTTGGAAACGTATGTTTACTCGGGTACCTACTCGAGTAATACACTCACAACTTTATGCGTTACTCGGGTACCAACTCGAGTAAACCTTCAAATAAACTTTTGGTTACTCGATGCTTTACTCCAGTAATGTTGGCAGGATTTCAAGGCCGAGAGCACTTACCTTGTTACTCGGGTACTGACTCGAGTAATGCACTCATTTCTGCATAGGTTACTCGAGTACCACCTCGAGTAAATGTACTTTTTGTGCATGACTTACCCGAGTAATGACTTAAGGTTTACCTTCAAAATAACTCTGCATACTCGGGTACCTACGCGAGTAATTCACTTAAAATGAAACATTAAATAATTGCATACTAGAGTAAAAACTCGAGGAAAATAAGGTGTAAAGGAAATCAAGTTTATCGAGTACTAACTTCAATTTTTTACTTACTTCAGTGCGTTACTCGAGTAGCTCCTTGAGTAACATTGGCAGTAGTACAAAGTGCCGAGAGCTTCACAATTTCAGAAACAGAGTTACTCGAGTAGCTCCTCGAGTAACATTGGCAGGCCGAAAGTAACTTGAAAATTTCTACATGGTTACTCGAGTAGCTCCTCAAGTAACATTGGCAGGCCGAGAGCAACTTGAAAAACTTATACTATTACTCGAGTACTTACTCGAGTAACGTTGGCAGGTTACTGGAAGGTGCCTTTGGTTACTTCAAGTTTTGTCTCATTACTGGAGTAGCTCATCGAGTAATGCTTTAGAAAACTTGCTTTTGATCAAGTTTCTCAGCATTTTCTCTTGGCCTTTCTTCATTACTCCAATGCTTACTTCAAGTGATGCTTATCCCTGTTATTCCTTTGTTCAAACTTGTTTATTAATCATTTCCTTTTCAAACCATTCTTTTGTTATCATCAAAACATGAGATCTAACACTCTTTAGCTTTGAACTAAAAGATAGCAGAGCAATAAGCACTACTATAGAATTGAGATATAACCACCCCCAAAGACGTCCCAAATTGAGAATTGGGTGGTTAAAAAGGGAGGCGGTGGCATTTTCGTAATTATTTATGTGTAGGGGAACCTTTAGGTGTCCCAAATTTGAATTTGGGACGCCTAAAGTGCTTCCTGGCGCGAAATATAAATTTTATAAATTTTTTTTAGTGCCAGGAGCTGGGTTTAAGCGTCCCAAATTAATTTGGGACGCCTAAAGTCCCACTTTAGGCGTCCCAAATGACATTTGGGACGCCTAAAGGTGACTTTAGGCGTCCCAAATGCCATTTGGGACGCCTAAAGTTTTGTCAGACATGCGGTCTTCTCATCTTTTATCACACCCTCACCTCACATCCCAACTTTACTCTCTTCTTCCTCCTCTCCCCACCCACACCGTCGGCCCTGCTAGTTTTTTTCTTTTCTTCAACTCCTCCCTCCTCCCTCCTCCCTTGTTCAAGCTCTCTCCTCCACCATCGGCTTAGCTTGTTCAAGCTCTCCCTCCTCCCTTCTTCTTCCTCTTTGTTTCTTCAACGGCTGCAACCGTGTCTACTTTAACCTCACCTCCTCCACAGTGGGTTTTGCTCTCTCCTCCATTGTTGTGCGTGGGTGGAGCTCCAACATCTTCTCAACCTCTCAAACATAGTAGCTAGGGGGCGCCCTCAGGTTGGTTTATTTTCTTCAATTGTTTTTTGTAACAGAACATGGTTTATTTTGTTTTTGAAAAATATTTCCGAATGGTTGACATAGTGCTTATTATATATATATTGCTTATATTGAGATATCAAAGATTAGCCTGATGTGTTTGGTGTGGTTATATTGTTTAAATTGCATTGATTTGGGAATGGTTTATTTTCTTGTTTAAATATAAATTTACTTGTGTATAATAGAAACAAGTCTTCTTAGTTCTCACCCGTTCCATTGTGTTAAATATGAGTAAAGTTTAAAAGTTACTCCCTGTTTCAATTTGCCTCTCGTTAATTATTGAGTAAACTTTGTTCTTATAAGATAAAATGTTATATTAAATAGGGATGTAGTTAGAAAGGTTTTAAATTTAAAGGTAGAGTTAATGAGATTTAAAGATTTCTTTCACTATTGTGATCATGTTAAAAGTGACTTATAAGAACGATTAGAAGTAGAGTATTAAATTTTAAGACAAAGTTTTTGAACTTTTATTTATTTATTTGTTCAAGTGTAACATAATGAAAGTGGCTCATAAAAGTTTCTTTCAATCATTGATTAGTGTATGCCACATGAAACCAATACAATTCATAGTTGTATTAAAATCCTGCACCATTAATTAGTATATATAATAAAATAAAATATGATTTATTTAAATTAAAGAAATTCTTGTATTAATTACACACAATTGTTTTGTTAATTCCAAATTCTTGAATTATGAAGAATAATTCAAGCCAAAACTTAAAAAGAAAACGATAACCCCAATATTCATTAAATGATTTTTATCTAAATATTTTCAATAAAACAATTTCATTTTTGGAAGAACTCAACTTAAAATTGTTTTGTTAATATGAAACTCGTTTTGTTTTTAATTCTTCCAAACCTCAAAAAAATTCTTTAATTTAATCTTATTGTATTTATTTTATTATACATTAATTTTATATACATATACTTATTAAAAAAATAAGTTACATAGCACTGAAACCCTTTTAATAGGAGAGATGAGGCTAGGAGGGGGCAATAAAGTTATTAAGCCCATATTTTAAAATCCTAAATTGGGTTGATAACTTAATTAGGCAATCCCATCATATGTCCTTGAGAATTGTACTAAACGTGTGAATGTTATTGGTAATACCTTAGGTGGTAACAAAATGGATCATAGTTGGATGAATGCTTTGAGAACTAGTGAGGAATATGAGAAAGGGGTGGACAAATTTATTGAATTCGCTAAAAAGAATGCTCCTGCAAGAAATGGGAAGTATTTTTGTCCTTGTGTCAATTGTTTGAATGAGAGTAGACGGGATGTTGATGTCATAAAGGATCACCTACTTTGTGATGGAATAAATCTGCGATACACAAGGTGGATATGGCATGGTGAGGAAATAACTGATTGTCCGTCACACAAGAAGGGAGCTGTGGATGTCATAGATGAAGATAGAATGGAGAGAATGATTAACGATGTTGAGGCAGAATCCTTTGCGCAGTCGCAGGAGTATGATAGCCTGCGGAGTGATGCAGAGACACCATTGTACAGTGGTAGTAAGTACACGCGGCTGACAGGAACATTACATTTGGTTAACTTAAAGGCAACTTGTGGGTGGACCGATAGTAGTTTCACATTGCTGCTTGAACTATTGTGTGATATGTTTCCGGAAGATAATGTACTTCCAAATCGTATGTATGAGGCCAAGAAAATCCTGTCTACAATGGGTATGGAGTATAAGAAGATACATGCTTGCCCTAATGACTGCGTACTGTACAGAAATGAGTACGGAGGTCTTAGTGAGTGTCCTAAGTGTAAAACTGCACGATACAAAGTGAAAAAAGATGGTGGTTGTGGTGATGTGACAAGTAAAAGGCAACCTTTAAAGGTTATGTGGTATCTTCCAATAATACCACGTTTTAAACGTTTGTTTGCGAGTGCAACAAAAGCGAAGAAGTTGAGATGGCACTCTGATGAGAGAATATCTGATGGGAAATATCTTCGGCACCCAGCTGACTCTCCACAATAGAAAAAAATAGATGAAATCTTCCCTCAATTTGGCAGCGAGCCGAGAAACCTACGGCTTGGGCTTTGTACAGACGGCATCAATCCGTATAGAACTCTTACTAGCATACATAGTGCGTGGCCGGTTCTCCTTGTAATATACAACTTGTCTCCCTGGCTATGTATGAAACGTAAGTATATGATGCTATCTATGATGATTTCTGGACCAAAACAGCCAGGGAACGATATTGATGTCTATTTGGCGCCTTTGATTGAGGACTTGAAGAAGTTGTGGGAGGAAGGCGTAGATGTGTTTGATGCTTATAAGAAGGAGTCTTTTAAGCTACGTGCAATGATTTTCACAACGATAAACGACTTCCCTGCGTACGGAAACTTGTCAGGGTACAGCGTGAAGGGTCACAAAGCATGCCCAATATGTGAAGCAGACACACACTTCCAACAACTAAAGCATGGAAGAAAAACTGTCTACCTTGGCCACAGGAGGTTTCTTCATCGGTACCACCCGTATCGTAGGCTAAGAAAGCGGTTTAACGGCTTACCGGAGCATGGAATGGCTCCAAAGTCACTAACCGGAGAGGAAGTCTACAGTCGAGTGGAACGTATCCATGTCACTTTTGGTAAGAATCAGAGGGTTGCGGGTGAGAAGAACATATGGAAGAAGAGATCCATTTTCTTTGATCTTCCATATTGGCGTTCGCTAGACGTGAGACACAGTATTGATGTGATGCATGTGGAGAAGAATGTTTGTGATAGCCTTATCAGTACGCTTTTGCACATACCAGGGAAGACTAAGGATGGGATTAATGCGAGATTAGACCTTGTCGATATGGGAATAAGAGAACGATTACATCCACAACTAAGAGATGATGGTAGGAGGGCATACATGGAGCCAGCAGCGCATACACTATCAAAAGCAGAGAAAAGAAGTTTGTGTAGGTGTTTGCATGAAATGAAGGTGCCGCAAGGGTATTCCTCGAATGTGAGAAGATGTGTCTCAATGGACGATTTGAAGTTAGTGGGAATGAAGTCCCATGATTATCATGTGTTGATGCAACAACTATTACCAGTAGCTATTAGAGGCATAATGAAAGATGAAGTACGAAACACAGTGACAAGATTGTGCGTTTTCTTCAATGCTATCTGTAACAAAGTCATTGACACTGAAAAGTTGGATGAACTAGAAAATGAGGGTTACATTATTTTGTCACAACTAGAGATGCACTTTCCGCCTTCATTTTTTGATATAATGGTGCATTTGGTAGTTCATTTGGTGAGGGAGGTAAGGCTATGCGGTCCGGTTTACCTGAGGTGGATGTACCCTTTCGAGCGATACATGAAGATCTTAAAAGGGTATTCTAAAAATCCTTATCGACCAGAAGCCTCAATAGTTGAAAGATATGTAGTTGAGGAGGCTATGGAGTTTTGCAAAGATTATATGTCAGGGAAGAAGGAACAATCTCGGCATGAAGAAGGGAGAAGCAAGGGAACACGAGGACTGAAAGTGAAGAATGTTCCTCGTGAAGAGGTGTTGCAAGCCCACTTGTATATCCTGAATAATATGGAAGAAGTTCAACCTTACATAAATGAACACAGAAACACTTTGAAGAACAAGAATCCAAGGAAGAATGACATGCAGATTTCTATTGAGCAAAACAAGACATTCATGCAGTGGTTCGAGGAAAAGGTTTTGCACGAGATCGGTGTGTCTGAGACAATCGAGTGGCTAGCTTGGGGGCCTTCGTTTCAGGTCATTACTTGGACCGGTTATGATATAAATGGCTATTCCTTCTATACCAAAGAGCAAAATGACAAAAGTACCATGCAAAATAGTGGGGTCATGGTAGAAGCTGAATCTATGCACTTTTCCAGTTCGAGAGACAAAAACCCCATATTAGCGTCTATGGCCTATTATGGAGTTATAGAAGAAATATGGGAGATGACGTACAACAAGTTCAAAGTTGCTTTATTTAAATGTAAGTGGGTTAGCAACAATGCCGTGGTAATAGATAAACAATTTGGTTTTGTCTCAGTCGATCTTGGAAGAGTTGGGTATAGAGACGAGCCCTTCATTTTAGCAAGCCACGCGAAACAAGTGTTTTTTGTCACCGATCCTGCCAGAAAAAATATGTCCATTGTCCTTAAAAGTAAAAAACAGAAGTATGGTGATCCGACCTTCAACCTTGATGACACACCACCTTTCACAACAACTACACCTCGAACAAATGAAGTTGAATTGGTAGATGATGACGAATATGCTGTAAGAAATGACCATGGTGAAGGACTATGGGAAACAATCTAGAGTAAGACCTTAATTTATAAAAGAGAACTATGTTTTTTCTGTTTTACTTCCCGCTTACTATATACATGTGTTTTCATTGCAATTTACTTACGTTTCTGATGATGCTTTTTGTGTTAACAGGAATATGGACAACGTTAGTGATGACGAGAGGCGTGGAGATGACGAAAGCTCTAGCAATGACGAAATTCCTAGAGTTGAACCCCCTGCAAGAAGGAGGGTTAGAGGCTGTACAAAGATGGGAGCATTGGTTGCACGTCATGAACATCAACAGGAGAGGCTGCATATAGACTTCGATGACAATCTGAATCCAATTGGTCCTGAGGAAGACCACTTCATTAGCTACATAGGGCTTTTGGCTCGAAGCAAAGTGCGCATTACCTACGATAATTGGAGATTGGTCCCCCAAAAACGAAAGACATGATTTGGCAGCAACTTTTGGTATGTAAGTTTTGATGCATTGTAGCTTTGTTCTTATTGTTTCAAATATAATAATCTTATGTTTTACCTTGCAGCAAACATACGATGTCCCCGACACCACAGAGATGCATAGGCACTGGATGGATGAGGTTCGTGTATGATGGAAAGGTTTCAAGAACAAGCTAACAAAGCATTACATTCGAGGGGCCCTTAGGGGTAACGATCCATGTGCACAGTATACATATTTATCTCCAGAGGACTGGAGGTTGTTTGCGGCATCACGAGCAGATCCTGAGTTTTTGGTAAGATTTCTGTCATGATATAGAACTACTTATATCTTTGATTTCATATACTTTATATCGTTGATTCATTTTTTGTTGTTTTTCATTCATAGAAATTAAGTGCAGCAAATGCCCAGAGGCAAGCAGAAAATAAATATCAACATTTCATGTCTCGCGGTGGATATCGGAAGCTTGAGTGGCAAATGATGGCAGAAGAGTTACAGAAAATGAAGGAAGCAGCGGAATCTGATCCTAGCGTTGTTATCCAGCCACCGGCACCTCCACCACGTCACAAAAAATGGAAAGCAGGGAGGATTAAGGCTGGGAAGTACATAAATCCGACTGTTGCTGAGGTTGCAGCGAGGATTGTAAGTAGTTATACCATAAGTACCTAATTTTTTACATGTCGCGAGTGGTTTCGATACATTTACAATAAACTGCATGCTACAGGATGACCTGGACGAGCAGAGTAGCCAAGGTTCATTCAATCCAAGTAGACGGATGGACATCTTGTCAACGGCTATTGGGAAGGCAGATGACCTTGGTCGTGTTCGAGGAGAGACACGGGGAGTTAGTGCCGCGAGGTATTTTGGACGACAGCCACGTTATTCGTCACAAGCTGGACCTAGTAAGGACGTTGTGGCCAAGATTCGAGAGGACCTCGAACGAGAGATCGAGGCCAACCTTCGCGACAAGCTCCGACAAGAGCTGTTGCCAGAGCTTCAACTTGAAATGGCAAAGATGTTTGAAGCACAAAGGGCAAGGGACGAGGCTCGAACTCAGGAATCCCCTGCCTTCAATAGCACCAGAGGAAGTTACAACCCTCTGGAGCAACCACTTGGCCACCCTTCTCCCACTCCAGTGTCGGGACCACTTGGCGACCCTTCTCCTAATTCAGTGTCGGGAGACCCTTGCACCCTCTATTTGGATGATCCACTGCTGCGTGTTGTTGCTGATGCTCTCGTTCACACATATGCTACCACCCACCATAATCAGCAAATTCCGGAGGATTATCGTAGGGTGAATGTGACGAGTGTTTGAAAGGGGGAAGAAGGTACAGCCATCCCTGTTCCCGATCCAGAGGTTGGCACGTTAGGTCAAGCGATAGGATCTTTCATCCTTTGGCCTCGCAATCTTATTGGTTCAGACGCAACACCTCCAATGGTAGGAATTACCTTACTGTTACTGAAAATCTGTTGGCATCCTAATAACAATTTGTTTTTTGATGTTCTAAAAGGATGACGAAGCTGCGAGCAAATGGCCCTTCTTAGCACGGCTGCAACAGATCTACAAGGGCATTAAACAGATTGACTTGAAGATGCCTCCAGGGATTGTGAGCCAAGTAGAGTATCCCTACACGATTGACAATAAAGATCTCAAGCAGTTTATCAGGTTGGAGGAGATAGATGCAGGCTGGGTCAAATTTGCAGTCCGGTAAGTTTTTTTTTCAATTTTCCCATAGAATTCATTTAGTGGTTTTTTGTTTTCATACATTCAATCATTGATTCCTTATTTTAATTCTATTATAGCACCTTGCACGATCTCTGCGCAAACATGGAAAGAGGTAATTGGTATGGATTCTTATGTCCTGCGAATACGACAGGGGATACTTGTACTGTGGCGCATAGGACTCACTATGTCGGCTACCAAATGGCACAACACAAACTTCGTTGTTATCTAGCACCCATTGTCCAACGGTTCGTATTTACATTTTGTCAATTTCAGAAGTTTACTAAATAATTGTCTTCTCACTCATCTAACTTTATTTTAATGTGTACATGTTGTTAAAGAAACCACTGGACTTTGTGTGTTATATGTCCCCGCCGCAACATAGTCTATTGGTTTGATCCCTTGAGTAACAAGCCAGACAGAGATACAAAATCCGTCTTCGACACGTAAGTTATCCTGTTTGTATTTCATTGACAACAAAATAAAGGAATGGTTCTAATTTCTGTTCATTTTGCTTTTCATGATAGTGCTTGTCAAACATATAGAATCCTAGGTGGGTCACGCGAGGGTGCAGTTGTTAAAAAGCCAAAGTGGTTTTATCCCATAGTAAGTACATTCGATCCTACATAATTGTTTCATTGACGGTCCTTTTAGACATACCTTTATTGATTTTAACAACCAATTGCATCCCTTTGATTAAAAGTGCCCTCGGCAACCTGGCAACACTGAATGCGGATATTATGTTATACTTTATATGTATAACATAACTCAAAGTGGAATTACTAGCGATTTTGAAAAGGTAATCGCTTCTTCATTCTCAAATGATAATATTTTTGGTGTTCTAATCGAAATGCTAATTAATTCATTTGCTTGAGATTCATTTCATCTAAGCTTATTACTTTCTAATTTTCAGATTTTTGATAATGAAGATGCCTACCTACGTGAAGACCTTGATTTGATCAGAGATCTTTTGGCTGGACATCTTCTTCAACATATAGAGCAGTAAACTTGTTATTTTATATCAGTTTGTACTTGTGTGATGACAGCGTTTTGACACTTTCTGGTTGTTTTTTGTTGATATATATAGTAGTAGGTTGCATGAAAGGTTATTGTATGTATATATAGTAAAGATTGTAGTGCTGGATGTCCTTACCAGTTTGTAACGGACAGTGTGGTTTATGAATCCATCTTTTATTCTGTCTCTGCAGTTTCAATTCGTTGGGTAATACAGAATGTAAATTATGGTATAAAAAAAAACCAAACTTTTAGACGTCCCAAATTAACATTTGGGAGGTCTAAAGTCCCCCAGGTGGGACTTTAGGCGTCCCAAATTAAAATTTGGGAGGCCTAAAGTAACCCAGGGTGGGACTTTAGGCGTCCCAAATTAAAATTTGGGAGGCCTAAAGTCCCCCAGGGTGGGACTTTAGGCGTCCCAAATTAAGAATTGGGACGCCTAAAGTCCCACCCTGTGGGGACTTTAGGCGTCCCAATTCTTAATTTGGGACGCCTAAAGTCAGACTTTAGGCGTCCCTATCATTTGGGACGTCTTTTGTTTCAACTTACTACGCCCCCAGCATCTACGTCCCCCCGTTTTGGGACGTTAAAAGTGCCAAATTTGGGAGGTTAAAGCCCCTTTTTGTAGTAGTGAAGATGAAAAAACCTGAATTTTTGGATTTTATTTGTTTATAATAATTACTCTTTTGCTTGTGTAATGGGGTTGATGTTGTTTTATTCCAACTTCAAATGCTTCTCGTCAGAATGTAAATGGGTGAAGTGCAAAGGCCTGCTTTGTCTGTCATAGGTGATTTGCATGAATTAATTCATGGGGTTGATGTTGTTTGTTTTTATGCTATACTTGTTGTTTTTGGAATGTGTTTGTTTATAATAATTACTCTGTTCCTTTTCTTATATTTGAAAGTTTGAGTGGTCATTGTTTTCAGACATGGATTGATTCAATTCTGCATTTAAATATTATGGTCTGCCATGTTTGGTCTTGTAAATAAAGTTTTGCTTATATGATAAGATTTGGGGAAAATCCTGAAATTTTCTTTCGCTATGTGTGTGGTTTATGAAAAATTCTGAATCTGATGGGCCTCTTTTTGCTGCATATGTTAAATTTCTTAGTAGTTCCATGTTAAATTTTTAGCAGCATATAATTTTGCAGTGAAGTGCAATAGGTCTTTGTATAAAAACTATGACATATTTTTCATTAACCATGTCCATGAAAGGAAGATGGAAAAAGTTGGTTCTGTCAAAACCAAACAACAAAAAAACAGCCCCACACGAACAAGGCCAGCCAGTTTTTCTGGCTATACTCTATTCACGGAAGAGTTTTTCAGCCAGAAGGAGAAAAAGAAGAAGGGAAAGGTGAAGGACAAACAGAAGAAGAAGGTGAATAAGGTGCAGGATTTTCAAAAGGCTAACCTAGAGGTGAGGGAGGCCTGGAATGCGTTAACTGAAGAGAAGAGAAAAGAATATGCTAAACGGGCTGAACAATTAAGAGGCCTTAGCAAAGGGAAGACATATATCGTTCCATTTTTGACACGATGCGCACCAAAACAGTTTATGGCTGTGTGCAAAAACTTGAAGGTCAGACTAGACGCCATGGAAAGGCTAAGATAATTAGGTTTGACAAGCTGGTGCATATTTGTTACCCATAAATAAACCGTCACATCTGTGCGGAGTTCATGCGATGTTTTGACCCTCCCACCAACCAAATCTCATTTCGAGGGCAGACGCGTGAGTTAAAGGCTAAAGATGTGCAACAATTGCTTAGTCTACCTAATGATGGGGTAGATATTCAAGTACAAGTACACGAGGAAGATCGGATATTCAAGGACCTTAGGAGTGTATACAGAAATCTAAAATACCAACAAATAGGGGATTTGTTGATGGGTGAATTAGATGAAAATTTTGAGTTCCTCTTTGTCATTTTCGCCTTAGGAACCTTATTGTCTCCAAGTGCGAGTATTTATGTTAGTGACCGTGTCTTAAAGTTGATGACACTAACAAAAGATGTACTTGGTCAGTTCAATTGGTCATCCTTCATACTAAAAGAACTTTGTGCTGCAATTGGGGATTTCCAGAAGGAGTTGAGGAAAGGGAACGCTAAAGGCAGAAAAACTGTTGGAGGTTGTATATACTTCCTCATGGTACGTGTCTATGTTGTCTTTTTTTTCTGCAGTTGGAAATGTCAATGTATAATTGCTAATTGTGATGCACATGTGATGCAGATGTTTTGCCTACAACATTTTCCTCTGGCCAATCTGAAAGCAACTAAAGATGAAGATGCCATCCTTTACAAGAATGAGGAAAAGGTGAGGAGTAGAGTTCAACTAGAGAAATCAAGCAAAAAAAGGCTTCTTTATGGTGTCGGGCAGGGGGATGGCCCTTCATCTAGATCATTTAATCCTGAAACAATGCTAACACACCCGGTAATTATGACTATTTAAATATGTATGCATTTTAGTTAACTTGGTAATGCCTTAATTAGAAAATGTGATCAATATGTTAATGTTACAGGAATTGCAGTGGACATACACTAGGTTGGTTGGCATTATTGGCAATGAGCTCCTTACGCTTCAAAATAGGTTGTTGCATGGAAACAACAACGATGTCGACGACGAGAAGGATGATGAAGATAAAGATGAAGATGCAACAATCTACAAGGCATCAAGTTCAATGATTTTTGAGAAGGATGATGACAAGGCAGCTAAAGAGGAAGAAAATGAAGATGATAAGGAGGAGGAGGCATACACAAAAGGAGAGGAGGATGAATCAGAAAGTGAAGACAATGGTCGCGATGATAAGGAAGATGACGAAGACGATGAACACCATGATGCCATCACTGAAACTAAAGCACATGATGGAGGTGAATCAGCAAAAGAAGAATTCCAGCAGCATGAACTTGGAGAAAACCAGCAAGAAGGGAGTGATGTAGAAGTGAGAAGGTCTAAAAGGATCATAACTCCTAGTTGGGTTGTCAAATCTCCTTAGATAGATGCAACCAGAAAGTCTAAGGGGAAGAGAAAAGTTGATGAGAAGGATATTTTATTTTAGTTATGCACAACACAGTGTAATGACGAAGACGGCGTCGAGTAAGTTTATAGTATTACGTTGCAATTGTATTACATTGCTGTTATAGTAATAATTACATTTTTTGCTGTTTGTTTTATTTTAGGGAGTTCATGGCGATGCATGATGACTTCCTCATAAGGAGGGAACTCCAGTGTCTAAGACCAAGATCATGGATCAATGATAGGGTATGCCACTGGAATTAAGTTATGTGTTATCGCTTTGCTGTCATATTTCCGTTATGTAACTTTTTCATGTCACTGCTGCAGTTAATGACGATGGTCGCAAAGACCTTTGTTGCTAATCAATAATAAAAGGAGGGTAGAGTAACCAGACATATATTTACTGCCGATTTCACGCAAAAACTTGTTGCTAACCCATTTAGATGGTTTTTGCCTAAGCATGAAACACAAATCCTCCCCAAGTACGTGGGATATAACATTGGGGATTGTGATTTCATATTTGCCCCATGTGTTTGGAATGATCACTGGTTCTGCTATGTTGTTGAGACCAAAGCCATGCGCTGCTATGCCCTTGACTCGTTGGTTGACATACGGACATATGGTAGGAGGCAGCGGGAATTGGAATCGGGGTGTAAACCAATAGAGCCAAAGAAGAAGAGGGGGAAGCGTAAAGGAGAGATTAACCCAAAGGAACACATGGCATAAGCAGTTGTATGGAATATTGTCACCTGACACCTCATACTCTGTTTACATTCATATCCCTTACTAATGTTGTATTTCTTTTTTCAGCGGAATTGCTTATTCCAAATTCTGTGAAGAGTAAAGCCACAACTGTTTGCCGATGAGAACAAAATAGAGACGGGTTTCACATGGGCAAAAGTACATGTACAACATGACACATGAGTTGCCTTTATGGTTTTTGTTCATAGTTTCACATTATATGAAAAATGACTACTGTGGTTTGTTACCTGTTAATGTGTTTGTGTAGAGATTCTTGTGGTGTGCATGTACTATCATGGCTACAGATGAGGGACGGCACTGAGCAAGGGCAAGACGGATATACCATGCCGTACTATACCACCGAGGAGCTCCATGAAATGAAGGTCGGGTTCTTGTGGTGGCTCGTTACTCATCCGCTCAACAAACATGTAGACAAGGTTATGTCTTTAGTTCGAGGCATGCATAAGAGGAGCAGAACCAATTAGGTAATCATTGAACCTCTTTGTCAGCTCCGATTCATGTTACTATTCTTATAATGCATGCACAAATTCCATTTCGAGGTTATGTTTATTATTTTTTTGTGGAAGATTGTTTTTTTGTACTCATTTGGTTCATGGTTTTGAAATCTGGATTTGAGCATATTAAATTATTGTTCATTCCATTCCATTCTGATGTATAAGATTTTACATAGTAGCTACTGGCAAATTATTTTAGGTCTGAAGTTTTCATTCCCTTTGTATGTTTTATTTTTCATGTTGAGGTCTTATTCACTAGATGAATTATTTTGGTGAGATTTTTTGGATGTTGCATTGCCAATTCAAATAAGCAGCAATTATAATATGTATGAGAATTGTATTATCAATGCATGCTTTTGGTGTTGGCGAGTCTCTGCTTGATGTTGCAAATAGTGGAATTCCTATATTTTTACATATCTGATAGTATGTATTAAATTTAATTTCAGAAGGCATAAATGCATTTGACTCCAGTTCTGGATGACTGATTCTTGTCCTCTCACTGACAACTGATATAGCAAAGAAAGCTCCATTTGAAGTGCTAAGTCTGGCCCTGTCCATTGTACATGACCTATAAATTTGAAGCCAAAAAAAGCTGGAATATGTGACTTTTAAAGACATCCCTTATGAAGAAGTTAGCAGTCATCTCTCTGAAGCACATGCCTTGTTTTCTGGAGCTACAATCATTAACATTAAACTTTGTAGTCTTATTGATTTTGCAATTTATGCACTGAAGAAGCTACTTGTTTATTCAGTGAAAGGAAAAAGAAGCTTTGTAATGTTTTTCTCTATAATGGTCGCGTCCTAGTATGCTGTTGAAACTTTGTAGCCTTATTTGAATTGGCAATTTATGCACTAAAGAAGCTACTTGTTTATTCAGTGAAAGGAAAAAGAAGCTTTGTAATGTTTTTCTCTGTAATGGTCGCGTCCTAGTATGTTGTTGAAACTTTGTAGCCTTGTTGAATTTCTAGTTTATGCAATGAAGAAGAAGGTGCTACTTTATTCGTTCAAATACAAGAGATGCTTCTAGTTTATTCATATAAGCATGTCCTGGTGCCTCCGCAATTGGGCCAAGTGCCGTCACACTAGAGAATTCAATGCTGCACACACTTCTCAGGTGCCATGCCACTTGGGCCAAGTGCTGTTGCACCCGAGAGTGCAAAGTTGCACACACTTGTCAGGTGCCATGGCACTTGGGCCAAGTGCCGTGGCACGGGTGTGTTAACAATTTGCTTATGCACGTTTTTCATTGTCTCAACATCTTTTATTCAATTAGTACCATATTGTAGTGCATTGCTTGCCATCGGACCAACCTATTGAGTGAGTGTTTCGAAATTTCCCAAACCTAGGTTTCACCTTGTAAGTCGTAAAAGGTAAACCAAACACACACTGAGACTCACTTGACAATTCATAATAGCATAAGTGTATTAACAACTCGAAGGGCCTCCACTGACAACTCTAAGGGCCTCCACTGACAACTCAAGGAGACTCCACTGACAACTCTAGGGGCGTTCATTAACAACTCTATGGGCGTTCACTGACAACTCAAGGGGCCTGCACTGACAACTCAAAGGGCGTTCATTAACAACTGAAGGGGCTTCCACTGACAACTCAAGGGGCCTCCACTGACAACTCTAGGGGCCTTCACTGATAACTCAAGGGGCATTTATTAACAACTCTATGGGCGTTCACTGACAACTCAAAGGGGCTCCACTAACAATTCAAGGGGCCTTCACTGACAACTTAAGGGGCATTCATTAACAACTGAAGTGGCCTCCAATGACAATTGAAGGGGCCATCAGTGACAACTAAAGGGGCCTTCACTGACAACTCTAGGGGCCTTCACTGACAACTCAAGGGGCGTTCATTAACAACTGAAGGGGCCTCCACTGACAACTCTAGGGGCCTTCACTAATAACTCAAGGGGCGTTCATTAACAACTCTATTAAATTCACTAACAACTCAAAGGGGCTTCACTGACAACTCAAGGGGCCTGCACTGACAACTCAAGGGGCCTTCATTAACAACACAGGGGCCTTCATTGGCAACTCTAGGGGCCTTCACTGATAACTCAAGGGGCGTTCATTAACAACTCTATGGGCGTGCACTGACAACTCAAAGGGGCTCCACTGACAACTCTAGGGGCGTTCATTAACAACTCCATGGGCGTTAACTGACAACTCCATGGGCCTACAATAACAACTTGATGTCCCTTCATTGACAACAAAATTTACATCAACTTGAAACATTGAAAACATGACAGTGGTTTACACAAATGTCAACATTAATGCATAAATATATATTAACAACTCCATGGGCATACATTGACAACTCCATGGGCCTACAATAACAACTTGACGTCCCTTCATTGACAACAAAATTTACATCAGCTTCAAACATTGAAAACATGACAGTGGTTTACACAAATGTCAACATTACTGCATAAATATATATTAACAACTCCATTGGCATACACTGACAACTCCATGGACCTACAATAACAACTTGACGTCCTTTCATTGACAACAAAATTTATATCAGCTGGAAACATTGAAAACATGACAGTGGTTTACATAAATGTCAACATTACTGTATAAATATATATTAACAACTCCATGGCCGTTCAATAACAACTCCATAGGCCTACAATGACAACTTGACGTCCCTTCGTTGACAACAAAATTTACATCAGCTTCAAACATTGAAAACATGATAGTGGTTTACACAAATGTCAACATTACTACATAAATATATATTAACAACTCCATGGGCATACACTAATAACTTTAGGTCCATACATTGACAACATAATTTACAACTCATTACAATCTTTCATAAATGAAAGTGGGATACCAAGCCATATCATATCCAACCTTTATTTATAGCTGAAAATACATGCACAAGTAACACAAAAGTGACATACCATTGCTATAGAACTAGTATGGATTTGTATCTATTCATATTTACACAAATACTATGACATGCACTTTCCAAAAATTAAAAGAGTCAGCTTGGATTAAAATTCTTGCAGGTCTTTACAGTGTGGCCAGCTTCATTGCACCTGCCACAATGATAAACCCTTGTCTTGAAACTGAGATTCAATCCTTTTTCGTTTTGGCCTTCCTTGGGGCCTTCTATTAAGTGGTGGTCGCAATAAATTCTGAGTCATCAGCTGTGTCACTATAAGGGCTTCAGCCGTGGGCAATCATGCGTTGCTACAGGCCTCATGGCCGTTGCATATATTTTTTCTTGGGTACAAACTTTGTAGCATTCATCGACATACGAGTAGACACTACGATGAACTAACTTGATTGCTGCACATGTATGTGGACAAGGGATTCCGCTCATCTGCCATGCAAGGCAAGTGCATGTGTGCACTATGAGGTCAACACTCAGATGGATGACTCGGCTGTCACACATTGTTACAACTGAAATCATATCATCACCATAATATTCACATTGCAGATTTTCAGCGCCCTTGACTTGTTCCATCAACTTAGACTCTATATTCGGCCCAATCCTATTCCTCCAATTATTCATCGCTGCTTTACACGCAACCATCTTCTTGGCTAATTTTTCTCTATGCTCATGAATGAAAACATCAACATTATGCTTCTTCTCTTTCAATACCCAAGCGTTAAATGACTCCGTAACATTTGATGTTAATTTATCCCATCTTTTGTGAGGAAACTTGCTTTGCACCCATCTTTCAACGTCTCCTTCAGTCTTAACCCACATACCTAACTCTAGAGAAAACAATTTCAGCCTACCTAATGCAACATTATATTCATGTTCATGTCATGCATATGCAATAGTATCAAGCATTTTAAGTGCATCTTCTTTGCTGTTCGAAGAAGTTCTATCCTTTACTCTTTTAAGCTTGACAAACTGTGAACTAAAGTTTTCCTTCACGTACCGGTAACAAAATGCGTGTCTCTGAGATCCAAATATACAACAAACAGCACTTATGATGGCAAGATTCCTATCTGACACTATTGCGATCTCCCTTGTGCCAATGATATCCTTTACAATCTTAAGAAACCAACTCCAATCATCATGTGTTTCTCCACTGACTATGCCATATGCCAAGGGAAACAATTGATCATCAGTATCATACGCATTAGCTGAAACCACTGTTGCCTTGTAAAGACCACTGAGGTGACATCCATCTATATACAGTATGCCTCGACACCCTTGTAAAAAGCCTTTAATTGAGCATCCATAAGCAATGAATAGCCTCTCAAATCTGTCACCCTTAGAGAATTCACACCGGGCTACCGTGTCTGGATCGGTCTCTATAAGCTTATCACATATCCAAGGAAGAGTCATGTATGAATCTTTGACGCGGCCATGTATTTCCATCAATGCTCTTTCTTTTCCCCTGTACGCTTGACTATAATTTAGACGCACCCCGTAATCTTTATACATATCTCTCATAACCTCATTGCATTCTTGTCTATGTTACACCTCAAACTGTCTGCGATTATTGATGAGGTTAATTTGGATCTCTTCAAGTGAGGTACAAGTAGATTATCCTGTGCGTCATGTTTGTGGTCACCTTTGAAAGTCCTTATAGTGAGGAATTCTGTATCTTGTCGTTAACCCATTGAACATGCTCCCAAGTACCATGGACATCCATCAACCATGCATTTGGTGATGATCTTTTCCTTGTTGTTTTTTACATATTTATATGTAAACTTGTGGGCAATGCCATCCTTGTATAATGTTTGTCGAAGGCCATCCGCATTGACAAAAACTTGTCCCTCCCCGATTATAAAATCCTTCCACTTTGTAGAGTTCATTTCAGGTGTTTCTATTGGCACCATTTGGATAGCGCATTGCAATGCAGGTGAATCTTCAATAGACATAATGGCTGATCCTCCATCCCAACCTTCTGACAAGTTATCAAACCTACACCATATTGCAAAGTAAATCATATTACTAATGACAAGCTCATTTGTATTCGTTCACAAGCTTTTTTTATAATGATTTTACACTTCCACATATTGCTCATCACTTCGATCATCCCTTATTGCCGTTGTATTATCATCTTCATTTTGTCCTTCATCTACATAGACATGCCCACTTTCTCCACTATAATTGATTAAATGTTCAATTGCATCATCATCTAGTATGTCCACAAATGTTGTTCTATCACATGGCAATATGAACTTCATAACAAGTCCGCTGCTCTCTTTTCCCACAATGGAGGATATCATTGTTTTAAACTCTTCTAAACTTATTCCTTCCTTAATAGTTCTAGATTTGACGCTTCCACCAACATATGTTAAATCACCATCTCTACTGACTTCAAACCTTCCCCTTATATGAAGGAAATATAGTAGATTCTTGCCGGACGTCGTAGCCATCTCTGCTGTCTACTACACAAAAAAGTTGTCATTAACAATGTCAGCAGCCTTAGTAACAAATGCCACAGCCCCTATTAACAACACTTTCTTACTACATAATCAACACCGCCAACCACACATATTTCACACCTTATTCATTAAATCCCACTTATAATGATTGAAAATGGCACAAAATACTGAAAAACATAGCAAACTTTTCAGCCCCATTCCAAACACCACTACACCACAAGGAAGGAACATTTAAATATGACCTTTAGTTGTTATTAACAAGTTATAGAGCCTCCATTGACAACTATCACTGCTGCCATTAACAACTCTTTTTTCCCTACGCAAAATCAGGTTATGTAGCCCCTAACCTTTGACCCTCATCTTCATTCCTTACCTCTTCTATTGCAGAAACATACCACCATGAACTAGAAAACAAAGTATAATGACTAAAAAATAGAGCATACAAAATCATACCAAAACGCATTGAAACCTTAGCCAAAACATATCCGTTGCATTTACAAGACCTTCCTTTATAGCTTGCAAGTATATGGAGGACAATTCCCACAAAAATCTTGACTAAAACAAATATCAATAAAAAAAACCTTTAGTTGTCACAAAAATCATTTAAATATGACCTCTAGTTGTCATTAACAACTTAAGGCGCCTCCATTGACAACTATCGCTGCTTGCATTAACAACTCTTTTTTTCCTACGCAAATCATGTCATGTAGCCCCAAACCTTTGACCCACATCTTCATTCCTTACTTCTTATATTACAGAAACACAGCACCATACACCAAAAAATAGAGCATAATAACACCAAAAATAGAGCATACAAAACCATATCCAAACACAATGCAAACTTTATCAAACCATATCCATTGCATTTAATAGATCTTCCTTTATAATTTGCAAGCATATACAGGACAGTACCCATCAAAACTAGATAACTTTTTCCATTTTCATGATCAAAACAAACATGACTCAACAAAACCTAAAGCTATGTTTACCAACTAAACAGAATATATGAGTCAGATGCAATAATCAAGACAAGAGAGTGGATGGCATGAATTCCCTACCTTAATCTTCAACTATGGCTGTTGATCTTCGCTGAGTTTTTCCCGCCTTCTCCAGACTTCTTCCGGACGTAATATGCGTGATTCATAGCATTTAATCACATATTTTACTGTTTGTCTAATAGGGGCAATTGTGACTTTTCTCACCTGGATTTTATTACAAAATGGTCCCTTGGGACTTGAGGGTAATTTCAGATTTTCCCGGGACAATTTCTTCGTATTTTAACTTCCATGGAACTTCAGTGTAATTCTCCCTATAATAAATTTGGATGTAATTAATAAATAAATAATGTTTTTGGAATAAATAATATTTAAAAAATAAAAATAAAAAAGTATGAAAGTACTGTAGCAGATGGGTACTGTAGCGGATGGAAGTACTGTAACGACATAATCACTGTAGAGCCGCCGGATACTGTAGCAGTACTGTATCACACGTTTTTCCCCCTATAATAGAGATCAAGGCCAAGCTCAAAGGGGATGAGAGAAAGAGAAGCAGAGGTTTCCTTCTCCGATAGGGAGAGGTCCTTCTCTGACCGGGAGAGATCTTTCTCTAACATTTCTGAGTTCATTGTATTAATTTTTAGATTTAATTTCATGCATTTTGTATTACATTTTGCATGCCTCCATCTTGGAAGGCTTAGGATTGTATTACATTTTGCATGCCGCCTACATGGAAGGTTTTACCTCCTAAATGGACGGTTAAATTTCTCCATTTTTCATGCATCTTTTGGTTGTATATTTATGTTTCAGAATTTAATATTCAAGGTTTATGCAGTATTATTGAGGATTTCATTCTAGTTTTATGTAATGTTAATTTATTTTTATTTTGTTTTTAATTTCATCATGTGCTAAATTTTTTATTTTCCTAGGGTGATGACGTAGCTTAGTAATGATGGATTGAATCTTAACTTATTAAATATAGTTTTAATTTCTCTTTCATGATTGAGTTTTAATTATTATTCTTAATGCTTTCGATTGACTGGCCATCTTTTGAATGATTTCAATATATATGTTGAGACCGGAAGGAGATACATGTGTGTAGACCCTATAATTAAAACCATAACTTACATATGAAATAGGAATATATTCATATGAGTTGTGTAGTCTTGCTAAGTTCCATAAATCTTAATGCATAATTAATTGCTTAAATTCATATAGGAATATATTGGATTAGCAATTGATTATAGAATTGCTTGACCTTGAAAGAGGCTAGTAATTAAATTAGGGAAACTCGACTATCAATCATGTGGAATAAATTGGGTTAGAATAGATAAGTGATTCAATCCGGAATTGGTTAAGTGAAATATAATCCCTAGGTCTTTATTTCATATTTGCTTTCATATCATCTACACTCATATTTAATTATTTTTCTTTTATTTTGTACTCTCAACCACCAACCAATCAATCGACTAAATAAAATTAAAATTACTCATTTTGGTACTTAGTGATCAATCATCGTGGGAACGATACTCTACTCACTTCTATATTACTTGATTACGATAGTGTACACTTGCACTATTTAATACATCATCTGCAGTCGTATCAGTGAATTTACATTTTGGACAAAAAAATCTTGTACCAAACGCTTATAATATGAATCAAATAAGTCGTGAGTATAATGTTAATTATATTTTTTGATACTGTTCTTATTTAAAATTTGGTGTACATTTCTATTTTTTAAAACATTATTTATTATTTCAACTATCAATGATTTTTTTTTTCCAACAGACTCAATGACTTAAATCACACTTCCTCGATCTTAATGGGTTGGTCTTTTTCCCCGCCCTGAAAATGGGGTGATTGAAACAAGAGGGACTACTAACAAGTTATCGGTTTTAGAGCAGCATGCGGTATCACTCTCTAAGGAAAAATAAACGTAAGTTAGAATCCAAGCGTGCTTGTACCTATATTCTAATTGAGTCTATCGTCAAAATGAAACCCTAGAATAATGATAACTACTAGTAAAGAAAAAAAAAAGCTACTCCTAACCAGAGACTTAAAATAATGAACCAAGAGGGAAGCTACTGTGTTGTTGACCTCAGCCAACAATATATGTGCTGAAGGCAATAGAGATTTGGACTCATTGTGTCATATGCTTCAGCACTTGACCCTTGGCTGAAGCCAACACTACTACAAAAAAGTAAAGTTGTGGCGGTTATAATTGCATTAGCTATGGCGCTAGAGAAGTGCCACATATCTGGACGCCACTAAAAAAAGCTGTGGCGCTTGGAAGGCCACAGCTTTTTAAATTTTTTTTTAAGAAAATACCCTCCTGTGGCGCTTGGTGGAGGAAGTACCACAGGAGGGGGGTCTCTTGTGGCGCTTGCGTCAGCAAGGGCCACAGGAGGGGGGACCTGCTGTGGCGCTTATATCAGCAAGCGCCACAGGAGACCCCCCTCCTGTGGCACTTCCTCTAACAAGTGCCACAATAGGGTCCTTTGTTTTTTTTACATCTTTCTTCCTTTCCTGTGGCCCTTTTTTATACTTCCTAATTGTGAAGCTTTATATAAAATGAGTGGTTTTTGCGCGTGTTTATCATCTCTACAAATTGTCAATCTTTCTATTTTATATTTCAACCTATTATATATATATATATATATAATTTTCACATTTAAAATTCAAGTTCCCCAACAAAAATGTTCTTACAAAATAATATATTTATTGTCATTTCCCCAACAATAATGTTCTTACATTAATACTCTCCAAAGCTAACATAAAAAATATCACAATACAAGAACTTGATATGTGAACACAGTACATCAACAACTAATTAAGTAAATTAAAAGATTACTAAAAAACGCAAGCTTGTCGGCCAAAAAATTTAAACAAAGCAAAAAGGCAAATGAAACAAGCTAGGTTTTCACTCTTTCCTATTAAATTAGGAACAGAAAGGCAAACGTTATATGACCGTTTATCCTGACTAAAAAAAAATTTAAACAAAGCAAGCTAGAATGAAACATTCTTCTTCTTACAAATCTATTAATTGACCAGCACAAGGAGTGGGGGACCACGTTGGTGACACTATCTTGAGTGACGAGTATGAGCAAATGTGAGTTGTGGAGTAGAGTGGGGATCAAATGGAGTGGGGTTCAAAAGAGGAAGAAAGACAGAGAGTATGAAGAAAAGGAAACAACTAGGGAGAGGAGTGGGGATGGACGGAAAAAAAATGGAAAAAGGGACAAGAGAATTTAATGAAGAAGATGAGTGTGTGTGTTTGTTGTGCAAGAGAAAGTGATATCTTTTACAGGGGCAGGGGCGTCAATGCGAGCTGAGGAAGAGGGAATAAAAAGGAAAAAGGGAGGGAAAAGATAAAAAGTAAAGTTAAATGAGGAAAATTTGATTAGCGAGAGAGTTGAAAATTCACATTCAGCCAATTGGGGCACTTCTTTAAAAAAGCGCCACAGCTGCCTTTTTTTTTCTTTTTCTATTTTATTTAAATTTTGGGGACCAAGGGTGGCCCCTGCCAAGGCAGGCGCCACCCTTGGGTAGAGACTAGCTGTGGGCCAGTTGGGCCAACTGTGGCCCCTCCCCTGATAGGCGGCACAGTTGGCCCCACTAGCTGTCGCGCCTGGTCCACCAGGCGCCACAGCTGGTCCCCAAAATTTTAAAAAAATTAAATAGAAAAAGAAATAAAAAAAGGGGCAGCTATAAAGAAGTGCCATAAAATGTGCGCTACCTTTCAACCATTTTGTAGTAGTGCAATGAGATCAGAACTTGCTGTGTTATATGCTTCAACACACCTTCAACAGACAATACAACCATGCGTTTTACTTGCTGAAACGCATGTGGAGGATTTTTAAGGAAGGGTTAGGCCGAAAATTGAGTATTCTTAACTTGCTGAAACGCATGTGGAAGAAGGTAGAGGACAGGGTGTGATTCCAATTTTGAATAAAAGGAATATTGTGGTATATTTGAAAAGAATGGGTTAATGACTTATTTTACGGGTCATTGGACAAAACCCAAATCCCATCTCACCGATAATTTCAAGAGCCCGAAGGGAGAGAAATTAAAAGATAAACAATGGTCCAAAGGTGAAGCCTGATATTATATTGTTCTTGTGTGTGTGTCTAATTAAATTATATTTAAATAAACAACGACATAAAGTTCTAAGCATCCTTCACATGAATAATTTCTTTGAAATACCATAACCAAAAAAAAAAAAACAGAAGATAAATGAAGATAGGTAGATAACAGAAATGAAGGGAAGAATGGAGGAAGAGTACAAACCTTTTTTAGCATCTTGAGGAAGATTAGTGTTTAAAGAGGCGGCCCCTCCTTCTTAATCGACAAATATAAGCACCTCATTTATGTTTTTGATTGGAGCTTCTCTTCTGCCCCAATCAATCCAAATCATGCTCACACAGAGGCCACTTTCACATCCTTAGCCCTTAATTAATTACTCTCTTCTCCTTGCTTTTTCCATTTGCTTTCACCGATTGCCTAATCTCGTCTTGGCCAATGGCAGTGGAGTCAAACACCGCGTCTCCTCCAGCGATAATCATGTTTTAGCAAGAGACCACCACATGTTGCATACCTACTATATATTTTGTATTATTAGCCAAATTTCATTTTCTTTTTTATAAGGTATTTTGTTTTTCCTTCTTTTTTGGTAATATTTCACTTATAATTATTTGGAGTAACATTAGATTCTGGTATTTTTTTTATTATTGTCTTATTTATTATTTATTAGCTTTTTATTATATAGTAGTTATGAATTATTATATTATTAAATTACGGTTGCTATCGCGGTTGAAGCAATTCCATATACCCACTTGCTATCGCGGTTTAAGCAATTCCACTAATTATATATTTTTAATTACATCTCGCAAGAGTAACTTAATATTTCTTTTCATAATCACGCTATCGATCTAATACTATCTATATATATTTGTCTCTTTTAAAAGATTAAAAGGAAAAACCATTATTGACATGTGCTTTCCAATGCCCCCGTTTATCAATATAAGCATTATATTATGCAAAAATACACACACACACACAGAGATCACAAAGTTCATGAAATACAAAATAAATCATAAATTATAGTGCATGAATTTTCTTGTTTCAGTAGCGGAAGACTTATATTAATCAATTGTCTTATTGAACTTGTCTGTAAATTTGAGATTTTAAGGGATCTTTGTGTTGTATTTTGTCTAGCGTGGGATTTCGGTGCAAATATTCCTAATTATAAGTTAACTTAGGATATTAGGTCAAAGATTTAACGTCTTCAGACTTGAAATGTTATATACCACAGATGATCTAATGATCTTTTGCGTGGCTAAATTGCACCTCTTGATATAACTTGTGATGAGTGGAATATATTTAAATTCTTTGATGCTCCTTCAAAGAGAATTTGACTATTTCAGGTGCTTCAAATAAACCTTTCCAAACTTAGGTTCAAACTTCAAATTACAATTACGCAAACAAACAAACTATGAGAAATACATTATTGATGGAACTGAGGTGCAAAAATGAGTAAAATGGCAACAGTGAAAGGGAGAAATTTAAGGAACGGGAAAATTAAAGGATACATACGCGGGACTGTGTGTGTGTGAGAGTGATGAGAATTGGAATGAAATGAAAGCTAAGGCTGGGGATTATGACTAATGGTGGAGGGAGTGTCACTGGATGGAGCAATAAGTTGGAGGATCTGGATCATAAACGACATTGTAACAACCGGCATAGGGAGGCTTAGAGCAGCAAGAGCGACATGAGAGCCAAGGAGGACACTGACCGTAGCAGATCACAGCAGCACATTGACCATGGCAACTGTAGCTACCGCATCTGTAACACGCCAGCTTGCACCCACCCTCACACTTGTGGCTCCCGCACTTGCCACAAGGCTCGCACTTACCCTGGCACTTGTGACTCTGGCACTTGCAGCAAGGCGGCACCACGCACACTGTAACGACTTTGGGCTCCTTTGGCGGCTCCTTTTTGGGCTTCACCTCTTCCACCGTGAGCACCGTCACAGTACAGAACTTCTTCCTCAGACTCCTTCCCAAGCAAACCGTGTCCACATCTTCCCCCGTCACCACCACTAGATCTTTGCTGTCCCCTTCTATTGCCACCGCACTCACACCTGCACCATCCTATTTATACGTAACTCATATTCATCTTTGTATATTACTTATATTCATTCACACATAACGATACACATATATACACCTTTTATCATGGAAGCTATTTTCAATGCCTTGTTCCTGCAACTCTCGCACTCCATCGCCACCTTTACTGTCACTTTTTGCTGCACCCATTCGCCCAGAATATTGAAGTGGCCTTCTCGATAAAATCTTACGTAAAAGAAAATTTCAAGAAATTGACTAGCAAGTAATATAATTATAAATAGACCTCACCTTCATGTTCGGATTCGTCACTGAATTGGCAATATATACCAAACTTGTTTTTGTGTCTTGGCGCGCTTTCGGGCGCGCAAGAAGTCCTAGATATAGCGGAAGAAGTGCTGAGCTTCTTTCCTCATGCATTGTTAGAGACAGATGATATATATATATTAAATCAGCTGAGGATTAAACGAGTTACATCCCGTACTACCGGTACTATCGGTTCTGAGTTACAGGCTCTAAAAAATTTAATTTCATCCAACAACCCATTACATATACATCACCAAATGTTAAAAATCGAGCATAGCACAGTAAGGATATATATTATTTCCTCATGTTCTAATTATAAGATCTAGTTGATTTTTTTTAAAGATATTAGAAAAGCTAAATAAATTGTGTGTCATTCATCACACGTACATCAATGCTATACACACATTGTAACAGTCAAAGTTATTAGAGTTACCAAATCAGCGAGCCTGTCATTAGTTAAAGTGTGATTAGTTTAGAAAGCGCTAGTTGTACATTTCGTTATAATCGATAGAGACTAGTCTTAGTGCAAAGTTCTCTGATATATATATATATATATATATATATATGATATGTACTTTTAATTGTTCAGACAAAAGTAACTAGTGTTATTAAATTCGGACTAGACTGACCGGTTTGGCTCCGAAACTGGTGAACCAGTTAGTAAACCGCCCTAGTTCAGATATTAACTCTGTACACTTTTTTTAAACAAATTGATTTTTTTATTTTCTTTAGGATTCATATTAATAACTTTGAAATCTTTACTTTCTTATCAGTTTGACCTTGGGCTAGCTCCAATTTTCTTTGGGTGGATGGAAATAAAATTTCAAAATATAAGGGAGGTTTGTGTAACATATATTATAGTTTTAAGGGAGATTTATATGGGTTTCCAAAATAGAGGGGAGGTCTGTGTAATTAAAGTAAAATAGAGGGGATGTTAGAGTATTTTACTCTATTAATAAATGTGAGCCAACATCCTTATGAGGCTCACGCTGATGATGAAGTCCTTGTCATCGGCATATATCCTCCACCTCCACGTCACTTTGTTTATTTCTCCCCACCTAATTATTCGTTCCTGTTTTTTTTTTTCTTTCTTTTTAAATTGATCTATCATTACAATATAATCTAGTCCTGGAAAGGACTAAGTCCACGAGTTAAAGATGAATATGATATTAATGTACGCACAACCACTAGTCCATATGTTTCTTAATATATATAAGCTTAGTGGCTATTTTCAGCTATACACAATTACACTTTTCAGAATGTGTGTGATGCACCCGATTAACAAGTTTACAATGCATTATATTAACCCTTTTCTGTTTGATATTTGCGTGACATAAAAGAAGTTAAATCTCTAGAACATCTACACTCATCTAAGCCCAAACATTTCAGCTTCCCGTTATTTTTAGCTTTTGTTTTGTGTTGTTAAGTCAAAGTATCGTGCAAGAGTATGCGTTCATGCATTATATATTTGGACAATCTAATCTTACAAAAACTGATTCCGAAATTGTTTTTGATGAATATAGTCGAAAAAGAGAAGACGTCTTTAATTAATCACTTAATTGTAATTGATTTGGCTTGAAATATAGTAATAAGCTGCACCCCTGTTTAGTAATATTATATACATATCTATCGCTTCTTCTAATTTTATTATTCATTTTAATCAATAAACATCTAACTTAGCTGGTCTCTTACTTTTTTGTTTAAGAAATTAATTTACATGTCGTACACAAACTAACAAACTTGTAACTTCATTACTGACAAACTGACTAATAATTGGTGATTAAGAATAGTGGGCGAGTTGCATTGTAATTATTGATACTAAGATCTCACAATACACAAATATAAAATTTTAAAGTTAGTAATTAAATCATATTCTTCTAGTAATTTATTTGAGAAAATAAAATGGACACAAAAAGATGGCCATAGGAGAAATCATTCTTCTTTTTTATTGGAGCTTGGTCCTGCGGCATGTGCCCTTGTTCCATCTTGATTGGAGTTTCTCTTGTGCCCTATTGGAAAATAGCCTAGTCCACCCTTAGTGGATTGGGCCCAAGCCCAATAGAATTGGGGTCAAAGTATAAATAACATAAATGTTTGGGTAATATATGTAATATTTTCCAAAATGTTATGAGTCATGTTATTTATCCGATGCAATATGACTCTACATGAGATATTGTTTCACGAAAACAATATGTCTCTCAATCAAAAGTATATCTTGTCTCTCTGATGGAAGGACATGTTAGTAGAAGAGGAAGGGTTACATAGAATCCTATAAAGAGGCGTAAAGGGATTCAGTTGAGAGAACATTGGAAATAACATATAGAAACTCTGTCAAACTGACTCCCCATTCCCTCTACTATATTTATCTCTTCTTCTTCCTATCGTGGTGTATTTGCTGTGCATCATAATCGCTTCCGCAACCATGATCCGATTAGCGTGGGTACAAGAGATAAACGGTCACTCCAGGTATGCCCAATTATTCTTACATGGTATCAGAGCCTGGTTTGCTTGTATGAGATTATGACCTCCATATTATGATAATATGATGTGCATATTATTATTTTCAAAGATCTATAGATATTATCATATTACTTCTCCTGTGTGTGCTTATTTTTCTTTCGTGAGTTTGAAAGAAAATATATTGGTGTTTATGTGAGTATATATGGTTCTTTATTTTTCCTGATTTCTGTGATTGTGGTGGTTGGCGTTTTTTCTTTCTCTAGATATATTCATGTGCGTGTAAAGAAAAAAAAGAGGGAAACAGAGACCCAATCGCATGTTATAGTGATATGTATATATTTGGTTCATGCTTATACATATATAGTTTTCTCCCATTCCTTGTAATATACTTATATGTTTTAAATGTAAACTCCAGAAGCCTAGAACCATAAAATAAAAGAACTTAGAGAGAGAAAATATGAAAAACGAAATTCTTTTAGCATTGGGGCATTTTAAAATCAGAGAATTAGAATTTAAAATTAGTCCCATTGCGTAGATCTTGAAAAATATATCAAAAACGATACCAAGAATGCCCAAAACGTGACGTCGGACAGAGGAGATAAGGAAGAGAGAAGTTTCTGGGTCGACGGACCCGACCCACGCCTACAATCGGGTCCGGGTTGATCTGGCTGGAGGTTGAAGACAACCTCAGTCTCCAAAACGACGTCGTTCTGTGTTAAAAAAAAAGTTTTTTTTGTTTGAATGTGTCTGGGCCACGAAAAGAAAAAAACGAATTCAGTCCAGGCCCAATAAGTGAGGCCCATACTGCTGAACCCGAATCCAGGAAAAAAAATTGGGCAGAAAAGCCACGTGGCGCGTGAAGCCACGTGGCTTGTTCTTTTGACACATGGCAGGCATATTCCGACAACTCTCGGCGCATGGAAGTGGATGAGCGGCGCGTGTCACCGGATTGTTGCCGCAAGATGGCGCGTGGTGTTCACGCGCCACTGTGTGCGTGTGTCTTCTCTGTTTTTTTATTTTTCAATTTTCTGGCTTCTTTTGGCATGTGGGGGCGCATGCAAGCTCCTAATGAGACCCGGTTTGCTCCAAAAAATCCATAAATTCATGATCTTTAATATGATATGTTATTTGAGTAGTTTAGATGCTAATTAATATATGTTTATGATATTCCAAGTGCGTTTATGAATGTTTTAAATTATTTTAAAACTTCTAAAATTCATTTGTTGATTTCAATATTTTACTGTTATATTTAAATGTGTTATAAACATTTTTTCATATATTATAGAGAGAATATTGTTTTATTTATATTATGATGAAGTATGATTTAGTTGATAATTCATTATATTATTATATGTTTTTGTCAAATGGGAGCTTTTAGGAGTTGTTAGTCATAAAAGTTAGAGTTGTTAAAGTACATATATACAATTCTTAACAGAATTTTAGTGATGTTGCTAATATTTATGTGATAGGAGATACAAACGTATATTCCTGATCATGAATTTAGTAGTATTACTATTTTTCCGGTTAAGAATACATGACATTTTATACTATGTTGTGCTATATATTGTCGATGATATATTCAATAGTTTAATTCCTTTAGAGAGACATATTGAATGTGGAATAGATTTGTTACATAATTGAAAATGGCAACTAAGAACATCATCGCTAAGTTAAATAAAGGGGACAAATTAAGTGGTGACAATTGGGATATCTGGCACCCGAAAAGTCCAATATATTTTGGAGGAACAAGAGGCAATAGAACCTCTAACAACAGTTGTAGCACAGCTTGCTGCTGGGAATACGGCCCAACATAGGAGAGACCAAGAGGTCTATGAGGCTTGGAAAAAGAAAAATAGCATTGCAAGAATTACATTGCTGAGTACAATGGCAGATGACCTCATGTGTGAATATGAGAAAAATGAAACAGCGCAAGCCATATGGGCTGCGTTGAAAGACAGGTTTGGTGGTACATCCACCTCTAAGCTTAGACAATTAACTATTAAGTTTGATACGTATAAGCTTAAGCTAAATACTTCCATGAAACAACATCTAAGAGAGATGGCAAATATGATTAGAGAATTGAAAGAAGCTGGGCATACTGTGTCTGATGAACAACAAGTTCAAGCAGTGATAAGATCATTGCCATCTAGTTGGGATCACATGAAGGTTAATCTAACCCATAATGAAGGCATTAAAAATTTTAATGATGTGGCTAAACACTTGGAACTTGAGGATGAGCACTTGGAGGCACACAAGTCCTCTGGTCATGCCTAGTACACAGAGGGTGCAGGTCCTTCTAATACAAAACCTAATTCCAAGAAGGGGAATAAATTCCAAAAGAATGGAAAGAAGGACAAGAATAAATTTGTAAAAGGAAAAAAGGAATTCAAGAAGAAAGAAAAAAAGGGCGGAAAGAAAAAGAAAAATGACTTAAAGAAGGTCAAATGTTTTTCTTGCCAAAAGATGGGTCATTTTGCACGGGATTGCACTGAGCGAAATGAGAGTGAAAAGGTACTAGCGGATTATGTAAATTCACATGTTTCCTATGTTTCTAGCACTGTTTTCCTAACAGAGAATATCTGTTCTTCTTGGATTTTGGACTCAGGTTCAACAGACCACGTGACAAGGGATCGAGGATCCTATGTAGAATACCGTCAGTTGCCTGACAAATGTAAATGGCTTTATGTAGGCAACAATGCAAAGATTGAAGTTAAAGGCATTGGAACTTGCAAATTAACTTTGCGTAGTGGAAAGCCTTTGATCCTTCATCATGTGCTTCATGCTCCTGACATCCGACGGAATTTAGTTTCTGTAAAATGTCTTGTAAACTATGGGTTTAATGTAAACTTTCATGATAAAGTTGCAAACATATTTTATAATTTTGTATTTTATGGTTAAGCTTTCCTTTCAAAGAAGTTCTTTGTAATGGATACTATTGATGATTATAATATACATGATTGCTTTGCTGCTTCTTCTGATTGAACTGTTCATATGGCTATTTGGCATGCTAGACTAGGGCATATTAATCAAAATAAAATGATTAAACTAGCAAAAGAAGGTTTCTAGGATCCATATCCAATATGGAAATGTCCTTGTGTGAAAGTTGTCTAGCAGGTAAGGCAACTAGAAAACCTTTTGGTAAGGAAACCAGATCAGAACAACCATTGCAAATAATTCATTCTAATATTTGCGGTCCTATGAGTGTGAGGGCAAGGCATGGAGCTTGGTATTTTATCACTTTTATTGATGACTATTCACGATAAGGTCATGTCTATTTGATCACACATAAGTCTGAGGCTCTTGAGTGCTTTAGACGATACGTAAATGAAGTTGAAAATTAAATGGACAATAAAGTTAAAGTGCTACGTACTGATCGAGGATGTGAATATTTGTCCGATCAATTTAAAGAGCTATGTGAAGAAAAAGGGATAATTAGGCAGCTAACTATCCCTGGCACTCCACAACAGAACAGATTTGCTGAAAGAAGAAATAGAACGCTTCTAGACAAGGTTAGGTCAATGATGGCACAGGAAAATCTACCAATTTCATATTGGGGTGATGCTTTAATGACTGCTACCTTCATACTTAATCGTGTGCCCTCAAAATCAGTTACTTCAACACCTTATGAGTTATGGACAAAACGCAAGCCGAATCTTAGTATCCTTAGACCATGGGGGTCAGCTGCATACATTCATGATAATTCTCATAAGTATGGCAAGTTAGGTCCTAGAGGAAAGAAATGTATCTTTATAAGGTACTCTGAACAATCCAAAGGATACGTCTTCATAGGTGAAAATGAAGATGGAACAGTGACTGAAATTGAATCTAGAGATGCTACATTTCTAGAAAATGAATTCCCTAATAGGGGAGACATTGACCGCATTGTATCTCTTTATGAGACACAGGAACAAACAAGTATAGAACATGTTGGTATGCCTGAATCATCCCAAAATGTCGATCTAGTTGGGAGCTTAGAAAGGTCAACACAAAGACCTAGACAAAAGAAAAGACAAAGGCAAGAAGCTCCTACAAGAAAGAGTAACAGGGAAAGTATCCCTAAAAGACACTTCCAAATAGAAAGTGAAGCACTTATTGTTACTCCTGATGGGGATGATGAACCATGTTTGGTACTAGAGGCCTTATCCAGTCCTGCTAAAGATGAATGGAAAAAGGCAATGGATGAAGAAATGAACTCAATGAGAAAGAATAAAGTTTGGGAATTGGTTGACCTACAAAAGGGCGAAAAGCCATTGGGAATAAGTGGGTTCTCAAAATTAAAAGAAAGGTGGATGGGTCAATTGATAAGTATAAGGCATGATTAGTTGCAAAGGGGTATACACAGCTAGAAGGTATAGATTATGAAGATACCTTCTCACCTATGGTACGATTTAATTCTATAAGAATTATTCTAGCAATATTAAACAGTTTAGACTTGGAATTACATCAAATAGATGTTAAAACTGCATTTCTAAATGGTGATCTGGATGAGGAAATCTATATGGAACAACCATTAGGTTTCATTGAAAAAGGAAAAGAGAACAAAGTTTGTAAACTTAAAAGGTCTATTTATGGACTCAAGCAATCATCCAGACAGTGGTATTTGAAGTTTCATAAAGCAATAACCTCTTATGATTTCCAAATGATTGAAGAAGACTACTATGTCTAAATCAAACGGTTTGAGGGTAATTTTGTTATATTATCCTTATATGTAGATGATATACTATTGGCTGGAAATAATCTAAATTCGATTATAGCTATTAAAGAATGACTTTCATCGAATTTTGAAATGAAAGACATGGGTGAAGCAGAGTATATACTTGGAGTTAAGATCCAAAGATATCGTTCAAAAAGAATCCTATATCTTTCACAAGAAAATTACATTAAAAAGATTCTCGAACGATTCAACGTGAGCAACTGCAATTCCTTAGATACCCCAGTGGCTTCTGGTGTAACCTTAAGCAATAAGATGTGTCCCAAAATTGAGTCTGATCAAAAGAAAATGATGAAAGTTCCCTATGCTAGTGCTGTTGGTAGCTTAATGTACGCAATGATGTGTACAAGGCCAGATATCTGCTTTGCGGTAGGATTGGTAAGTAGGTTCCAATCCAACCTAGGTGAGCGTCATTAGAAAGTAGTAAAAAGAATCATGAGATACTTAAAAGGCACCTATGACTATGCACTATGCTACGAAGGAAGCGATCTACGCCTGATTGAATATTCCGATGCTGATTTAGGTGGAGATGAGGAAGAGTGAAGATCGACCTCAGGTTATACTTTCTTACTGAATAATGGCGCCATATGTTGGAGTAGCAAGAAGCAAACATGTATTGCTTTACATTCTATGGAAGCCAAGTTTGTAGCATGCACTACAGCTGCACAAGAGGCATTATGGTTGAAGAGGTTCATTGAACATCTTGGATTTGGCAATAAGAGTACCAATCCAATATTAATGTATTGTGATAACACTGCAGCCATAGCCTATACTAAAGATCCTAAATATCGTAGTAAGACCAAGCATATAGACATTAAGTACAATTTTGTAAGAGATTATATAGCACAGAAAATTATTGCTGTACAACATATTTTGACCAAGAGTATGGTCGCTGATCCCCTGACCAAACCAATTGCCAAGGAAACATTTGAAAAACATGTAAGGGCACTTGGTGTACGTAAAATGTAAAATTTCAGACTTTATTACATTTATGATTAATTGAAGTACTTATCATTATTAGTATAAATATCTGTGTGAAAATATACAATGTCTAGTATGTCGTACATGCTTGTGAGGTTGTTTTTCTCACACGAGCAACCGCCTTTGACACTCAGGAGGGGTGTGCAAAGATGAGACAATTGTGTTTACCGGTAAAGCGACTAGAATGCTGATATGGTAGAGAAGAAATACAAACTGTCACCTTGACAACAGTGTAGCGTGTCAAGATAAGATCCATAAATATAAATAAGTATGGACCGAATCATGGACATCCACTTCCATGATGCCTGTAGCCAGATAACAAATTCTTCAGCATTGACATCTAAGTAGAAAGGAAGAATTTGGGTTTAGATGCTTGGAGTGTCTAGACTTAAGTCTGTACAGTGTTAACAATAGAATGCAAAATGACGTATGCTTTGATGGTATAAGAGTAACACTGTAGCATGTGATTCATACCGCATATACTAAAAAACCGCAAACGGGAAGCAAGTAAGAAGATCCCTGCTTCATTGTTGTGTGAGTACCAGGAAGTTTCTAATTCTTCCATTGATATCCTTTGACTTTGATAATATCATAGAGGTATGCTTCAATGTCTGCTACTTTAGCATATGTCATACGCTCATGATAGATGCGATCTTTGGTATTATGTTAAGAAAGCGGCTGATTTATATTGAAGTGATATCTGGGCGAAAGGAAGATTACTTGAAATATACACAAATATGCTAGTGTCTGAGACATGTCCTTTATGGTATTATTTTTGATAATTTCATAAATGTGGATACTATGCATACTAGAAAGGCAATCTGAGTTTTATACTGACTCAAAAGGGATTGGATTTGCTATGTGAAAGTGCATGTAAGTGAATCTAGGATATTTAAGGCACAATATTAAAATCAAGCTACACAAATGAAGGTTGACTTGTGCTAGTCTCTGTAAAAGAGATTTCTAATACATACACCTATATACAGATGTCATGCATACGCGGTCACAGCAAAGCACCTAATATGAAAAAAGGAAGAAAAAGAGACATATCTAATCCACCAAGTGTGAGTGGGAGATGTTGGAAAATAGCCTAGTCCACCCTTGGTGGATTGGGCCCAAGCCCAATAGGATTGGGGTCAAAGTGTAAATAACATAAATGCTTGGGTAGATATATGTAATATTTTCCAAAATGTTATGAGTCATGTTATTTATCTGATGCAATATGACTCTACATAAGGTATTGTTTCACGGAAACAATACGTCTCTCAATCAAAAGGATATATTGTCTCTCTGATGGAATGACATGTTAGTAGAAGAGGAAGGGGTACATAGAATCCTATAAATAGGCGTAAAGGGATTCTGTTGAGAGAACATTCGAAATAACATACAGAAACTCTGTCAAACTGACTCTCCATTCCCTCTACTATATTTATTTCTTCTTCTTCCTATCGTGGTGTATTTGCTGTGCGTCATAATCGCTTCCGCAATTGTGATCCGATTAACGTGGGTACAAGAGATAAACGGTCACACTCCAGGTACGCCCAATTATTCTTACATGCCCCAATCAATCCAAATCATGCTCACACAAAGGCCACTGTCACATCCTTAGCCCTTAATTAATTACTCTCTTCTCCTTGCTTTTTCCATTTGCTTTCACCGATTGCCTAATCTCGTCTTGGGCAAAAGCAGTGGAGTCAAACACCCCGTCTCCTCCAGCAATAATCATGCTTTAGTAAGAGACCACCACATGTTGTGTACCTACTATGTGGCACGAAAGTCACAAGTCCTCGTATTATTCCATTATTCCATGTTTATTTTTAAAAAAAAAACAGAAATAAATGGTCCACCAAAAGTTGATGCGGCACATTCACTATTGGAGCTGCCACCTGGGATTTAATTAATCACAAAACGTTTTGGGAAAATCACACTTAGGTCCAAGGGACCAGAAAAAAATAACAAAAATGTTCAATTGTAAATTCCTCTATCAAAAAAGTCCCTAAAGACCTTAACGATATATATTCCAAATTTGAAATTATCTTCTTGCCATTAGTAATTGATATTTAGATATTATATGATATTAAGTTATATGATTAGGTTCAGGTATTTGTCAATCGTCACTCTATGATTTGTCAATATAATCATGTCTACTTATCAACTGGAGCTATTTTAAATTGTAGTGGAAAAATGGCAATATATAATATAGATGGGCTTTTCAATGGCTACTTAATTATTCGTTCCTATTTTTTCTTTTCTTTTCTTTCTTTTTAAATTGATCTATCATTACAATATAATCTAGTCCTGGAAAGGACTGAGTCCACGAGTTAAAGATGAATATAATATTAATGTACGCACAACCACTAGTCCATATGGTTCTTAACATATATGAGCTTAGTGGCTATTTTCAGCTATACACAATCACACTTTTCATAACGTGTGTGATGATGAACCCGATCAAGTTTACAATGCATTATATTAACCCTTTTCTGTTTGATATTTGCGTGACATAAAAGAAATAAAATCTCTAGCAGATCTAAACTCATCTAAGCCCAAACATTTCAGCTTCCCGTTATTTTTAGCTTTTTTTTTTTTTTGTTAAGTCACCAACTGAGATCCCCCCACCAAAAGAGAACTACAGTACCAAAATATTTACGTTTTCATTTGTAGCTCAAACTATCCCAACCAACAAATGATAATTAAGGAACTCTCTTATGTGACTGCTTATATTTCATATTCTGTAAATATAATTTACTAGTACTTCAGCTAGCAGACATATGTGCTGGGACTAGCCTTCGTCAAGGATTTCCAACTATACATGAATTGTGCGGTCCGTGATCTCAGACATACATAAGCACAGGTCTCCATCAATAATTATCTCACCTCATTTATGTTTTTGATGTAACAAGTTTGAAACCGTCCTTATTAATTATTGGACAAGTAGTGATCAAGTCCTTGTAATTATTCATGCATGCATCCCGCTTAGTACGCCCTCTGATAATTCTCCACGTCCCTAACCACAATCATATGCATTTTTACTTTTTTAAACAAGTCGATAAACTATATATTTTTCCCTTCAATTAAACTAAGTTAATGATTACATTCATAGGAAAAGTCTCAGTGTTTCAATATTTCAATGGTGTCATGGAAACGACACATGATCCCCGGAAATGACTTAGCGTACGACTCTGTCTTTTTCTTAATCGACATATATATTATAAAATCTACAAAAATATACAATATAGTAATAAAGATGAAATAATATATATGTTTAGAATATATAAATGTACATTTGTATATTTCTCTAATATTTTTCATGTTTAGAATATACATGAAAAAGAACGTATCTAATTTCTTTTGAGTGATCGTGCTCCTAAATTAATACACATGGATGTTTCTAGTTTACAATTCAATGCCGAGCAGATTAGTTTTGTTTTGCGCCTATTTTCTCTTTAATTATCATGATGCTAAAAAAGGGACAGACTGATAAGAATTATATATATATATATATATATATATTGCAATTGCAGAAACGACTATAAGTATATTTGAAAACGAAAATGCCTCAAATATTCAAATTAAAAAATGATAATCATTCAGTTATTCATATAAGCCTTCAAATATTAGTCCAAAGCTACCAAAACGTTTTAGGTTTTTTTCACGATGAAGTGCGATAACTAGGCGGCTAGTTAATAACATCCATATAGCCACTTGCTAACGCCGTTTAATCAATTCCACTAATTATATATTTTTAATTACATCTCGCAAGAGTAACTTAAAATTTCTTTTCATAATCACGCCATCGATCTAATACTATCTATATATATATTTGTCTCTTTAAATAATCAATGCACCTGTTTATCAATATACGCATTATATTATGCAACAATACACACACACACAGATATATATAGATCACAAAATTCATGAAATTCAAAATAAATCATAAATTATAGTGCATGAATTTTCTTGTTTCAATAGCGGAAGACTTATATTAACCAAATATCCTACTGAAATTGTCTGTAAATTTAAGATTTTAAGGAATTTTTGTGTTGTATTTTGTCTAGCGTAGGATTTCGGTGCAAATATCCCTAATTATAAGTTAACTTAGGATGTTAGGTAAAAGATTTAACGTCTTCATACTTGAAATGTTATATACCACAGATGATCTAATGATCTTTTGCGTGGCCAACATGCACCTCTTGATATAACTTCTGATGAGTGGAATATAATTAAATTCTTTGATGCTCCTTCAAAGAGAATTTGACTATTACAGGCGCTTCAAATAAACATCTCCAAACTTAGGTTCAAACTTCAAATTACAATTACGCGAATAAACAAAGTTTGAGAAATACATTATTGAAAGAATTGAGGCGCAAAAATGAGTAAAATGGCAACAGTGAAAGGGAGAAATTTAAGGAACGGGAAAATTAAAGGATACATACGCGTGACTGTGTGTAGGGGTGTTCAGGATCGGGAAATACCATTCCCGATCCCGATCCCTAGAAGGGTTCAGAAATGATTTTCATTCCCGATCCCGAAAATCGGGAAATTTCAGGATCGGGATCGAGAAATTCCCGATCCTGGATTTGCTTTTTTTTTAAAAAAAATCTCTATATTAAATTTTTTGTTGTATTTCCTTTAGTCTAGTATAAATATATAATTTGTCTAATATCATATTGTACCAAATAAGTCTAATATAAATATATAATTAGTCCAATACATGTTTAAAGTTGTCAATTCAACTACAAAAAGAATAAAGACAACAACAAAAAATTAGAATTATTTAATAAATAATAAATGAAATTAACTAAATAAACTAAAAGAATAGATATTATCTTAAGGGTGTTAGGGATTTTCACATTTTATTTTACATTTGGTCTTATTTTTTTTAAATATTTTTAAAAAATATATATGTGTATATATATATTTTCGGGATCGGGAAAAAGTCGGGATCGGGAAGTCTCATTCCCGAATTTTTCCCTATCCCGAAATCACATTCCTGATCCCAAAATTTTCGGGACGGGAAAATCCCGTCCCGATTTACTCGGGATCGGGACGGAAAGGTCGGGACGGGAAATTGATGAACACCCCTAACTCTGTGTGTGTGAAGAGTGATGAGAATTGGAATGAAATGAAAGCGAAGGCTGGGGATTATGACAAACGACTTTGCAAAAACTGCCATAGCAGCAAGAGCTACATGAGACCCAAGAAGGGCACTGACCGGAGCAGATCACAGCAGCACATTGACCATGGCAACTGTATCTGCCGCATCTGTAACACGCCAGCTTGCACCCACCCTCACTTGTGGCTCCCGCACTTGCCACAAGGCTCGCACGTACCCTGGCACTTGTGACTCTGGCAACTGCCACACGGCTCGCACTTACCCTGGCACTTGTGACTCTCGCACTTGCCACACGGCTCGCAGTTACCCTTGCACTTGTGACTCTGGCACTTGCAGCAAGGCTGCACCACACACACTGTAACGACTGTGGGCTCCTTCGGCTTCTCTGGTGGCTTCGGCGGCTTCTCTGGCGGCGGCTTCACCACTTCCACCGTGAGCACTATCACAATGCAGAACTTCTTCCTCAGATTCCTTCCCAAGCAAATCGTGTCCACGTCTTCCCCCGTCACCACCACTAGATCTTTGCTGTCCCCTTCTATTGCCACCGCACTCACACCTGCACCACCCTATTTATATTTAACTCATATTCATCTTTGTATATTACTTATATTCATTCACACATAACGACAAACATATATATACCTTTTATCATGGAAGCTATTTGCAATGCCTTGTTCCTGCAACTCTCGCACTTCATCCCCACCTTTACTGTCACTTTTTGCTGCACCCATTCACCCAGAATATTGAAGTGGCCTTCTTGATAAAATCTTACGTAAACGAAAATTTCAAGAAATTGACTAGCAAGTAATATAATTATAAATAGACCTCACCTTCATGTTCGGATTCATCACTGAATTGGCAATATATACCAAGCTTGTTTTTGTGTCTTGGCGCGCTCTCGGGCGCGTATGAAGTCCTAGATATAGCGGAAGGAGTGCTTAGCTTCTTTCCTGATGCATTGTTAGACACAGATGATCCAAATATATTAGTTCAGCTGAGGATTAAACAAGTTACATCACTTACTACCCGTACTGTCGGTTCCGAGTTAAAGGCTCTAAAAAATTTAATTTCATCCGACAGCGCATTACATATACATCACCAAATGTAAAAAACCGCATTACTCCCCCTTCGCTTCGAAATATAAGACTCAGTTGATTTTTTTTAGAAATGTTAAGGAAACTAAATAAGTTACTTAATCATATTATATGTTGTGTATCGTTAGATTATATATTAATTTTTAAGCCAAATAAATTAGTGTGGAAAAAAAATTAAAAATAAAAATAATTTAAAGTGATTAAATTTGCTTTATTGATTTATCCAAAAAAAAATTACCTGAGTTTTTTTATTTAGGATATATATTTGAGGGATGTGTATTTAGTTATTACCATTCTCAATTTTACACTCATCCAGCACAGCAGTTGACTTGGCCACATGAGAGTTACAGGCATCGTCAGCAATTCATGACAACCCCTGCCACGTATGGGCTTTTGTTATTTTGGAAGATTGATGCAGACGCGTCACTTTACTATTGGGGGATTGCATGGATCTGCTGCTCAATTAAATGGTGTGTCATTCAGCACACGTACACCAATGCGAGACACACACCGTAACAGTCAAACAGTCAAAGTTATTAGAGTAACTAAATCAGTTAGGCAGCTGTCATCAGTTAAAGTGTGATTAGTTTAGAAAGTGCCAGCTGTACATTTCGTTATAACCGATAGAGACTAGCCTGTTAAGTGATACAAAGTGTGACATTTTGAAATTTAAATATGTCAAAACTTTGTAGTGGTTTCTTCCCCTTAACTACTACAAAGTGTGATATTTTGAAATTTGAATATGTCAAATCCCGCCATCGGTCATAAAACTTTGTAGCGGCTACTACCCCTTAACCGCTACTAATAAGTGTGTCATTTCATGAAAATTCGGAGCAATTTTTGCCCTTTAACCGCTACAAAGTTGACATTTAGTAGCGGTCATGGTAAAAAATGCTACAAAATGTTGAATATTGGAGAATTTGAATTTAAGCCTCCAGGCACTCATCATTAAGAAAACTCAAAATTCTCTCTTCACTCATCTTCTTTGCTAACTTTTTTCACTAGCTATAGATAAGTCATGGATCAAGTTCCCACGCAATTCTCTAGTATAGTTGTATGGATTAAACAATTTCTAAGATTTCACATACTCTCATACCAGCTTTAATGGTAAGATCGTGTGTCCATGTCGTACATGCAAATTTAAGAAGTGGTATATATGAGAAGTTGTTAAGGAACATTTGCTTGTGAAGCCTTTCCCGATAGATTATACTCCCTCTGCTCCTTTTTATAAGCAACTTTCTCTCTCTTGATATTGGTCTTTTTTATAAGCAACTTTTTCCTTGTGTCTCAAAATTTAAACTACGTTTTCCTTTTCTAGCCCTATTAAATACATATTTTTATATTAATTATCCCCCACCACCTTTAATTCTCTTTTCATAATCATTTATTATACATTCTCTCTCATATTTGTTACTCATTCTTTCTCCCATGCTCATTTCATAAATAAGGGCATATTTGGAAAAAAAACATGACATTTTTTACACATTTATTGTTTTTAACTAATCTTAACTTATCATTTTGCTCATTAAGGATAAAATTTGGTTATAAAAAGGTTTGAAAACCTGAATTCTTGTATGGTTCACTGAGCAAATTACCACCATAAGATTTTACAAAAACATCTTCCCCGTGAATCCCGCTGATAAAATTCCTGAAAACCTGAATTTCTGTATCGTTCGCTAAGAAGCTATGATCAAGAACACCCAACGTTAAGTTCTTCACTCGTCCATTTGCAGCCTCTTCAAACTCCTCCATCATAATGCCCTCGGGGTAAATACAATCTAGCGATGCTCTGGATTTGGATTCGGATTCGGATTTGGAAAACGTATTTGCATCGTTATTATGCTCTTCTTCTTCTTGTTCAGATTCTTTTTCTGACTCATCGTAATTAAAAATTAGTTTACGAATTAATTAAGCATTTAAAAGGAAAGATTATTCAAACCTCATAACATCAGTTGCATCTTCTTCATGCATCTTTGGGTCAAGGCAAAGGAGTGAGCAACTCATGGCAGCAAAGAAGTGAGGCTGCCAAAGTAGGTTGCGATGAAGGATGGATGTCATGGGGAAAGAGGAAAGTCGTGACAAAGGAGATCAGAGCAAGCGAAGTTGTGGCAGCGACAAACTCATTCATTGCGAGGGTGAAAGCACCACAGCAACAAACATAAGAATGAGAATATCAGAGCGAGAGCAAGGTCGTAGAAGTTTAGAGTTAGGAAAAGGTCATGGTAGAGAAGAAAAGAGACCGGTTATTTTGAAATATGAGGTCTAAAATGTTTTATATTTTAGACCGGTTATTAGTGACAACCGATTTTAAAAGTTTTAATATTTTTAGTTTTAAATTATTGTTATCATTTTAGACCGGTTGTTTGGATAACCCGTCTAACTAATATATTTAAGACCTCATATTTTGAGAACCGGTTTTAAAAATTCTCTATAATTATAAAATTGCCACCAGTGATACTTTTTAAATTTTATCCGCAATAACCGGTCTAAATGTTGCAGTCTAAGAAGGCTATTTGGTACTAGTGAATCTAAGGATATACAATATATGATATAATTAAGTAATTTATTTAGTTTCTTTAATTTTTCCAAAAAAAGTCAACTCTGTCTTATATTTAGGACTGGAGGGAGTAATACTTGAAGGCAAAAAACTAATAATCCATATCTTCTTCCTAACGTCTAAACATAAAAAAAAAACATAAAAGAATAGGGAAAATAGGGAAAATCCCACAAAAGACTTCTAAAATTTATACAAGACAAATCAGGGTGGTAAATATCCATAATTCCATATCAGGGTGGCTGGACCAATTTGGAATATTGATATGTTGCTAAAAGACACTACGACCCCTATGTCTGCTTAGCTTACTGCCCTCTCTCCTCCCATCCACCAATTCATCTTCCCAATAAGAATCCCAGCTCCGATGTGGAGATCTTGCTGCTGCCATTCACGTCGAATATCTTGAATACCTCTTCGAGCTAGGCACGAGAATGCATTGACAACTATGACGATCAGGACGTGATCCGTGATGGGAGGCGTCGGATTCAAGGACTTTCTTCTTCCGATAGAAGAGGGATGTGAAACCCATGATGGTGATTAACGAAAATTGAACGAATATAAGGTGAAAAAAAGGGAAAGGAGAAATCAAAGGAATCAAGAGTGAGATCGAAGATAAAATTGCAACCTTCAAACTAAGATTTAGGCAGCATGCAAAAGCAACATTCTGGGTTGCAACGTTCATTGCTTGGTAGTGGTGGTGTCATCTTACTGTTCACTTATCATTGAATACTATGAGAAGTAGCAAGTGTTGTAGTGTAAGAAAAAAAATAGTAGAAGAGAGAGGACCGGTGTACCGGGGTGAATCCATGTTCGAATCCAGGTCAAAGCTCCAATGCTCCATAATTGTACCCATACAATTATTAGATTACTATAGCCTAATTATGATTTGCACAGCATATCACCAGAACCAGAAAGATGGTAGGAGAGAAGAGAATGCCAGAAAACTCAATGGCGGGTTTGAATTGCAATTGAAGAGGCACACCCTATTTATAGTAGTTTATTGAGGCCACTAATTAGGAAATGTGTGCACTCCTTCTTGCCCTCCAAGACAGCAATTAAATTAATTGATTATCAATTAATTTCCTAATTATGGTGATTTGTTCCTCAATTAACAATCCCATAATTAATACTGACTTATTCCCCAATATGCAATTAATGCTGATTTATTCTTATTTGATTAGACTACTTATATCCTAATCAAATAGTCCAGTCCATCAACGCCGGATTTAGACCCAAAGTCCAACACGTAGCTATGCTGGTTTTCGGTGAAAGACCTAACTGAACCTATTAAATGCTATTGAAGTGTTGCTAATGACAATATTTTATGATGAAAGTCATTGTGGTGAAGTAAGAGTAGTCACTAGTCTATCAAAACAAAAACACTAAATGACGACATCAAGTTATATCTTGTGAACAATAAATTAAAGAACTCCTCTATGATTGTTTTGGGTGTTTCTCATTCAGTTTTGGAATTTGAGAAAAATAAGGGACTCCTCCATTAAGTTCTCCAAATATGGAAACTTTTAATTTATGGTTGGAATTTTCGAAATAAGAGTAGTCAATAATTTCCCTTGTGGGTGTTAATAAATCATTATTAGAATTTTTAGAACAAGAGTAGTCAATATCAAAACTAAAGTAGTAAATGACAAAATAAAAGTTGCAAATGATGAGTAATAAGGACTCACTCATTAATTTCTCAAAGTACAGCGGTCTCTAATTTATTATTAGAATTTTCAAAACAAAAGTAGTCAATATCAAAATAAAAGTAGTAAATAACAAAATCAAAATAGTAAATTGAGAGAACAAAGGCTCCTCCATGAATTATTTTAGGAGTAGTGTTCCTTATTCATTTTTGGAATTTTTTGGAGAAGTGAACACCCCTACTGGATACCAGATGATAATATAAATAAATAAAAAATCGTTCTTTGCCATTAAGCAAGACTACTTCATCTTCTCAGGCACATAATATGAATCCTTTGCAGAAGTTGGACTCATCTTTCAGAAGAATACCTCCAAGAACCTCAAATCCTACATAGAACCAGTAACCTCTATTTGTTTTCAACAGTTCAAACCTTTTCGTGCATGCTTTGCAGCTAGTGATTGAGAAGGAAAATTACTTGTTTCTTTCTACAAGTTCAATGATGCATGGATGAAATTAAAGGATAGGAATTAATTCCCTTTTCATTTCTTTCATGTCTATGTAATAGAAGAAGAGCTGTTGAGTGTACACTAGTCTTCACCAAAGGATACTAGTTTTGTAACTGAAGCTAAAAGGATTATGTAATGCGCAGTTAAAATAGCCTCTGTAACATCTCGAACCAAAAACCAAATACTTAACCAAAGTATTTCAAATATCACTAATAAGGACGTTCAACATTCAAATAATAAAAACACAAAATCAGTTCAAATGAAACCCACATCACAGTATGTAAAATTAAATTCTCAAAATATTTCAGCAAAAGGAAAAAAATGTAGAAGTCTTAGCGTCATAGCAAATAAAAATAATATAAGATGTATTTTAGGAGCACAAGAGAGCCTTTGAAACTCACTCCATAGGTGCCTCCGTTCCCTTACTCCATACTAAAACGATCACTTGAAAAATGTTACTATAAGGGATGAGATTTACTACAAAAAAAAAAATAGAGAATTAGTGATGGAATTTGTGACGGAATTTCAATCCCTTGATAATCCGCGCTAAAAAATTATATCGCTAATTTTAGTGATGGAATTTATTTCGTCGCTAAATTCTGTCACTAATCCATCTCTAATTCTGTCATAAAAAAATTAGTGACAGAAGTTAGTTACGAACAAATTCTGTCACTAATTTTGGTCCAAATTATTTTGTGACGGAAATTTTCCGTCTATGATCCGTCTTTAATTTCCGTCACTAAATGTTTTGTGACGGAATTAGCGACCAAATTTTTCTGTCACTAAATTTGTGATGGGTTATTTTATTGTTAAACTCTGTCACTAATCTGTCTCTAATTATTTCATAAAAAAAATTAGTGAGGAAAATTAGAAACGGACAAATTCTGTCACTAATTTTTGTCCCTAACTCATCATTAAAGTTTGTCAAAAATATTTTTTGACAGAATAACCTTCCTTCGCTAAATTCCATCACTAATCTGTCTCTAATTCAATCATAAAAAAAGTAGCAACGGAAATTAGTAACAGACAAATTCTGTCACTTTTTCCATCTCTAATTTGTCACTAATTTTTGTCAAAAATATTTTGCAACGGAATTAGCGATGGACATTTTCCGTCATAGATTTCCGTCTTTGATCCATCCTTAATTTCTATCATAATGTTTTGTGACGGAATGAGCGACAAAATTTTTCCGTCACTAAATTTGTGACGGGTTAGCGACGAAATAACATTATGTCATTAAATTCTGTCACTAATCTTTTCTAATTCTGTCATAAAAAAATTAGCGATGGACAAATTCCGTCACTAATTTTTGTCCTTAATCCATCTCTAAGTTCAGTCAAAAATATTATGTAACGGAATTAGCGATGAAAATTTTCCGTCACTGTTCGCTACCGCAAGTGCACGGGTCGCGCCAAGTAATAGAGTGATAAGTAAAGATCATCCCACGAGGATTTGAATAACAACTAGTCGAACAATAGCTTTATGTGTTTGATCAAGTTGACTCAGATAAAATATGTTGGGTTTAAGAAAATCAGATTTAAAAGATGTAATGATAAAGGCTAATGAAAATACTGACAGAATGGGCTTCTTGTGAAATTAATCAATTAGAGTGACTCTAGGATTGCTCTCTCCTTTTGTATATCATAAACTCAATCTACTTCCTCCTCGTCATTCATGTTTATGGGATCTATATGTGTCAGTCTAAGGATCGATAGTCATTGGGTAAGCTCTCTCGAGTCATAACCAACATATCTTCTCCAATTAGATGCACAATCTCTTGCTGCATTTAAAGGAGAACAACCATTAAACAGCGCCCTCACTTTGACAATGCTAGGTTAATGACTCTATCTCTAGGTTATTAACAAACCATACATTTAACTAGTTAAACTGTAGGTCTAGCATAACTCTACCCTCGTTCTTCAATTAGATTAACTCTCTCAAGCTTAATCCATTTGAACATGTTATTCATAGCTAGCTATTCATGAATATCAGTGAAAACAGAGAAGAGCTAGCACATATATGCCATTATCTAATGAAGAGGAAGAAGAATTCGAGTTTAATCCATACAAAATTATCGAACAATCCTAGAATGAGAGAAACTAGCTACACATGTTTAATAGCTGATTACAAACAACAAGAATTAAGGGAGTCATAACAGAATCACAGTGGAGAAGGGATAGAATACAGAAGTATCAAGAAATCTGAAATTAAAGCTCTTCTGATCCTCAAGCCCACTTGATTCTCCTTGCTTCTAGCAATTCCCAGCTCTTAGAACCTCCTTAGCCGCCTCTCTCGCTCTTTCCAAAAGTGGGAACCCCTTTTCAAAACCCTCCATTTGCCTTTTATATCATCTCAGCTGTCAAAACGCAAATCTTCATTTTCGGGGTTGGGCCGCGGCCCACAACTTTCTGTGCTCCTGTTTCCTTCATGGGCCGCAGCCCAAGAGATTGTGGGCCGCGGCCCAAGATGTGGTGGGCCGCGGCCCAGCACTCTCTGGGCTCCTTTTGTTCTGTTCTGATCTTCCAGCTGGTCTTTCATTCACTGGTTGTCAGCTTCAACTTCCTTCCTCTCTTTTTCACTGCCTGCAGCTTCCTCCGGGTT